>BSBN01000111.1:21840000-22216449 GCA_027924645.1 Cunninghamia lanceolata | reverse complement strand
TGCTCCCCCTTAGTTGCAGCTCCCCATTAGTCCGGATCACAAGATATGACTGTGATAGCCACCGGACTGATGCACATCAGTGCATCTTAGTTCATCACCGGAGGGGCCATGACCCCTAACTTCTCCCGGAGATATTCAAAAGAGTCCTTAGGAAGAGGTTTTGTAAAGATATCTGCAATCTGATCCTTGGAGGGAACATACTCCAATCTGACTTCTTCCTTGTTTACTTGTTCTCTCAAAAAGTGAAATTTGATAGATATGTGCTTAGTCTTAGAATGCAATACCGGATTCTTGGAAATATTAATTGCACTTGAATTATCACAGAAAATTGTGATAGGCTCCTCATATTCAACTTTGATGTCTCTTAGCATCTGCTTCATCCATAAGATTTGAGTGCAACTACCTGCTGCTGCAATGTATTCTGCTTCAGTTGTAGACAGTGATATTGCGTCTTGTTTCTTGCTTAGCCAAGAAACCAATCTCTTCCCCAAAAAGAATGCTCCACCACTAGTGCTCTTCCGGTCATCCACATCTCCTGCCCAATCTGCATCTGTGTAAGCATGAAGAGAGAAATCCGGATCTCTAGGATACCATAGACCATACTCAACTGTCCCTTTCAAGTATCTAAAAATTCTTTTGATTGCCATAACATGAGATTCTCTAGGATCAGCCTGGAATCTTGCCACAAGACCAACAGCTTGCATTATATCTGGTCTAGTTTGAGTGAGATACAACAATCCACCAATCATTGATCTATACTTTGTCTGATCTGCCTTTGGAGAATCATCATCTTTGCTTAACTTACATCCGGTTGCCATAGGAGTGTTCATAGGCTTTGAGTCTTCCATACCAAATTTCTTTAACAATTCTTTCACATATTTGGTCTGAGAAATGAAGATCCCTTCTTTTGTTTGAGTAATTTGCAGACCCAAGAAGAAATTCATTTCACCAAGCATAGACATTTCAAACTTACTTTTCATCTGATTTGCAAAAGTTTTACACATACTATCTCTTCCTCCAAAAATGATATCATCCACAAACACTTCAACAATCAGAATGTTTTCATGATCAATTTTGAAATATAAGTTGCTGTCAGCAGTACCTTTGTTGAATCCAATCTGCACAAGATGCTTATCCAACCTTTCATACCATGCTCTTGGGGCTTGCTTCAATCCATACAAAGCTTTCTTCAACTTGCAGACCATATCATTATTATCAGACAATTGAAATCCATCCGGTTGTTCAATGTAAACTTCTTCTTTCAGATCACCATTTAGGAAGGCAGACTTGACATCCATCTGATATACCTTGAAGTCTTTGAAGGCAGCAAATGCAAGAAGTAATCTGACTGCTTCAATTCTTGCTACCGGAGCAAAAGTCTCTTCAAAGTCAATTCCTTCTATTTGAGAGTAGCCTTTGCAGACCAATCTAGCTTTGTTTCTGATTACTTCACCAGCTTCATTTAGTTTGTTCCGGAAGACCCACTTGGTTCCAATTACATTCCTGTCTCTAGGTCTGGGAACAAGATCCCAAGTATGATTTTTCTCAATTTGCATCAGTTCATCTTCCATTGCTTTGGTCCAGTTTTCATCATTGCAGGCTTCATTTATTGTTTTAGGTTCAATCTTTGAAATCAGACAACATTCATTCTGATCTTGAGCAATATTCCTTCTAGTTTGTACACCTTTGCTTCTGTCACCTATGATCTGATCTTCAGAGTGATTCAGTCTTACATACCTTGGAATTTTGGGAGTATCCAGCACTGCTGTTTCTTGATCAGGCTCATTCAAACTTATCTCTTCTTCCTGATTTACCGGATCAGGCTGACTCTGTCTTACCGGAGAGGATTGAGGTCCTTGAACACTGTCTTGGTCATCTTCATCAAACTCATAAAATCTTGAAGGCTTCTCAATTCCTTCATCAACCTTTACATTGGTGCTTTCTATCATTTTCCTCAATCTCTTATTGTAACATCGGTATGCTTTGCTTTGAGTGGAGTAGCCCAAGAAAATTCCTTCATCACTTCTAGCATCAAACTTTCCTAGATCTTCATCTCTTTTAATATAACACTTGCTACCAAATACTCTGAAATATTTCACAGTAGGAGTGATGCCAAACCAGAGTTCATAGGGGGTCTTACCGGTGTTGTTTCTGATTTGAACTCGATTGAGAGTGTAGACTGCAGTGCTGATAGCTTCTTTCCAAAACATTTGAGGAACATTTGCTTCCAACATCATTGTCCTAGCAGCTTCCTGGATGGTCCGGTTCTTTCTCTCAACTACTCCATTCTGCTGTGGAGTCTTAGGAGCAGACAACTGTCTCCTTATACCCTGTTTCTCACAAAAATCAATGAATTCACCAGATGTAAATTCACCACCTCTATCAGACCTTAGACACTTTAGTTTCAATCCGGTTTGATTCTCCACCATAGCCTTGAAGATTTTGAATTTCTCAAAAGCTTCTGATTTTTCTTTTAGAAAGGTAACCCACATCATCCGGGAATGATCATCAATTAACAACATGAAATATCTATCACCTTGCAGACTCTTGATTCTTGTCGGACCACATAGATCAGTATGTACTAATTCCAACAATCCGGTAGAAGACTGATCTTTGCTTTTAAAAGAGACTCTGCTTTGTTTGCCTAACTGACATTCTTTGCACACACTATTTGTAGGTTTCATCAACTTTGGAAGATCTCTCACAGCCTGAGTATTGCTTATTTTGATGATGTTATCAAAATTTACATGACACATTCTTCTATGCCATAACCAACTCTGATCAATTTGAACAAACAAACAACTTTTATTTGAACCAACCAGATGAAAGATGTTACCTCTTGTCTGAGTACCGGATGCAATTTCAGTTCCGGAGCTTGTAAAGATTCTGCATTTTCCATTCTTGAACCGGATATCATAGCCTTTGTCCACTAACTGACCAACACTGAGAAGATTGTGCTTCAATCCTTCAACATACAGTACATTTCCTGTTTTGCTCTTACCATCAAAGGAAATAGTTCCCCTACCTCTGATTCTGCCAGCAGAATTGTCACCAAACTTTACCATTCCTCCTTCATATCTTTCCAAGTCTAAGAACTTATTCTTGTCACCAGTCATATGGTGAGAACATCCACTATCAATAACCCAATCATCCTTTTCTTCCACTTGAGCAGCCAAGGCTTTTTCAACAACTTTGTGATTGACAGATTTAGAGAGGAAGGAATCTTCTTCCTTGATGGCTATAAACACCCACTCATTTCCGGATTTGCTTCCTGGTTCTGATTCATCATCTGTTACTCCTTCATTGTCATCTTCTTCATGAACATAATAGCAATTCTTTTGAAACCTTTGTCTGTGAGTATTAGATCTTGCAGATCTCTCCGGACATCTTGAGGCAAAATGACCAATCTTATTGCAGTTGAAACACTTAAAGGGTAGCTTTCCTTCATACTTACCGGATCCTCTTGGCAGTCTCTTTGCAATGAGGGCTTCAAGTTGAGCTGTTTCTGCTTCTTCTTCTTCCATGTCTCTTCTTGCTTGATCATACCATGACATTTTCTTTGATGAGTTTTCACCCGGATCAAATCTCTGTTTGCCTTTCACATAGGCACTGGCTTTGAAAGCAGATTCAGTCTTGGGAGGATCATCTCCAAACTTGGTCATTTCAAATGCAGCTAGTTTGCCAGCCAGTTGTTCTCTTGTGACAGTTGTGTGGGCTCTGAATTCATCAATGGCAGCAACTTTGATTTTGTAGGCAGCAGGAAGGGATCTTAGGATTTTGCAGACAATCTCATTTTCATCTAAAGTTCCACCAGCATTTCTGATTCCACATACCAGCTCATTTACCCTTGGCATAAAGGTAGTGATGTTTTCATCATCTCTCATTTTCAATCTTTCAAATTTCCCTTTCAGACTTTGCAACCTTGCACTTTTGACAAACTCATCTCCTTCATACAGAAGTTCCAGTTTAGTTAGGATCTCATATGCAGTGGGTAGGTCAATGACATTCGAGAGATCTGAGTCATTCAATGCGCTTAGAAGAGCTTCCTTGGTCCGCAGATTGTTTTCAGCTTCTGTGATTTCATTCAGAGTTGTCGGACCACCTTGTGGAGGTACATATGGTTTTGAAATCATACCCAGGTATGCTTTTCCCATGCATTCCAAGTGACACTTCATGCGACCTTTCCAGAGAGTGAAGTTGGTTCCATCGAACTTAGGACTATCCTTCTTGTATGACGACATCCTGGATCTCCTCAAGCGGTTAAGCTTTTGTCAGAGGAACTTGGCTCTGATACCAATTGTTGGATCTAGGGCATACAACTGAGAGGGGGGGGGTGAATCAGTTGTATAGAACTTCTTCCATTTCAAACACTTAATTCTCTGTTGTTAGTTAGCAGCATATCAAATAATCATTCATGGAAGCATAATACATAAACACAAGAGCAGATAAGCATCAACACATTGAACACCAAGATTTTGACGTGGAAAACCCGATTAAGGGAAAAACCACGGGGTGATTAACCCAAGAATTATTCTCTGTTAGAAGAATAAAGAAAAATGAATGGCACATGCCAATAAGGGCTCACTGCCCGAGCACACTGCTCACAAAGAGGCCCACTGCCTACAAGGAGACACACTGTCTACAAAGTGATAAAAATCACAGTCTTGAACTAGAGTAAGACATCTCTACCATGTCCGGATCAGTTCCAATTAAGCCCAACAATCTCTGCTCTGCCTTTCGCACGTTTCTTCGCTATATCATACTCATCCTCATGCCACACCCTGAAATGAACTCACAAACCGTTATTTATACAAGACATCGACTTAGGAACAAACATCTAAGTCGGCAAACAACCATAGGAGTATCCGCAAGATGAATAACACATCCGGTCGGCCTTCACAAGAACATTCGCAGGATGAACAACTCATCCGGTTGGCTACACAGAGCAAGAACTTCATCCAGAAGAATAACTTCAATTCCGGGCTCTACCATCAATGCGGACCAACAACACAACCTAAACATGATCCAAGAACCTTCACAAGCCTGTCTGAAAGTCCGGATACATCCGCACTTCTTCTGCTTACTGGGATCTCTTGTCTTCCTCATCTGGAACTTCAAGAACACAGTCTGTCGCCACTGTCATAATGCAAGAGGTACTTCCGGACCTCCAAATCACACACAAATCAGGATGACACATCACAAGGATATCTCAAACACTCCTTCCAATCCGCAGATTATGATAATACAATTCCGGACCTCACCGGACCTTTTTGTGATCCTCTGTCACCTCCGGATACTTGCCGGACCCGGTTCTATACCGGCAGCCATAACTCCTTCAGATCTTCATGCGGACCTCTGAAATCTTAACTGTAGCATCTAAAGACTCATATCTACTAACCCTTTAATCCGCATCCTCCGGTTCTCATCCTATACAGTACATTTACCTTCTTCTCATCACTGTTCTTCACTGTTCCTGACTGAGGCTAATTTTCTCAATATCCTCAGCACAAAGCTCATCAAATCCTTCTTGTCAATGCAGTATGAGTATGTTGACATCAATGACAACACTGGCTCACCTCATACTTGCAACACATACCAACTGCTCCCCTTGAGTAGCAGCTTCCCATCATCAATCCAGACCACAAAATGTAACTATGAGATCCACCGGACTGATGCACATTAGTGTACCTTAATTCAAAACTGGAGGGGTAATAACCCCTAACTTCTCCCTGAGATACTCAAAAGAATCCTTACGTAGAGGTTTAGTAAAAATATCTGCAATCTGATCCTTGGAAGGCACAAACTCCAATCTGACTTCATTCTTGTTCACTTGCTCTCTCAAAAAGTGAAACTTGATGGATATATGTTTAGTCTTTGAGTGCAACACCAGATTTTTTGATATGTTAATTGCAGTTGAATTATCATAGAAGATTGTGATAGGTTCCTCATACTCCACTCTATTATCTCTTAGCATTTTCTTCATCCATAATACTTGAGTGCAACTGCCTGCTGCTGTAATATATTCTACTTTTGCAGTAGACAAAGATATTGCCTCTTGTTTCTTGCTCAGCCAAGAAACCAATCTCTTCTCCAAAAAGAATGCTCCACCACTGGTACTCTTCTGGTCATCCACATCTCCTGCCCAATCCGCATTTGTATATGCATGAAGAGAGAAATCACAATCTCTGGGATACCACAATCCATACTCAACTGTCCCTTTTAGATATCTAAAAATCCTCTTGATTGCCATGACATGAGATTCTCTAGGATCAGCTTGGAATCTAGCAACAAGACCAACAACATTCATAATGTCAGGTCTAGTTTGAGTGAGATACAATAGTTCTCCAATCATTGACCTATACTTTTTCTGATCAACCTTAGGAGAGTCATCATCTTTGCTCAATTTACATCCAGTTGCCATGGGAGTATTCATTGGTTTTGAGTCTTCCATCCCAAATTTCTTCAACAATTCTTTCACATATTTGGTCTGAGAAATGAATATTCCTTTCTTTGTTTGAGTGATTTGCAGACCCAAGAAGAAATTCATTTCCCCAAACACGGACATCTCAAATTCACTTTTCATTTGATTTGCAAAGGTTTTACACATATTATCTCTTCCTCCAAAAATGATATCATCAACAAACACTTCAACAATGAAGATATTTTCATGATCAATTTTGAAATACAAATTACTGTCAGTAGTACCTTTGTTGAAACCAATCTTCAAAAGATGCTTATCCAATCTTTCATACCAAGCTCTTGGGGCTTGCTTGAGTCCATACAGAGCTTTCTTCAATTTGCAGACCATATCACCATGATCATACAATTGAAATCCATCTAGTTGCTCAATGTAAACTTCTTCCAAGTCACCATCAAGGAAGGCAGACTTGACATCCATCTGATATACTTTGAAATCCTTGAAGGTAGAAAAAGAAAGAAATAATTTGACTGCTTCAATTCTTACCACCGGAGCAAAAGTTTCTTCAAAATCAACTCCTACTTGGGAGTAACCCTTGCAGACCAATCTAGCTTTATTTCTGACTACTTCACCATCTTCATTCAATTTATTCTAGAAGATCCATTTGGTTCCAATCACATTCTTGTTTTTAGGTCTGGGAAAAAGATCCCAAGTGTGATTTTTCTCAATTTACATCAGCTCTTCCTCCATTGCTTTAGTCCAGTTTTCATCATTGCAAGCTTCATTCACCGTCTTAGGTTCAATCTTCAAAATTAGATAATATTCTTCTGAATCTTGAGCAATCCTTCTTCTTGTTTGTACACCTTTGCTTTTATCACCTATGATTTGATCTTTAGAGTGATTCAGTCTTACATACTTGGGAACTTTGGGAGTTTCTTGCACTTTTGATTCTTGACCAAGTTCATTCAAACTTATCTCTTCTTCTTGATTTATCGGATTAGTCTGAATCTAAATTTCAGAGGGAGCTTGGACTTCTTGAACAAAAACATCATTTTGATCATCTTCATCATATTCATAAAACCTTAAGGGTTTTTCAATACCTTCATCAACCTTCACATTTGTACTTTCTACAATCTTCCTTAATCTCTTGTTATAACACTAGTATGCTTTGCTTTGAGTAGAATAACCCAAGAATATTCCTTCATCACTTCTAGCATCAAATTTTCCTAGATCTTCATCTCTTTTAATGTAACATTTGCTACCAAAGACTCTGAAATACCTCATAGTGGGAGTGATGCTAAACCAAAGTTCATAAGGAGTCTTATCAGTATTGCTTCTGATTTGTACTCGATTGAGAGTATAGGCTGCAGTGCTTACAACTTCTCTCCAATAGATCTGAGGAACATTTGCTTCCATCATCATGGTTCTAGGTGCTTCCTGGATGGTCTGGTTCTTTCTCTCCACTACTCCATTCTACTGAGGAGTCCTAGGAGCAGACAACTATCTTTTTATTCCATGTTTCTCACAGAATTCTATGAACTCACCAGATGTGAATTCTCCACCTCTATCAGACCTCAGACATTTTAATTTTAATCCGGTTTCATTCTCTACCATAGCCTTGAATATTTTGAATTTCTCAAGAGCTTCTGATTTCTCTTTCAAAAAAGTCACCCACATCATCCAGGAATGGCCATCAATTAATAACATGAAGTATCTATCACCTTGCACACTCCTGATTCTTGTAGGACCACATAGGTAAGTATGAACTAAGTCCAATAATCTGGTAGAAGATTGTTCCTTGCTTTTGAATGAGATTCTGCTTTGTTTACCCAACTGACATTCTTTGCACAAACTATTTGTAGGTTTCACCAATCTTGGAAGATCTCTTACAACCTGAGTGTTGCTTATCTTGATGATATTATCAAAATTTACATGACACATTCTCCTATGCCATAACCAACTCTGATCAATTGGAACAAATAGACAACTTTTACCAGTACCAACTAAGTGGAAGATATTACCTTTTGTTTGAGTATTGGATGCAATCTCTATTCCAAAACTTTCAAAGATCTTGCATTTTCCATTCTTGAATTAGAGATCATAACCTTTGTCCACCAACTGTCCAATACTGAGAATATTGTGCTTCAGACCTTCAACATATAGTACATTACTGGTTTTGTTCTTTCCATCAAAAGAAATGGTTCCTCTACCTCTGATTCTACCAGCAGAATTATCACCAAACTTTACCACTCCTTCATACCTTTCCAAATATATGAACTTATTTTTGTCACCTATCATATTGTGAGAGCATCCACTGTTAATGACCCAATCATCCTTTTCTTCAACTTGGGCAGCCAGAGCTCTTTCTACAATTTTATGATTGATAGATTCAGAGGGCATTGGATCTTCTTCCTTGATGGCAATAAACACCTAGTCATTTCTAGATTTGTTTCCTGTCTCTGATTCATCATCTGTTACTCCTTCATTATCATCATCTTCATGAACATAGTAACAATTCTTTTGGAACCTTGATCTATTAGGATTTGGCCTTGAAAATCTTTCTGGACACCTTGAGGCAAAATGACCAATCTTATTGCAGTTAAAACACTTAAAAGGCAATTTCCCCTCATATTTACTGGATCCTCTTGGTAGTCTTTTTGCAATAAGGGCTTCAAGTTGAGCAGCTTCTGCTTCATCTTCTTCCAGGTCTTTTCTTGCTTTTTCATACCATGATAGTTTCCTTGAAGATTTCTCTCCTGGATCAAAATTTTGTTTTCCTTTTATAAAGGCACTAGCTTTGATTGCAGATTCAGTCTTAGGGGGTGCATCTCCAAACTCGGTCAGTTCAAATGCAACCAATTTACCAACCAATTGATCTTTGGTGATACCTGAGAAGGATCTGAATTCTTCAAGAACAACAACCTTATATTTGTAAGAATCAAGAAGAGATCTGAGAACTTTGCCAACAATCTCATCTTCATCCAAGATTCCACCAGCACATCTAATGCCACAAACAAGCTCATTTACTCTTGGCATAAATGAAGTGATATTTTCATCTTCTCTCATCTTCAGGTTTTCAAATTTTCCTTTCAGACTCTGTAGCTTGGCACATTTAACATACTTGTCTCCTTCATGCAGAAGTTCCAGTTTTTGCCAAATCTCATATGCAATTTTTAGATCAATAACATTTGTCAGCTCTAAATCAGATAAGGCACTTAGAAGAGCTTCTTTAGTCCGCAGATTATTTTCAGCGTCTCTGATTTCATCTACAGTACTCAAACCATTATGTGGAGGATCATATTTCTTTGAAGCCATGATCCAATACTGCATTCCCATACATTGCAAGTGGCATTCCATGTGACTTTTCCAAAGAGTGAAATTGGTTCCATCAAACCTCAGACTATCCTTCTTGTAGGACGACATCCTGGATCTCCTCAAGTGGTTAAGCTTCTTTTGGAGGAATTGGCTTTGATACCAATTGTAAGATTTAGGACAGACAACTAAGAGGGGGGGTGAATCTGTTGTCCAAAACTTTCTTCTAATTAATCACTTAAATCCTTTTCTTAATTTAGCAACATAATAATAAATCAATCGTGGAATCACAAAGCAAAAATTCAAGAGCAGAGACACATTAACACATAAGACACCAAGATTTTTGACGTGGAAAACCCGGTTAAGGGAAAAACCAGGGGGTGACTAACCCAAGATTGTATTCTCTGTTAGAAGAATAGAAAGAACAAAATGGCACATGCCAATTAGGGCTCACTACCCGAGCACACTGCTCACAAGAGGCCCACTGCCTACAGGAGACACACTATCTACAGAATAATAAGTATTACATACTTGAACTGAAGAATAGCATCTTCACCATGCTTGAGTCATTTCCATTTAAGCTCAATACTTCTGCTCTGCCTTTTCGCTCTACTTCTCTCTACCACACTCTCATCTCCACAAGATGCTTTGGAAATGACTTTACAACTCCTTATTTATACAAGACATCGACTTAAGAATAACCATCCAAGTTGGCATACATTACAGAGCAAATACATAAATGCAATATGACTAATTACAAAAAGACTTCACGTGGATCAACACACTGTCAGCCACACAGATCTGAGACTTCAATATTCCTTTAGGGACACACCATTCTTCATAGAACATCTCCAAGATCATCCGTAGGATGTGTAATTCATCCAATCGGCCAGACTTAGGAAGAACATCATCATCCGGAAGTAATTCTTCAATTTTGAGCTCAATCTTCAATGCGGACCACCAACACGAACTGGACACAATCTAAAGACCTCCACAAGCTTTCCCGAGTCACCAAGAACTACTTCTGCTTACTGAAATCATTCTCTCCTTCATCTAGAACCTCAAGAACATAGTCTGTCATTACTTTAATATTGTAATAGATGCTTGCGGACCTCCAGACCACTAATCAATTGAGTTGTCAATTCACATTGACTTCCTAAACACTCCACCAAATCTGTAGAACAAGATATTTCATTTCCGGATCTCACCGGACCTATCTGTGTCACTTTGTCACTTTTGAACACCTGTCAGAACTGGTTTTACTTAAGTGGTCATAACTTCTTCAGATCTTCATGCGGACCTCTAAAATCTTTACTGGATCATCTTAGGACACAAATCTACAAACCCTTTGAAGCGCATCCTCTGATCTTCATCTTAGCTGGGATCTTTACCTCACTGTCTTCACTGTTCTTTTTTGTTCCTAATTAGGACTAATTTTCTCAATATCCTCAGCACACAACTCATCCACTCCTTATCATCAATGCAACAGGAGTATGTTGACATCAATGACAACACCGGTTAGGCCCATACTTGCAACAATAGTATAGTTGAACTATAATTTGAAAGTATGAAAATGCTATTTTTTATTCAAAAGATGTGTATAATGTACTTAATATAAACACTAGTGTCAATGAAAGGAAAAAAGAAAAGTGCATGTGCACTTGAATTATATAGTTCACCTCATCAATACATGACAATAACCTTGTTTCTTAGATAAACATGTAAATGTTGCTAGTAAATAGTACAAAAGCTAAACATCATAAAGATAGAGATAGAAAATATTAAATACAAGAAGTTTGCATTGTTTAGAATACCAAAATATTATTTTTCATTCAAATGAGGTATACTATATACTTAATATATATATATATATATATATATATATATATATATATATATATATATATATATCAGTAAGCATTACCAGAGGGGGTAGCTCCCATATAATAAATTCGAACCGAAGAAAAAATTAAATGCATGCCCTTGCCACAAGGGGTGTAACATAGAGACAACATTAAGTCATGCTGACAAGTAACCAAAAAAAGACCATTTTTACAACATAATGGTCATGCCATTATGTTGCATAACACGAAACTAGATTCTCTCCTTTCTTAGAGGATCTTAAGGTCATCAGATGATTTTGCTTTGATGAAGAAGTTTTCTTTCTCTTCACCTCTGTCCATACTTGTTCTATTTTAGGGGGTTCATTTGGACTATCCTTGCACCCCATTACCATAGATGGCTCTTGCGGCTCTAGAGTTTTCTCTAGATCTGTAACTTTCCTGACGGAATTCTTCTTCGAGATCAAAGAGTCAACTAAGATGACTTCATCGGGGTGGCTAGCAAGCGATGTCAAAGTCAATGCATGCACACCAAAAGAAGGGAAAGAGCTATCCTTTGTGTTATCTACTGGAGGATCTTGGAGACGATCCATGTCCTTTTGGATGTTGGGAGGAATGGTGTAGTGTTGAGACTCGACCCCAATCCACCAGGAAGGTTTGCCTTTGAGGCATGATTCCCCTTGTCATGGGCTTGTTGTTTTTGACATTGGGATGTGATGTGGTCCATTGAGAAACATTTCTTGTATGTGAAGGAAATTTTCTCATAGTCTATAGGTTGCCTCCTGTATCTGTTTCCCACCTTCAACAAAATCTCTGCTGGAAGGCCATTGGATAGATCCATTTCAACACATAGTCGAGCACAAGTGGAACTCTGGTAATTGATAGTTTCTTTGGAACTGTAGTCATACTTTCCTAGGCCATTCCCAATGGCCCGCAAGCAATCCAACTCCCAGAACTATTGGGAGATAAGGTAACCGCACCCATAAATAGGCTGAAGTGAAGATTTATGTTCCATATATATGTGTGTGTGTGTACACACACACAGAGATATATATACATACACACACACACATATATATTGATACCAATGAAAAGAAAATAAAAATATACATGTACACCAGTAGATATTGTTTGCAAATACTTAATACGATAAGTCTACATTGATTTACAATATTGCTTTCAAATAAGTGGCTAGATTAGTAAATGTGTAAGATGACATTGTTATCTAAAGTGAAGTCACCTTGCACTTAAAAATTATGTAGCATATACACAACAAGGACTTGTTTTTAAATATTTCTTGTATTTTATTTTTGATAGTGTTGGTAGCCAGTGTTTGTGAGGATTATCCTAAAGAATGCATTGCAAGGTCCCCTTATATGTAGTTTCTAAAATACAAGAGAGGCAATGGGTGTACATATATGCATATGATTGATGGCAATTAGTACAATGCATGGTTGTATCATATAATTTTTAAAAAGCTTCAATTATGAAACCACATGTTGCACAAATAGGCATGAATGGATTTTTGTAAGTGTTTAGCACTATGATCTTGCCATGTACCTTCACACTTGTAGTAGATACTTTTGTTGGTCATAATGTGTTAGTAATATATGCTTTTAAGTGAAAATCAAAACAAATATCTTATGCACTTTAGATAGTGAGTTGAGAAATGACTAAGAGTTTAGCTTCTAGATGATGAGTTGAGCAACAGTTGGAAGTTGTCTAATGTTATTTTGTTATTGAGGTATGTGATGAATGTGGATTTAGTTGTTTTAAGTGCTCTAAAGTGTTAGATTTTTTCTTTACTGTATTTTTGAATAGTAAAGGTAGATTTTCTCTAAATTGAAGATGTTGAATTGAAGTAAATCAAGAAGCAAATGAATGATATATTTGCAATTGCAATTCAAAATCATAGAATTGAGACATAGTCTTTCAAGGACAAATTTTTAAATGGGTGGGAAAAAATAAAATGATTGTCTAGGAAGGGTGTGCTTACTATTGCATTATTGTACTTTGTTGGGTCATCCTTGATTTGTAAATTATATAGATTATCAATTTGTATTACACTTATGGCAATGGCAGCAACACTCCCAATTGTGTATATTTATGTAGTTTCCAACAAGTGTATGGTTGTTGTATTTGGTATGAAATTATACTTTGAGCAAATTATTGGTATGATTTGTGTAGTAGTTGACTCATTTACTAGTAGAATGCAATCATAATATCTTTGATCATATCTAGTTTTAGGTACAATTTCAAAGATTTGAATTCATACTCCATTCATTGTCTAAATCTCTACTTGCCAGCTTTAGCAAATTCAAGAGATATAATACGTGTAATCATCATCTCTCCTCTATCATCAGTTAAACCAACAAGCAATATCTATTTAGTGTTATGTGTCTTATCAAGGGTTGCTTTGTAGATGATGACAACATCTTCATAGAAAATGCTCCATATTCTATGACTAATAAGGTCTTCAATTGAAACATATCATTTGTGTTAGGAATAGTAGGAAAAATATATCATTTAAAAGATGACAATTAGAGATTAAGCAGAGGAATTAAAACACACATAAATAATAATAGAGAGACAATTTTTAACATGGTTCACCTGAACTTGAGCTACATCCACCAACAGAGAGTCCAATATTATTATCTAGCAAATCGAACCGATTACAACAACAATCTTACAACTCAATACTGATGCAATATGCTACAACACAATATCAACTGTAACCTAACCCTCAGAATTTTACCTTCTCCACCCATTTTTATCAAGACTTATGGCAGTTACAAAAATGGGTTTTTAATGTTGTCCAATAGAGAAATAATTATCGACGTCGTTAATTAATTTGGGAGAAAATGTGTCGACAAAAGTGGGGATAATTTAACCTCCAAGTTTGATTGGGCTCCATATAACAACAATCTCCCACTTATAGACTAATCAGACTCCACACCATATCATCTCCCACTTGGAGACTGATCATAGCACTGTTGTTCCTGTAGCTCCCACTGGAAATAAACACCCTGGACCCTACTATTCTAATTTTTTTGTTGTCAATCTTGAAGGCCAACCGAAGTTGAAGAGGAGCTCAAATTCTCCCTTGTCACCGCCTTCGTAAACATATCCACTGGATTGTCATCTATATGTATCTTTTCTAGCCTTAACTATCCATCCTCCAACACCGACCGGATGAAGTGATACCTCAACTGTATGTGTGTAGTCTTTGAATGCAAGGCATAATTCTTTGCAAGATGTATGGCACTCTGAAACAAATAACTTTCAATGTGTTGTTTGCCCAATTCTTCCATAAAAAAATGTAGCCATATCATCTCCTTGCTTGCCTCTATTGCATCTACATACTTTGCCTCCGTGGTGGATAAAGCAACCACCTTTTGTAACTTTGAGATCCAACTCACTGTTGTACCTCCTACAATAAAGACAACCTATAGTACTCCTCTTGGTATCAATATCCCCTACCAAATTTTAGTCCACATAGCCTTTTAAATCAGTATTAGAGCCCCCAAAACATAAATGTTTATTGGATGTACCTCTCAAATACTTGAGAATCCATTTTATTGCATTCTAATGCTCCAATCTGGGATTACTCATATACCTGCTTACAGCTCCTATGGCATGTACAATATCTAGTCTCATGCATACCATGGCATACATTAAACTTCCTACAGCTGAAGTGTATGCTACCTTGGACAATTTTTCTTCCTCCTCTTGTGTCTTTGGACACATCTCCTTAGTCAATTTGAAATGACTAGGCAAAGGTGTACTGACAACTTTTGCATTATCCATATGGAATCTCTGCAACACCTTTTCAACATAATCAACTTGAGATAGAGTCAATTTTTTGTTCTTCCTATTCTACAAATTCTCATACCAAGGATTTGTTTTGTTGCCCCCAAATCCTTCATAGCAAATGATTTTGCTAACTGTTGTTTTAACTCACTTATGTGATTCATGTTAGACCCTGCTACAAGCATGTCATCAACATATAAACATAAAATAATGTAGCTATCATTATCCAACCTCTTAACATAAACACAATGTTTAGAATTACATCAACTATAGCCTTGCTTGGCCATAAAACTATCAAATTTCAAGTACCATTGCCAAGGTGCTTGTTTCAAGCCATATGAACTCTTCTTCAATCTGTACACTAGTTTTTCCTTACCTTTCACCTCAAATCCTTGTGGCTGTTCCATATATATCTCCTCCTCCAAATCACCATGGAGAAAGGTAGTTTTCACATCTAGATGTTCCAAATGTAGATCTTCAGTAGCCATAATACTTAAAATAGTACGAATAGAAGTCATTTTAACAACCGGAGAAAAAATCTCATCAAAATCAATGTCTTTTTTCTATGCAAATCCTTTTACAACTAACCCGGATTTAAATATTTTCTTACCTCCATCTTCTTCTTTCAACCTATAAACCCATTTATTTGGTAAAGCCTTTTCACCTGCAGACAACTTGCATAATTCCCAAGTTTGATTTTTCAACAAGGAGTCCATTTCTTCTTCCATTGCATGCTCCCATTGAACCTTTGTATCCACTTGCATAGCTTCATCATACCCTTCTGGTTCACCAGCATCTATTAACAAAATAGAATACAAAGAGGGAGAAAACCTTTCAGGAGGTCTACTTATCCTTGTTAACCGTCTAACATTCACTGAAGTTTGTGGTATTTTTTGTTGTTGTGGAGCATGAGGAATGTGACTAGAACATCGTTGTCTGCAGTATCATCCAACACCATAGAATCCTTTTCTTTCTTCTCATGCTACTGCAACTAATCTTTGTACAACACCTTCTCATTGAATACAACATCCCTGCTTCTCACAATTTTTAGATTTTCAAAATCCCAAAGCCTATAACCAAATTCATCAATGCCATATCCAATGAAGGTACATTTTTTTGATTTTGCATCTAGCTTGGTTCTATTTTTAGAATCTACATGTGCAAATGCTTCACATATGAAGGTTTTGAGAAAAGAATAATTCACCTTCTTACCTGTCCATGCTTCCTCTAGAATACCACAACCCAAAGGAATTGAAGAAACCTCTATTAATTAAATAGACAACAATATTGACAGCCTCTACCCACATGTTTAAAAGCATCCCAACATGCAATCCCATGCTCCTTGCACACTCCATTATTGTCCTATTCATGTGCTCAGCCACTCCGTTATCCTGTGGAGTCCCTGGAACCATTTTCTACCTATGAATTCCATTAAAGGAACAATATTCCTCAAATTCTTTGCTACAATACTCACCACCATTATCAGATCTAAGACATTTTTATCTTTTACCCGTCTCATTTTCAACCAAGCTTCTCCATTTCTTAAATGTTTCAAATACATCAGATTTCTTCCTAAGGAAATAAATCCAAACCTTTCTAGTTGCATCATCTATGAATGTAACATAATACTGAGAGCCACCGAGAGAAGATACCTGAGCTGGTCCCCATACATTTGTATGCACAAGCTCTAAATTTTCATCTTTCCTTTGCTTCCCATCCTTGAGGAAACTAACTCTCTTTTGTTTGCCATACACACAACTTTCACAGAAATCCATATTAATACATTTTAGACCTAGAAAAAATTTCTTAGAATGAAGTACCTTCATATCTTTTTCACTCATATGCCTAAGTCTGTTATGCCACAGTGCTATCTCAAAACCTACAGCAATTGTTTCAGTATTTGCCTGTGAACCCACATCAACTGTTCCTGAACCTGTTTGATTTTTCTCTATAACAACTAAAGTAGAAGGAACAGTATGACCTGTACAAAGATATAAGGTGCCTACTTTCACACCTTTTGCTACTATTAAGGCACCTCTTGCAAACTTCTAATTTTTATCACTAAAAGTAACTATGCAACCTTCATCACCTAGCTGCCCTACTGAAATTAAATTCCTACTCAGCTGTGGAATGTCTTACCTCTTGTAGTAACCAATGATTCCCATTTTGTAGCTTAATCCTAATTCTTCCCTTTTTGATGTAGGAGCATCCTTGGTTCAAGAGCAATCTTGCATCAACCAAAAACATTTGCATTTTAGTTTGTTTTCTTTCATTTTCCCAGTTTAGTTTAGTCAGTTCAGTTAATAGAAGTTTCTATGTTTTGGTTTGCATTCTATCACAGTTTCATTTCAGACCTTGCAAAGCTGGACTTAGCATCTAGACACATTCATGCACATTATATCCAAATCTCCAATCATTTGGGTCAGGTACTGGAAAGATGTCGCTATCAGAAGATTGATTATTTTCTTAGAACAGGACATCCTGATAGTCTCAGATAATCATCTAAAGTAGAAGACTTGCGGAGCACTTTCACGACTTGCAGAGCTAAATGACACATCATTCAATGTTTTGTGGATCATGGCTGACCTTCCCTGAGAAATGCACACTATTCTATTCATTTGTGGAGGAGTTCTATGTGATTAGGTTTGACCTATCTGTGTACACATGTTACAGCTCTTCCTTGGAGTTTGTGATATTCCTTGGTCGACACGGAGGAATCTTAGGTTCCAAAGATGATATATAATCATGTAATAGATGCATAGGAAAGTAGTTAACATAATTTGCAAGTTTGACATTTCAAATTTCTTCTGCAAGGCACTTCAAAGCTATATCCTAAGTATATTCTATAATTGAGGAATCAGGCCTATGAGCCCTAATTGTAAGCCCGCATGTTGCCGACCAATTTGTATTTTGAACCAATGATATACTAAATGAGTGAATTTGCATTTACTTCCTATCCTTGAGTTGTTTTCATTATGTTTACTCTTGTTGCACAGTTTGGACTATTCACTTTATGGACCCTCCTAGCTGTGACTACTCCAAGTGGTATCAGAGTGAAGTTCAAATCTTTGGAAGTGAATTGAGCGAAGTTGGCAAAGGAATTCCATAAGATCTTGATGTGAACAGATTGTCGAATCTGAGGCAGACTACTTGTGTTGTCAACCAATTGCCAATTGCGAGGTAGTTGTCACCTTGTAGCCTGACGCCAAATTTGAGGCAGTTACACTTGATCCTAGGAAGAGATGCCATTGAGGAGAATCCCTGTTGTTGGTACTATGGCTGGAAGAATGGATGAAATGATGGAAATGATGAAAACAACATGATTCTGCTTAGATGTTGTTTAAGAAGATAGGAGAAGAGGACTTACACCTCAACCTAATGTTGAAAGTGATGATGATGAAGAATTTTAGTTCGTTGATCAAAATGTTGTAACCCTAGGAGATGAAGAAGAAGAATGACATCAAGTCAAGATGTTGCGAGCTATTTCAAAGATTGGGAAAAGACCTAGAGTGGATGTATTGAACTATACTGGCAATTTGAATCCTGAGGAGCTGATTGATTGGATAAATGACCTAGAAGAATACTTTAAATATGAAGAAATTGAAGATCTGGAGAAGGTGAAATTTGCAAAGACAAAGTTGAAAGGACTTGCTGCTATATGGTTGAAAGAAGTTGAGTTGGATAGAAACAAAAGAGGAAAAGAGAAGATTACAAAGTGGGATATAATGGTTACAAAGTTGAAGAATCAGTTTATACCTGTTGACTATGAGTTTGAACTGTTGAAGAGATTGCAGAACTTGAGACAAAAGGAGAAATTTTGAAGGAGTACATTGAAGAATTTCATAAGATGATCATAAGGATAGGACATAGTGAAGCAAGCAAGGAGAAAGTGGCTAGATACATCAATGGACTAAGATTGAACATAGAATAACTAAGTTTGGTGAGGATGACAATATTGGAAGAAGCATATCAGTTTGCCCTGAAAGTTGAAGAAAAGTTGAACAAGAGGCATGATCAGAGACATAGAGGTAGAGGAGGTAAATTTCAGAGAGGTAGAACATTTTTCAGAGGAGAGAGATCATATGTGTAGTAGAACAAACAAGAGAGCACATTTAAGAAGGAAAATAAAGATAATAATGCATATAGGAGAGATGACAAAACTTTCTACTGTAGAGGAAACCCTAGCCCATACCGGAATGAAGGATACATAAGAGAAGGAAGAGGACCTAATAGGAGAACATCCAGAGGAACCTATTTTAAGTGTGGAGGTGAAGGACATAGAGCATTTGAATGTAATCAAGGGAGTACAAGCAAGAGGACAGAGAACAGTGGAAGAACAACCAATGTTGAAGAACCTGTTGGATCACCTAGTGCAGTTGTTAAACCTAAGAAAGGAGAATCACTTGTCATGAGGAGAGCACTATTTCAAGAAAAAATAAATGAGGAACTACCACAGAGGAAAAGTTTACTTAGAATCAGATGCAAATCAGGAGGTAAATGTTGTAAAGTTGTAATTGATAGTGGTAGTCCTTATAATTTGGTTTCAAAAGAGATGATGACTAAGTTGAAGTGGGAAAGATTGAAACACCCTAAGCCATATCAAATAGCATGGATTCAGGATGATCATAAGGTACAGGTGAGTGAATAATGTTTGGTGAAATTTCATATTGGATCTTATAATGATGAAGTATTGTGTGATATTATGCCTATGGATGTATGTCATATATTGTTGGGTAGACCATGGCAGTATGATAGAAAAGCTATACATGATGGAAGAAAGAATACATATACTATAACATCAATTGGAAAGAGAATTACTTTGATCCCTTTGGAAGATGACCCTAAGAGATAAGTATGTGGGAATGCTAGAATCTGTTTGGTAGATGGAAGAAATTTTTTGGATGGTTTGAGACATGAGAATATGTGTTATGCTTTGATTCCTAAGAAACTTGAAACACTGAAGATTGGGACTAAAGAATCACAACTAGAGGAGATAACTGAGTTACTGATAGAGTATGAAGACATCATATTAGATAATGTACCTGAAAGATTGCCACCAATCAGAAGTATCAGTCGTCACATGGATCTTATAAATGGAGCTAGTTTTCCTAACAAAGCAACAAATAGAATGACACCGACAGAGAATGAAGAATTGATTCGACAGATACATGAGTTGTTGAGGAAAGGTTTGATCAGATAAATCTTGAGTCCTTGTATAGTACCTGCAATATTGGCACCAAATAAAGATGGAGAATGGAGAATGTGTACAGATTCTAGAGCAATAAACAAGATCATAGTTAAGTATAGATTTCCTTTGCCTAGGATGGATAATATTATGGATTGTTTGAGTGGAGAAAAGTATTTCACAAAGATAGACTTGAAGAGTGGATACCATCAGATTAGAATCAGAGAAGGAGATGAATGGAAGACTGCTTTTAAGACAAATGAAGGATTGTATGAATGGTTAGTGATACCTTTTGGATTGACAAATGCTCCGAGTACTTTCATGAGATTGATGAATGAAGTTTTGAAGAAATTCTTGGGTAAGTTTGTTATTGTATATTTGGATGATATTCTGATTTTTAGTAAGACAAAAGAATAATATTTGTGGCAGTTGAGACAAGTATTGAAGAGACTGGGAGAAGAGAAATTGTTGATAAACATCAAGAAGTGTAGTTTCAAGAAGGAAGAATTGGTATACTTGGGATTTGTGATTTTTGCAGAAGGATTGAAGATGGACCCTGAGAAAGTGAGAGCAATTGTTGAGTGGCCTACACCTGAGAGCATTGGAAAAGTCTGATCATTTCATGGATTAACTAGTTTCTACCAGAAGTTCATCAGAATTTTTAGTTTAGTATGTAACTTTATTACAGAGACAATGAGAGGTGACATAAAAGACTTTAAGTGGACATCAGGAGTAGATAAGAGTTTTGAATTGTTGAAGTAGAAAGTGATAGAGCAACCTATTTTGGCATTACTAGACTTCAATAAGGTATTTCAAATAGATTCTGATGCAAGTGGAAATGCAATAGGAGCAGTGTTAAGGTAGACCTATAGCATATTTCAGTGAGAAGTTGAATGATGCAAGGAGAAGATATTCTATTTATGATCAGGAGTTCTATGCCATAATTCAAGCCTTGAAGAAGTGGAGACATTATTTGTTTCCTAAGGAGTTTGTGTTGTATATAGATCATCAAGATTTGTAGTATTTGAATAGTCAAGGGAAGTTAAATCAGAGAAATATGAGATGGGTAGAATTCATGTAGAGTTATACTTTTGTGTTGAAGCATAGGAGTGGAAAATCAAACAAAGTTGCAGATGCATTGAGTAGAAGGAACTTGTTGACAGAGATGAGAGTTGAAGTGTTAGGATTTGAGGAATTGAAGAACATGTATGAGGAAGATCTTGATTTTGTAGAACCTTGGAAAGCATGTAAGGAGCCTGTTGTGACATATAGAAGCAAGTGGCTGGATTATTTCATTCAGGAAGATATGTTGTTCAGAGGAAATCAATTGTGCATACCTAAGAGTTCAATGAGAGACAATTTGATCAAAGAGAAGCATAGTGGTGGATTGGTAGGACATTTTGGTATTGATAAGACAGTGGCTTCGATAAGTGAGAATTACTTTTGGCTTCAGATACAAGGATGTTAGGAGATTTGTGCAGAGTTGCAGAGTCTATCAAGTTGCAAAAGGGACTAGTTAGAATATTGGATTGTATAAATCTTTAACAGTATCAAAGAGACCTTGGGAAGACATAAGCATGGATTTCATAATGGGATTGCCGAAAACACAGAGGGGACATGATTCAATGTTTGTAGTGGTGGACAAATTTTCAAAGATGGCATATTTCATACCTTGTAAGAAGACAACTAATGCAGTTCATTTAGTTGACCTATTTTTCAAGGAGATTGTGAGATTGCATGGATTACCTAAGAGCATAATTTTAGATAGAGATACAAGATTTCTTGGATACTTTTGGAAGACACTTTGGAAGAAGATGAAGATAGACTTGAAGTTTAGTTCAACATTTCATCCACAGATTGATGGACAGATAGAGGTGGTAAATAGGAGTTTGGAAAACTTATTGAGATGTTTGGTTGGAGAGAAGGCAGGAAATTGGGATTTGATTCTATCACAGGGAGAGTTTGCATACAATAATTTAGTGAATAGGAGTATTGGAAGAACACCATTTGAGATTGTGACAGGAACTAATCCTAAAGGAGTAGCAGAGTTAAGAGATATCAGTATGGAAGATAAGAGGAGTACAGAGCTAGAAGAACTTGCATGACATATAGATACAATGCATAATCATGTTAAGAAGCATTTGGAAGAGATGAACAACAAGTATAAGGAGTAATCAAATGAAAAGAGGTGACACAAAGAATTTGTAGTTGGAGATGAAGTGATAGTATATTTGAGAAAAGAAAGATTTCCAGTTGGGACATATAACAAGTTAAAGATGAAGAAGTTTGGACCATGTAGGATACTCAAGAAGTTTGATTCAAGAAATGCATATGAAGTGGAGCTACCAGAGACATTGGGGATATCACCTATTTTTGACATTGCAGACCTATACCAATATCATGAAGTAGAGTTCAGTAACAGCATTGAAGAAGACTTGAAGAAGCAATTACCACAACAAACACAAGAGCATATTAAGGACATCTGAGACAACAAAATTGGATGTAGCACTAGAGGAAAGAAATATAAAGAATATCTTATGAAGTGGAAAGACAAACTGGAAGAAGACTCATCTTGGATTTCCCAGGTTGAGGTAGATCATCTTGGTTTTCTTCCAGCCTCAACAAAGTGAGGGACTTGCCTTTTTCAACAATGCCAGATGTCTGATGCAGGAGCATCCCTGGTTCAAGAGAAATCTTGCATCAACCAAAAACATTTGCATTTCAGTTTGTTTTCTTTCATTTTCCTAGTTTAGTTTAGTTAGTTCAGTCAGTAGCAGTTTTTGTGTTCTGGTTTGCATTCTACCACAGTTTCATTTTAGAACTTGTGGAGCTAGACTTAGCATCTAGACACATTCATGCACATCATATCCAAATCTTAGATCATTTGGATCAGGTACCAGAAAGATGTCGCTATCAGAAGATTGACTTTTTTCTCAGAATAGAGCATCTTGATAGTATCAAATAATCAGCTAAAGGAGAAGACTTGTAGAGCACTTTCATGACTTGTGGAGCTAAATGACACTTCATTCAATGTTGTGTGGATTGTGGTCCACCTTTCCTGAGAACCACACACTATTCCATTCATTTGCAGAGGAGTTCTATGTGATTAAGTGTGACCTATCTATGTACACATGTTACAGCTCTTCCTTGGAGTTTGTGATCTTCCTTGGTTGATGTAGAGGAATCTTAGGTTCCAGAGATGATATATAATCATGTAATAGATGCCTAGGAAAGCAGTTAGCATAATTTGCAAGTTTGACATTTCAAATTGCTTCTATAAGGTGCTTCAAAGCTATATCTTGAGTATATTTTTTTAATTGAGGAATCAGGCTTGTGAGCCCTATTTGTAAGCCCACATGTTGCCGACTAGTTTGTATTTTGAATCAATGATTTATTGAATGGCTGAATCTGTATTTTCTTTCTGTCATTGAGTTGTTTCTATTGTGTTTACTCTTGCTACACGGTCTAGACTATTCACTTTGTGGACCCTCCTAGCCGTGACTGCACCACTTTCCAACAATCTGGCAGGGTTCGTTATCTCCCAAATAAACCAACCCAAAATCCCCTTAGACATAATTAAGAAAATAAATTTTATGGGGTGTAGCATGAAATGAGGCCCCTGAATCTAAAACTCATAATAATCAACATTATCTAGGGAAAGAATCAAAGCATCATCTTCAGATTTATTACTTACCACATTTGCCTCCTTATTACCTTCTTGTTTGTCTCCTTTATTCTTCTGAGACCAACAATCTTTCTTTAGATGACCTAGTTTCCCACAATACCAACAATCCTTCTTCCCTCTAGATTGGGACCTCTTGTCCTTTGGTTTTCCTCGTGACTTCCCATGACCTCTAGAAACTTTTCCTCTCTCTTTTAATCTGCTCCCACTTTCTGCATTCAAAACACTGCCTGATGTGGATGTTCCACCTGAGCTTTTCCTATGAATTTCCTCACTCAAAATAACACCAACAACATCATCAAATTTCAGCATATTCAAACTAGAAACAGTGTTACTAACCACCATTACCAAACTATTCCAACTTTCAAGCAAAGAACATAATATCAAGAGAGCTCTAACTTCTTCATCGAAATTTACATTTATAGAAGTCAATTGACTGGTAACTATGTTAAACTTATTTAAATGATCAATAACTAATCCACCTTTTACCATTTTCATATTAAATAAATGCTTCATAAGAAATATCTTATTCAAAGTGAAAGGCTTTTCATATAACTTTGCCAATGTCTACATCAACTCATCTATTGTCTTCGCTTTTGAAATATTGAATGCCATCGATGGCACCAGACACAAACGAATGTTTCCTAGTGTCTTTCTGTCAAGAAGTTCCCAATCCTCATCAATCATCATTGTTGATTTCTTGGCTTTCCCTTGCAACGGCCTCCATAAATCCTTCTAATAGAGAATCCTCCATCTGCATCTTCCATAACTGATAGTTCTAGCCATTGAATTTTTCTACCTTCAATTTACCCTCATCTACCATTGCTCCCACTTAACCGTGAGATTCCCACTCAACCATGAGACCTTCCTACAGAGGATAATCGAACACAACCCACTTTGATACCACTTATTAGGAATAGCAGGTAGAAGATATCATTTAAATGCAGATAATCAAAGATTAAATAGAGGAATTAAAATACATAGAAATAATAACAGCAAGAGACAATTCTTAATGTGGTTCACCCAAACTCGGGCTACATCCACCAACAAAGAGTCCAATCTTATTATCCAACAAATCGAACTGATTACAATAGCAATCTTGCAACTCAATACCGCTGCAATATTCTACAATACAATATCAACTGTAACCCTAACCCTAAGCTTTTCGCCTTCTCTAGTCATTTTTATCAAGACTTATGGAGGTTACAAAAATGGGTTTTTAATGTCGGCCAATAGAAAAATAACTGTCGACGTCATTAATTAATTTGGGGGGAAAATGCACTGACAAAAGTGGAGAAAATTTAACCTCCGAGTCTGATTGGGCTCCATATAACAAAAATCTATTGACTTTGTTCATCTACAAATCATTTCCAACTAAAACTTAGTGTCTATCAAATGTTACAATTTTTTGTACATTATAAGGTTATTGGATACTTATCTCTTAAGTTATCATGGTCTTCTAATTGTCCAACTCCATATTTCATAGTTGTTGCAAGTAACAAAGAGTAAATGTGTCAATAAAATGAGACATGTAAGATGATGAAATTTAGATTAAATGTTAGTATGTAGAATGTACATGTCCAAATTGTAAACATTTGGAATAAATCATGAACTATATATAATATTGAATAAATCAATTGAAATGACAATTTTTTTGCTATATTTTCTTTTTGTAAGAGTGCATCAGAATTAGAGATATGAGTTGTAAAAGTAATTATGTCATGGTCACTCCAATATGTGTCAAGATCTAAGAGATGTTGAATTACAAATCCTTGATTTTAACCACACATGGTCAATAAGTGATTGTGAAAGACTATTTTCATTGTGTATTAAGAAGTATTTGTTATGCATGTTCATATAGTTCTCTAAAGCTCTAGATTTTGTATTTAAGTGTTTCATGTTTAGGTTAAAGTTACCCATGATAACTTTCAATTTGTCTAAATATATATTGGATATTGCATCATCTACAATAGCAATTAGATTGTTTATTATTGCAATTGGTGTGATGTATATGTTGACAATTAAGATTTGTAAAATTGATGGATAGCATTTTTTGGCATTATAGGTTCCATCTTTTCTCTTTGGAATTGCCATATTTTGTGATTTGAATTTGCTTCTTAATGCATGTCACAACTCCATGCACATTGTAATTGGTTACACAATGGAAGAGTTGTATCTTAGTGTTAAGATTTTTGTTAGAAGTGTACGTTTCTTGCAAACATAAGATATTGGCTTGCATTGAATCATTGTCATTTAAAATTCCTTCCATATGTGCTTGTGCACTACATGTAGGTTGTTTCAATCAGACCATTGTGTATTTTTGTGACATTGGGAATGAAGTTATCTATTACACATTGTCCTACATACCCTTTGGAGATAGAAGACATGAGAAGAGTGCCTTACCAGAGTGTAGTTGGAAGCTAAATGTATGCTATGGTCTGTACTAGACCAAACATTTCCTAAGCAGTGGGAGTTCTCAGTAGATTTATGTCTAATCCTAGATGGATTCATTAAGATGTTGTTAAGAGAGTCTTTAGATATTTGTGGGGTGCCTTAGAGTACTCCTCATGTTATCATGGTAATTTAATAGGTGATATGCATTCTCTTGATATTTGTGGTTTTTAGATTTAGATTGGATGGGTGATGTTGATAGCAGAAGATCCACTAGTGCTTATATTTACTCTTTTTAGTGGTGCAATAAGTTGGATGAGTAACCGATAAGTTGTGGTCACTCTGTCCACTATAGAGGTTGAGTATATGGTAGCAACTTGTGCATGTAAAGAAGCCATTTGGCTTAAGAGATTGTGTTCATATGTTGGGCTGAAATAGGGTGTAGTTACTCTTTATTATGATAGTTAGAGTGCAATTCGTTTGACAAAGAACTTGACATTTCATGTGAGGACCAATCATAGATGTATAGTATCATTTTCTCAGAGATATAGTCAAAGATAGAAGAGTCAAATTAGAAAAGGTAGAGACTTTGATGAATGTTATAGATGCATTGACTAAGCTTGTGAACAAAGAGAATTTCATATGGTGTTTGAAGTCTATGGGCCTTTCAGCCCCTAGTAGTTAATTCCATGATGGTATGTTTCCCTTTGGCTCTTGCAAGGTATTCAACAAGTGGAAGAATGTTAGGAATTAAGGTGTCTCAACCTTGGCAATTCCTAAGCTCACTGATTTAATTATTAATATTTTTTTGTATTTATTTATTATTAATATTATTATGCTCCACCAAAATGGGGCGCAAGATTTTGAAGTAGCATTTATGCTTAGTGTCTGTGCCTTGTAAATTGTGTTGTAAAAAGTAATTAATCTTGTTATTCATGGTAAAATGGGATGCCTTATTTTGTAGGGATCATGTGATAGCTTATGAACAATGCTTATGATGCGTAAGAGATTGAAATAGGGGAAGTTATTGTGGTCTCTTGATCCACTGTAAGATGTTGTAAGAGGCATCTATAAGAGCCTATTTTTAGGCTAGAATCTTTTCAAACTTGGGCACACATTTTAGGTGGATTAAATTGGTCAAATATGACAGTTGTAAGAGAGTAAGAGAATAATATATTTTTATCCTGTATGACAAATTCTCCTAGGGGCATTGAAAATTGGGCCCAAGTTGGGCACCATACCTCTTGGGGGTATTTTCTCATTATTTTGTAAACCACATATGATTTCTAGGTTGCAAGAAGTCTATAAATTAAAATCTTGAGGAGTTATAGTTTGATATGAGAATTTGCATGTACATAAGTGCTACCAGAATGTTGCTTAAATTACTCTATATTTAAATGTTGGTGAAATACTCCTATAAAGACTTGCATTGCAAGTATGGTATAATCCTTTGTTGATTTGATAATACATTGTGTGGGTTTTGGGGTGTGGAATTTTTCTCCTGAAAGGGCTTTCTCCAAGTAAATCATTGTGTTATGGTGTTATTGTTTATTTGATTATGTATGTGTTCCTCTATTTTTTTGTAATAAGTTTGGATCATATTTAAAGTTATTTACATAATGCTCCTCTCAAGGTTAGCATAGGAAGTTGTTTCTACACACCTTGCTTCCTTACACACCTATACAAGGACACAAAGAGCTCTCTCCTTGGAGACTATAAAGTCTTGGGTCCAAGGTGTGAAAAAAAGCAAAGACACATGAACAAACCAAGGGCCATTTTTTAGGATGGCCTTCATATGGCTAGCTTAAAAAAAGTAGAAGAGAAAAATCCCCTTGGTGAGGTTTTGGACAACATTGATCAAGGAAACCCTTGTGGGACCCAAGCCTTAGTCACCCATTCTCTAAGCATGTTTTCAAGGAGAACCCTCCCAAAAAAAATAACATATGAAGGTAAAGTTTTTAAGCCATAGACAAGCACTATCAAATTTTGAATTTGGAAGAACTACATTCAAAGGCATTTCAGAAGACATAACTCATGAAAGAATTTGGGAACAAACTTCCTCGGTCACTTTAGCAATGGGGCCATCTTCATGTGTCATCAAACCATCAACACCAACAACTACTAGACTAATGAAGTTAGAGGCCATTTAAAGGGTAACAAAAACATCTTTAGGCATGACAAGTGAAAATGACCCATAATAAATGTAGAATAATAATGCAAGCTCCTACTTAGAAGAGTAATATGACATCACCGAGTGACACAAGCAAAGCTAAAACCTAAACCCTAGCAAAATGCATCCATGACTTTGAATTAGACTAATTCCATTTTTCTATAACTATATCTAAAATGTAATTCATCTATAGAGATATACTTAAAGAGATAAGACATGCCTAAATCTCTAACTACATAGGTACAAATGGATATAAAGTGAGCAATCAAATCAATAGATAAACATTGTTGTATTATCCACCTCAATTATGAGATATTACCATGGATCCCTTTTCATTATCATTGCTAGATAATCTAGGGGGCTAGCTAATTAAAGTTAATATTATCATAGAAATGTGAATAATTTAACAAAATGACAAAGTTGTTTGAGCAATTATCTATTTATCCAACTTAGAATAGATGCCTATCTCTCTAATAGCCATAAGCCCAAGGATTAGTCCACCCTCATGAAATTATTTATTTATGGAAAAAATACAAAAGAATATAAGGTAAGTTGAGACGGCTATTCTTAACATCATCCAGTTCAACAATCAAAGGTTAATTATGGCCAAAAAATAGGACAATATTTATCCCTTTTTAGTGTGGATGAGTTGTAAAATTACTATTAACTATTTGACCATTGAACCAAATTATGTTTAAGTAGGGTAAGTAGGGACAACCAAGAGCTTTCTAAATCTAATATTTTTGAATCCAACAAACCAATGTTTTGTGAATCTAAGCCTTCATTCCGAATTTGAAAGATGAGAACATCATTGCATGAGCAATCTAACTATACCCAACATGTCATTGGCTCAAAATGCTTAGAATACCACTAATTGAAAGTCTTTGAGGAAACCAACAAACATTTAATATACAGGTAATGATCTAATAGTCGAAATGAACGTAGAGTTGTGGTCTCCAGGATAGATGAGAACAACATTAAACATTTCTTGAATTTTCTAAGGTTCATAATCTAGTTGACATAATAGGTACATTTTATAAGTGGATAGGGGATTATAAGGGCTCACTCGACTTCTAATTCCCTTCATATTAAAAAAACAATGGAAATTAGGTTCTTTGATTTGTAAGGCAGCCACTGGCTTGCTCAAGCCCCATTGATTCCGTGAGTAGGGGACTTTGCTTGTGAGAGTCGACAGTCAAATTTTGGATATTTTATATATTGTTTGAAGTGTGGTCTCAAATGCTTAAGAGGGCGATGGAAGACATGGAAAGAAAGGTTGACTGTGTTGTGTGGAGCACTGAGTTGGATTTGCTTGATGTTACTGTGGGAAGTCAATTTTTTTTCACACATCCCACATGCCTCGGCGGTGAGCAGTTCGAAACACAAGAAAAGCAATTCATTGAAAATGACGATGATTTCAAAGAAAAACAAAATACGTCTTATTTAGAAAAAGTTTAAGCAACATATCAATATGGATTAGATGATAAGCTCTTGTCCAGATCCTTAGGGTTACTAGAATAACGTACATGCCAAATAATTTTAAACTTGATTTCAACTGGCACATTTTCTATGTACGTAGGATGATAACGGTTGTTCATTCTTGCTATCTATGGCAAATGATGTCGTTTTTATGGTGAGTTATATATATATAAAAGAATAAAAAAATTACATATAAATAAGTTGTAATAACTAAAATGTAGTTCTTGTTTATGAGGCATTCGGTCTCAACCCATACTTATTGATAGGGCTTTAGTTAAACGGATCCCTCTCTCTTTTAGGGATTTTAGACTCAACTTTGAGGGTGTTTCCAAAGAGAACTCGGGATTATTTGGTGTTGGATGTGTTATTAGGAATCTGGAACACAATCTAATCATGGAAGTATCAAAAAAGTTGAACGGTACTAATAATAAGGTCGAAGCCCAAGCCTTGGTCTTCAACATCTCGATTGTTATTCAAAATGGGATATCATCTTTGATCATTGAGGGGGATTCAATGATTATTATTACCATTAGGAAAAGGTCAACACAAAGCTAGAAATTGGATAATGTTTGGAGGGAGGCATGGTCTTTAATGGACTCTTTGGGGTTTTTTCTTGCATGCATTGTTTTAGAGAGGCAATTATGTTTTTGACCACCTAGCCAAATTTTCCATCAACTACTGATGGCCATATGGGACAAGGTGATTTCAATGTGACACTTACCTCTTCACAATAGTCTATAGAAATCATTTACCCATGCAACATTTATGTTGCTAATGTGATTGGCACGAGTGTTGGCATGACATATGGTCTATTTAGTGAGGTGGACTCCCATCATAGCATTCATCTCATTCTATTGGGTGATTTTGTTCTCATCATAGTCATGGAAAAAATCCATCTCCAAGGTATGAAACTTGAGAAATGTCTTTTTGAGATCCCACCTCCAATATCTAACAGGGCAAATTTTTGTTTTGAATTTTGATACAGTTATCGATGCCATTATCTTAAGGGATGATTTTATAGTGGGTGATGGCATAGCCAGAGTCAACACTAATATCTTGGCAACCTTCATCCTCAACCTCTAGGGCTTAATTTAGGATAAGAAAGTGGTTAGGGTGTTGGGATGAAAACGCACAAGTGAGTCCAACTTTTTGGAAAAAAAAATGTTAAGTGTGAAAAAGGGGAATGACGACAACTAGCATGCACACTAGATCAAACCCTCTTTCACAATAACATTCAAGGACAAGACCGAGCCAAATCACTACCAAATGGAGGTGGACTCTATATGCTCGGAATCGTGACTCCGGTTGCCTGGGGCTGTCGGGTCAAATTTCGGTACGCACACAGACCCTTTCCCTCCTTGCCATGGGGCGATCCGCCACGTCACTCTCGCTCAAGTGGAAGTAGCTAGTTGAGAGGAGGCGAGACACGATGGGGGTCTGGCTCGTTGGAGAGCTGGACTTCGCGAAGGGGGGTCAGCAAGTTCTGTGGCCTTTGTTGTTGTGTATTTTGTTGAATGTTTTGCCTAGTGGTTGTGGTACTTGAGATAACCCTATGACCCGAAGGGTCACTAGTTTCTCTTCTTCTATTTGGATTCCTTAAATTCCACCTTTGTGTGGGCAAACGGTTGTTTTCGTTGATAGCCTCCGCTATTTCTATGTCTTGGAGAAATGCTCTGTGTAGTTGTAATTGCCTAGTTTCTTCTAACAACAGGAGATCAAATGGGTCTCTTTGTGGCAGTACAAACATCTTTTGCGGTGGTTGCATATGCAACTCCTCGATCTCACTACGGATAGCTCTCACCCACTCTCCTCTCACCCCTAAACACATATGTGAATCAAGGTAACAGAGGATATGTGATTACTAACCTTCACCAGATCTAGGGTTTTGACCTAGGGTTTGACTTTGTTTAACTGTGGTTACCTCTTGATGGAATTGAGGGTTTGCAATGTTGTCTATTCTAACAGATCTATATGAATGCAAGCTAAATGACATGCAAAGCATCTTTTTGGTATTTTTTAAAGTATTTTGGAAAGGAAAATGCTTCTAATCTATGAAAGAAATATGTATGCAATCCTATATGTCTTTTCAAATGCAAAGTTTAATCTATGTTTTTGTGGGTTTTTGGTGTTTGCAATGCAATCTAATTTAATGGAAAGGGGAGATGCTTTTTCTAACAAAGTAGATCTAGGAATGTAAAAACAATTAATCTAGCATGCAAGATCTAATCTATCAAGGAAAAAGCAAGGTGTTACTATTCCCAAGAGCAATGTGATTATCTAATTACTATGAAAGCAATGAAAGAACCTGAAAGAGATGAAGATTTGTTGACTCCACTACCCTCAATATCCTTGTGTAGGCAACCTCAAATCCTTCTGTGGCAACAGGTGATCCTCTTGACAAAATGACCTGAAGAAGCAAAGAGAAGCTTTTGTGAAGCTTGTATGAACTCGATGTGAGCTTTGAATTGAGCACAATGGCTAAGAATCGAGCAACGTAGCGTTGCTTGATTGAACAAAGAAAGCAAAAGGCACTTACGTCCTGTATGAGCATATGAATGCTAGGTTGGAGAGCAAAACTGACAAGAGCTAGTAAACAATGAATTTGCCTCCCTTTGTGCTTGGGGGAGGGGGGGATTTATAGGTTTGAGGAATGGAATGGATTGAAGAGTTAACTCATTTGATTGATGAGTTAACAAGAATATATTGGGGAGTTAACAAGGTTGATTACCCAGTGAACTCAATTGATTAGGGAGTGATGAAACAATGATAGCTTATCACTGAAGAAGAAAAGGAGTGAGATTGATTGGAGAGTTAATTTGAGATCAAATAGAGCTAATTATGCATCTGTGGGTGCATAAAATAGTTAACTCTATATCAAAGATAAAAAATTATGCAAACAGAAAGAAAAACAGGCAAAAACGTGAGAGAAACTTGAGTTTTTCTGCAGGTCAAAAGATGGCAGGGTCGCCACTGGGGATCATGGGTCGCCCCATGGGCAACCCTAGGTTGCTTGGGGAGATCCAGGATCAAAAGTGCAAAATGCAGAAATTCAGGCCGATAGAAGGTATAAAGGAGGCAAAGGATGATTTCTGAATCAAGAAATAGGTTAGTCATGTGGAAGAATCCAAATCTCCACTTGCATCTTTAGGATCCCCAGTGGGGATCTGGAAATAATAGGGGGAGATTTGGATTGGTTGGTCGACATTAAAAAATGATAGCGGGAGATGGGTCGGGGGACCTCTAGAAGGCTTCTATGAGGTGCACTAGAGGAAAAACAAAGGGGAGAGGTGAAAACTCACCTACAAGACTCTCACAAGGCTTAGGATCAAGGTCAAAAGCTAGAAAATGCAAGTCAACAAGTGTCACAACAAGTGTCAAAAAATGTCGCAAACGAGGAAGGAGGGGAATCGACAAAGAAGAAACGATACAAGACAAGAAAAGAGGACACATCATCAAGAGGCCTGCTACCCAAAGGATTTATTTTCATGCTTACATGTACGTGACAAGGATTTGAATCATCATAGGGGTCCTTGTGGAGGTAGTGCATGATTTTTGTGCTTACAGACTCAGCTATAGATCTTGTACTCAGGAGTGCTATAGAAAGATCAAATTTAATCAAGTTCTTTTATCAAACCCTAGATCAATAATGCATTAAACCCTAGTGCTATAATATCTGATTATAACAGAAGATATACAACAAATCTCCATAAACCAATTGTACAGAGAGAATTAGAAAGATGATAGAACCCGTGTCTCAAAAGTAGAGGTGTCAGAGGGCTATTTTAGGACCGCCCAAGTTCTGATTGGTTGAATCTGCAGAAACTGTAAATTGGAGAAATATTGCAGAGGCTGTCTTGATGCCAGATTTGGAGTTAGAAGGGCTAGAAATACTAGGGCGCCAATGCCCAAGTCTCGCCCTAGTCTTGTACAAAGGAATATTCCTGAAATGTTGTCAGATCCTGAAACCCTGACCCTTGCTCAGTCTTCCTATATCTTCATGTTTCCCAGATCTCACTCTTGTAACCTGCACACAAGAAGAAGAGAAGGGGTTGGGGACTTATGGTGTTTAGGGACTTGCCTCAGTCAAATCCTGGGATAACACTCAAGCTTCCCAACACCATTGATAGATAAAGAGAGCATGCCCTTGCAGGGCAGAGGCTAAGTACAATAACAATATGTTGAATCAAATTCTGATAAACAACAATGATATCACCTATGTGATGAAACCCTTAAGAAGATGAAGATCCTTCAACTCATAAGGAGAGATAGATGATAACTTCAAACTTGTAACAACACACACTATGACAATACAAATCTATTCTAGAATCACAATGAATGCTTTGAATGCTCTTTGTCCCAATGCTTCAAGTTGGCTATCTCTATCTAGGTTCATAATGAATTAAAAAACACACTTATATATGCTTTCTCACTAACATTCGTCAAATTAAACCAAAAGAGCCGACAAAGAGAAACCTCTAAAGAGGTGTTATGCCGACATACATTTGAATTTGCCCCAACCAATTAGGGAAGACTTGGGTGGTGGTTCCCAAGTCTTTGAGCCCCTTTTAGGTTTGGGATAAGGTAAAACATGGGCCCCTTATTCCTGATTTACATTGGTTTCGGGCAATTTTGCATCGGGATGAACATTTAGAATGTATAAGGTAATCACGGGGACCTAGGAGCTAAACAAGGAGGTAAAAAGACATGTGGCTACTTTTTACTCCATAACATTTAGCCCCCACTTTAATGTGTGTATGATCTTACGATCAGTACATGCATTAAAGTACGGTCAAAAACACATCAGACACTAGAGCAAAGATACATTGTAAGTTTGGAAGACCATTTCTAGCCCCCAAGCTTAGGCAAACATAAGAAAACACTTGACAGCCACGCAAAACATAGAGAATACAGTAAAGAAGCATGAAATACACAGTGAAGACATGAATGTAGTCACGCAATACACAAGGTATATGCGGAGAGAAGACATGATTAAACAATTATACTACCCTAACTAGGTGATGGGGGGAGCTCATCACTACGTGCCTCCATAAAACATGTAAGACACACAAAAAACACATGGAATACATGAGCACCATAGAGTGTGTCATTGACACACTATATGTCTTATACAAAGAAAACACAGGCGACAAGGAGGAGCTCATCGTTACGCTCCACCATCTAAGGCACGCCAAACACACCTGATGGTTGAGCTATGCTAGCACAACTGCCAAAGACATGCTTAAGGGTGAATAACTCAAGATCCAACCCCACCCCTGCAAAGGACTTTTTAAAAGGATGTACAACCACTCAAGGGAATACACAATCCTGCCTTCTGCAGAAGGGCTTTTAAAAGCATACAACCCCACCTGCATCGCGGAGATGCCTTATGGTGAAAAGTAAGCATGTGCACAAAGTATACAACCCCACTTGCATTGCAGAGACGCCTTATGGTGAAAAGGAAGTATACACAAACACACAACAAAGTACACAACCCCACTTGCATCGCGGTGACACCTTACGGTGAAAAGGAAGCATACACCACACATTTTATCACAGTGTCTAAGATATCCAAGCATTTACCACAATATATGCCCCCACCTTAAAGTGGTTGATCTCACTTGCCGATAGCAATCATGTTGAAGGTAAGGTTGAAAACACGTGAGGGAACAAGAGCTTTCGCAAATCCCATGCCCCAAAGTGACATGTGCTTACGATCACCAATTGTTTCCAACAATCACAATAGAAACACATTAGTATTATATGCTAATAATGAACAAACTTTGGTTAGAAAATCTAAGCTAAGATAACAACCAAATCATCTTATAAATCATATCATTTGAACAAATCAAGGCTATACATATGGGTTCGCAACCAAGTATATCTGTAAGGTTATACTTCAGGTATCTCAAAACTGAGTGTAGCTACAAGGTGAGATACAAAAACATTCCAAAGTGCCTAGAAGTAGATTTAGAGTATTGCAAATGTTTGTTACAAGAAATTCACAACACTACACATGATCACATCACAACACAAAAGTGATTCTACTAGTCAAGCATCAGTAATAGATTACCCTCGTCTTCATATATGGATTGGGTCCATTTTTATTCTTGTTGTAGGGATGCACGGTCCTTATTAGAAATGTATATTTGTTATCATCATCCGCCAACTAGTAGAGCCACCGGTACAATGAAAAATGAAATCACAAAAAAATAAAGAGGAGACAAAAGCGACTTAGGACCACAACGTGGAAAAAATGCCCCCAAGACAACCTCCACAACGTTATGCCCCCAAGGCACCACACACAACAATTACAAGAGAAGTATAGAAGAATAGAGAAATAAATAGAAGGAATGTCACAATAGAGGCGGTCTCCTTGACCTTACAAGAGTATCAAGGGTCATCCAAGGAGACCTAAACAAACATTTAACACTATACAGGGGAACACAACACAACACATGCATAAGATGAGGCCACCCATGAGAGTAACTCAAAGAGGTGCTACATCAAAGGTGGTTGAATGAGTGAGAAATACTTACCTGCTAGCAATTGTCTTTAATCAAATCATCTTCTTCCCAATCTTGATCTTCAATAGATGGTGCATAGGGCACTATAGCCAAACTTGAAACTTCTTCCTTTATTTCTTCTTTTGATTCTATTTCTATCAGAGGGATGTTCTCTTCCTGTGAAGACATCTTTCGAGCTAAGACTTGTCACTTTCTCCTTCTTTCCCTTGCATTTCTATTCCTTCTAGTCTTGTTAGTGATATTTCCCAAAGGAGTTTCGTTATTTTCTGTATTCTTTGACATTTCTGAAGAGGAAGCTGGTACAAAAGTGATCTTATGATTTTGTGATGAATAGCTTTGCTCTTGAAGGTTTTCTCTCAAGGATGGCGGAGGAACCTCGGCAAAAATTCCTTTTCCTTTCGGTTGAGGTTAATCCTTCAACTCGAGCTACTTTTCACTCTCTATTTATTGGATAGGAGGAATTGTAGCCTTAGAGGACCGAGAGGGTCCAGGAGTGTTCTTGCCATAGGATAATTCAACTATTTTCTTTGCTTTGTACTTTTGATATGCTAGGAAGAATTGATCTTGTTGTGGTTGATTTGGTTCATTAGGTTGTGGCCAAAAATAATCTAGATTGAAATTTCCACGAGTGGCTAATGGTTTCCATCCATTGTGATGAATAACATGCACTTGTCCTTTATGAGGAAACTTTAAGCACTTGTGAATAGTAGAAGGAACCACTTTCATGGATTTTAGCCAAGGATGTCCTAACTTCACACAAAAGAGATCCGAAGTGGGAATGATAACAAATGATGCTTCCAGGGCTTTTTCAACCACCTTAATTAAAAGTGTTATCTTTCCAATTGCCAGAAGAAAGTAACCATTATGTGCTTTTATCATTATATTTGTTGGATTATAAGTATCTTGTGTTAGATCATTCATGTATAAATATTCTTCTATGATCACATTTGTCATGCAATTAGGATCAATAAAAACTCCTCTTGTAGGATTTCCACTTATTCTTGTTGTTATGTAAAGAGGACCATCAATGTCTCTAATAGTGATCTCATGTGGTGTGAAGGATATGATGGATTCAGGATCCTTCCTTTTCTTATAAGATCGGGGAGGAACTACACCACCCTTATTTGGATTGGATGCCATGTCTGTGAGACTTTTGTACAATAAGCCACTAGTTTGAGGAAACTGAGTTTTTGAAGCTTTTTACAAAGATAAAAAACACACAAGTGTCACTACAAACCAAGTGGTCCTAATTTTAAAGTGTTGCACACAAAGGCCAATACAGATCTCTTTAAGATTTCTTGCGAAATGTGAAAGAGATGTTATCTTTTTATGTTGGAATACATAATGTGTAATTGTAAAAGTATGAATTCTCAAATCAAGGATATGAAATGATGCATGATTTTCAAATGAATAATGAAAAATATGCTATAAATCAATGCAAGATTTGTTTCTAACAATCAGTAAGATGCAAAATGCTTGAAACTACAGGTTCACCAAAATGTTAAGTGTGAAAAAGGGGAATGATGACAACTAGTTGCACACTAGATCAAACCCTCTTTCACAATAACATTCAAGGACAAGACCAAGCCAAATCACTACCAAATGGAGGCGGACTCAGCTACAAATCTTGTACTTAGGAGTGCTATAGAAAAATCAGATTTAGTCAAAGTTATTTTATCAAACCCTAGGTCAATAATGCATTAAACTCTAGTTCTATGATGATCTGATTATAATAGATGATGTACATAAAATCTCCAGAAACCAATTGTAGAGAGAGGATCAAGAAGATGATGGAACCTATGTCTCAGAAGCAGAGGTGTCAAAGGACTATTTCAGGACCACCCAAGTCCTAAATGGTTGAATCTTTAGAAATTGTAAACTGGAGAAATGTTGCAGAGGCTACCCTGATGCCATATCTAGAGTTAGCAGGGGCATAAAGACTAGGACACCACCACCCAAGTCTTGCATAGAGCAGTATTCCTGAAATGTTGTCAGATCCTGAAACCCTGATCCTTGCTCAGTCTTCCTGTATCTTCATATTTCCCAGATCTTGCTCATGTAACCTGCACACAAGAAGAAGAGAAGAGGTTTGGGGGTTATGCTGTTTAGGGACTTGCCTTAGTCAAATCCTGAGATAGCATTCAAGCTTCCCAATACCATTGATAGATAAAGAGAGCATGCCCTTGCAAGGCAGAGGCTAAACACAATAACAATATGATGAATCAAATAATGATAAACAACAATGATATCACCTATGTGATGAAACCATTAAGAGGATGAAGATCCTTCAACTCATAAGGAGAGATCTAGATGATAATTTCAAACTTGCAACAACACACATAATGACAATACAAATATACTCTAGAATCACAATGAATGCTTTGAATGCTCTTTGTCCCAATGCTTCAAGCTGACTATCTCTATCTAGGTTCATAATGAATTAAAAAACACACTTATTTATGCTTTCCCGCTAACATTCATCAAATTAAACCAAAAGAGATGACAAAGAGAAACATCTAAAGAGGTGTTATGTTGACATACATTTGAATTTGCCCTGACCAATTAGGGAAGACTTGGGCGGTGGTGCCCAAGTCTTTGAGCCCCTTTTAGGTTCGAGATAAGGTAAAACATGGGCCCCTTATTCCTAATTTACATTGGTTTCGGACAATTTTGCATCAAGATGAATGTTTAGAATGTATAAGGAAATCACGAGGACCTAGGAGCTAAACGAGGAGGTAAAAAGACATGTGGCTACGTTTTACTCCATAACAAATTAAAAAATGCCAAAACAAATCACATCCAAAATTGCATAGGTTTGATCAAATCACATTCAATCAAGCCTAGTCCACACATCTGTGGTGCCTAGTAGTAGAAATTAGTTCAACTAAAGATGTTTTGATTAAACCACCTTCTATCAAAGTCTCTTAGAGGTTTTCTCATAAATGATGCAACTAGCCAATTGTTTTAGTACTTCTACCTACAAACCAAATGAGAGACCTTCTAACATGTTGAGAGAATCCATTGTGTAAGACTTAGTAGAGGTTGTGTTCTCAAAGGCCAAAGTCAATTACATTAGGAATAATGCACTAGTTGTCTAGCATTGCTACTAGCTAGCTTGTGTAAATTTCTAATTTGATCCATGAACCTTCATTGATAACATTAGGGGTTCAATCCAAGCCAATAGTGAATGTGCCCACACCCATAAATCTTATAGTATCTACTCTCTCTTGCATTTGTAGAGGAATTTATATTCCATCAATAACTCCAACTTCTTTCCCTGTTATGGGCTGCTCCATTCCTATTCCTATTGTGAATACTCATTTTTGTATCCTTATTTCACCTTCTTTATTTAGGTGACTGATGAAATGGATCTCCCTAATTGTGATAAGCTAAAACTAAAAGAGATTTCTAACCCTAATCAATGTTGTAATGAGTCTTCAGAATCTAAGTTAGCCCTTTTAAGGTTTGTCCAGAACAACATTTATGTTCATAATAACTTAAATGTTGAAGTAAAAATGGGTTGACTAGGCAAGCCTCAGCCACCAAATTTTTAATTCCCACAATCTTTATTATTTTTCCTTCTTCAAATAAACCTCTCTATATACCTATTTCTGAAAGTATGTAACCAATGTTGTAATGAGTCTTCAGAATCTAAGTTAGCTCTTTTAAGGTTCGTCAAGAACAACATTTATGAAGAATAATTTAAATTTTGAAGTGAAAATGGGTTGACTAGACAAGATCAACCACCAAATTTTTAATTTCCATAGTTTTTATTTTTTTCCTTCTTCAAATAAACCTCTCTATATACCTATTTCTAAAGGTTTGAGTGCTCACCAAGCATTCAATTATTTGCCCATTCTACCAAATTATGTCATAGCTTAGTTCAAAGCTACCGAACAATTGAATATAGCATAGAAATAAATTGATTTAGTCTGCCCAATGCATTGCTTTGCTCTCACATCTTAAGCAAGCTTTCTTTGAAATATGCCATTCACTTTTCTGCTATTTGTCAAAAATGGTGTAAAGCCTGGATGCCTACAATTATGTTGGTAATTTTGGTGCACCCTCATTTTCCATTTATAGAAATACATTATGGGTTACGTGTCAGTCCTTGACCCTTGAATCAGATGCATTGCAAGAGTGGCTTACCTATAGCCAATGTAGCCCTCAAATTCTTAATCCTTAGTTCCCTAAACACACTAATCTTAGGGTAGTTTATTGTTATGCATTTAGACTGATTTATTGTCAATTGTTTAATATTAAACCCACATATTACAACATTATGTATCCCACCACACCTATTTATTCCCAATTCTTGTAGGAACATGCATTGTGAAATGAGGCAAGCTAATGAATTACCTGTCATTTGGATTTCTTCAATAATGAAGTAATGAGGCAGATGAATCTAATGAAATGAGATTGTAAATGGGTGAGCATGAAGTTTTGAGGTTTGAGTGAGAGGATACAAGTTCATGAAAAGAGAGAAATGAGTTAGATCAACTGGTGTACGGGCACCAAGAGGATCATGAGGATCCATACTTGTTTTTGCATTGTTTCATGTTGTCTAATGTTGTCTCATGGTGTAATAAGGTCCATTGGACCATTCCAAGTTGATTTTATGTTCATTCCTGTTGATGTATGGCCATGGTGCATTGGTTGTAAGCACACAAGGCTAGTTTGATAGGAACAGTCAAATAAGAAGGGTCTTATGTCTTTTGTAGACTTTCATGGCATCTAGAAAGCATGATAAAGAGTTTTAATGCCTTGTCAAAGGCTTATAAATCTTGTAAAAGAGTTTGAACACCTTGTAAACACTCATTAGTCTGTAAACAAAGATGTAGTTGCAGAAAGAGACAAAAGCAAGGTAGTTCAGTGGTTGCAGGACAGTTTGTGCCCTCCCACCATCCTCAAACTACCTCCCAACATGTTTGATGATTGACCACAGGATTGAAAAGGTCAATGCACATGTTGATTGCATGATAGAAGTGATTTGGAGAAGGAATAAACAAGAGAAGTCAGTTTTCTGCTCATTTTCTGTATATTTTTCTTGTTCCTGTATGTGCCCCTACTCCTATATGGTCGAATTGCAGACCACCATGATACTAGCATGAAATAGGGGTGAGTCAAGATTGTTTTGTATTTTTTCTGAGGTATTGAAACATCTCTATTGCAAAGTTATAAGCATTTTTCTAGAAACGGACTGATAAACCCTACCTTAGGGTTTTTGACTGCAATAATGCATTTTCACTCCATTCCACTAGCTTGAACCCATCTAGATCAGTGGAATGGATTCTTTGGTGTTTGTTTCAATGTGTTATGAAGGATTCTTGGGTAGAGAATTGGATTTGGTGTTGTTTGTTTGAGGAGACCTAACAAAACCATGTGTTAGGTGCTAGCTAGAGGGAACAACATAACCTAAAACTTACACAGTCGACTGTAAACACTCAAAACCCATGAAATTTGTAGTTTTTCCATGAATGCAAGGTGTTCAATTGGTTTGGAAAGTTCTGTAACTCCATTAGAGGGTGGTTGCTTTGTTAAATTGGGCTAATTGGGGCTCTTTGAAGTAGGACAATCATACTGAAAGTGCCATTCGTTCCAAAACAACTCATACTGCATTTTTGATATGTCATCAAGATTTGAAAAGGGTGTCTTAAACCATGTTTGTCTGCTCTTAAAAGTGCCTAGGTTGGGAAATATTCTCTGTCAGACCTAAAAATAGGCCTACTAGGAGATATGTCAGTATGTAAAGGAACTACTATGTGTACAGTTACAAGGACTCATTGGATGGCTTGTGTAGTATCTTCAAGGTGTCAGTAAACCCTCCAAATGTTTGCCTCTAAGAAATTTGTTGGTTTATGTCAAATGACAAGTGAGCCTTAAGTCTAGGCCTGTCAAACTCCATTGAATCTGCCTAGTTCCCCCTTGTCCTCTACATCATATTGGTATTAGAGCCATAAAAGGTTTTGCCACTTGGTTGTGAGTAAGATTTGGTGTATGTCACTAGAGGAGAGTGAAGGAGAGGCTAGCATCATGCCTCCAAAAGGGATGACCACTAAGGTGGCCAAAAAGTTCCAAGAGATGGAAGAGAAGATCAAGGCTGGGGTCAAGGAAGCACTCCAGGCTGAGTTGAAGGCAATGAGGAAAGGGAAGAGATTAGATGAAGAATCTGATGGAGAAGAGGACATAGGAGAAGAAGAAGAGGAGCCCCAAAGGTAGGAGGCAGATATACCTGCTGATCAAAAGTATTTTCTAGAAGCCATCAAGTCCATAGGCAAGGATTCCTCGGAGGCTCAGATGGAGATACCAATGTTTAGTGGGAAGATGGATGCTAATGAAGTTATGGAGTGAATTGAGGCCCTAAACAACTATTTTGAGTAGAAGGAGGTACCTGAGAACAAGAGGGTAAAATTTGCCAAAGCAATACTAAAAGGTACTGCCCTCACATGGTGGAATTACACCCAAGGTGAGAGGGTGAAGAGTGGGAGAAGTATGATCACTTCTTGGAGCAGAATGTTGGAGAGAATCAAATCCTAGTTTCTACCAGCAGATTATGAGGTGTAGATTTACAAGAAGATGCAAAATCTCAAGCAAAGGGACATGGATGTGTCCACCTACATGGAAGAGTTTCATAAACTCTCTCTTAGATGTGGGCATGTCAAAGATGAGAAGGGAAAAGTTGAAAGGTACATCAATGTCTGAAATTTAGTATACAAGATGAAATCAGTATCTTGGCCCCTGAGACAATGGACAAATGTTTCCAAATGGCATTAAGGGCTGAAGAAAAGTTGAAGAGGAAAGGTGAGCAGCAAAATAGAGGTAGAGGGGGTGGAAATTTTAGAGGTAGGGCAGTTTTGGGGGCAGAAATCAATTTCAGAAAAGTCAAGGGGAGTCCAGTTCCCAAGAACAAAGTGGAGAATTAGGTTCAAGAGGAGGCTTTAGAAGAAGGAGACCCAATGGAAGGGGTAGGTTTGGTGGACCAGGCAAAGGTCCTAGTGTCTTCACAGGGAGATGCTTCAATTGTAACCAAGTAGGGCACAGCATGAACAAGTGTCCCGAGAAAGCCTTAAGCTCTCATGGAGGAGAGAGAAGGAACTAGTTGATTCAAGAGGAAGATTTACAAAGTGTTAACTCTCCAATTGGAAGTGCAGTCCCAGTCCATGATGGAGAAAGCTTGATGATGAGAAGAACCATGTTGAAGGTGCCTCAAACACAAGAACCCCCTCAAAGGAAGACATTGTTCAAAACCATATGCAAGGCCTATGGTAAGATATGCAAGGTAATTGTTGATTCAGGTTCAACTAAAAATTTGGTTTCAATAGAAATGGTAGACAAGTTGAAATTGAAAAGACTTCCTCATGCTAACCCCTATAAGGTGTCATGGTTGATAAAGGGGCAGCAAGTCTTAGTTGATGAATAATCTTGGGTAGAGTTTGAGATAGGGGAGTATAGGGATAAGATTTTGTGTGATATAATCCCCATGGATGCTTGTCATTTACTGTTAGGACATCCTTGGTAGTATGATGTGCAGTCCCAACATGATGGGAAGTCAAATTCTTTCATCATAACCAAGAATGGTAGGAAGTATAGAATGTATCCTTTGCCAGATGAGAGTGTGGATAAGAGTATTGGGTCAAGTGTCATGATAGTAAGTGGGAGAGAGTTTCTTAACACCCTAAAGGAGGAAGGAACCTGTCATGCCCACATTTTCCATGTGGTCACAACACACATCGCACGTGTCATAGCCACATCTGTCATGTGGTTATGACACGAGATATGAAAAACTTTTCTCACACTGTCCTAAAAACCCCCTTCGCATGCGTACACATGCTCAACGGTGTTCTCTCATGGTGAAACGCTACACTCTTCGGTGGAATACAAGTACAATTGCGTGCATCCAGAAGCATATAGATCCACAAGAGGGTCTATACAACGCTGCTAACGTCATTGCAAGAGTGAGATTACCAAAGTTCTTAAATCGAACCCTCGGCAATGTTCGGTAGCATAATGCCTTACGGCGTTAGTGGGAATTACGCTGCACTCATTTACGCACGTGGTTCGCTGATAGAGGATCCACTCCCCACGACGCCTTGTTCCGACTAAACCGGCTAGTGATCTCCCTATTTAGTCATTTTTCAGCCAGGCACGGTTGTCTGTCTCCTCTCTTGTTTCCTGAAACATACTTCTCCTATGACTTAGCATTTTCAACAAGGCGGTTTGGTTGCCCTCTCTTCCCTTTTCACAAGTTCTTAATTTTGATTATATCTTTATCGCCCTTACCTTAACTATCATTTAGTGTGTTTATATTTCGGTCTCTCTCTCTCTTTCATTTTCTATGCTTTCTTTATGTGCATCCTGACCTTTCTTCATGATTTACGTCAATCAGGGTTATTACTGCAGCTATTGTTGATATTAAACCTAATTTCAGGATGATCTAGTTCACAAAGGCTGGTTTACTATTTCGCTGGACTCGGTCTCCTAATCTTCCCCGATCTAGGTTCCTCCTCTTCGTAAATACTTAGTCAACTTGTTCCTAAGCACAATTGACAGAAGGGTCCGTCAACTTAGTTCTCTTATCCCGTGTGAGAAATGTCGCGCATTTTCTCCTCTGTGTTTTCCAATGTTAGTTTTTCCTTCTTCAGAACCTCTTACAGGTTTACATATGAGATCGTTTGCTACAGTTGAGATTAATATGGCCACATGGATTGTTAGTGGTGGCTTCTTAAGTTTATTTCCAGTGTTCTTTTGAGCAAGGAGTTGTATAATTTTCCTCTTCATTTTTCGGGTGATTATTAGTACGTTAACAGATTGAAACTTCCGAGAAACTCTTTCCAGAGTATCACTGACTATTCCTAAACTCTCTTTTACATTATAATTTTATTTTCTCTTGTTTAGAATTACTGTTGTTACTGTTACTCTTAATTACGATTCATACACTGATTGTGACTCGTATGACGTTGTCAATAGATGTAGGTGGCTCACCACTTTATAAAACTCTGTTCATGGTAATATATCTTCTTTGGTTGTTGTGTTCAACACTTAATAACATCTACTGTGAGAATATAATCATTATATATATATATATTTTTTTCTCTATATCCATGAGACATAGTTTATAACGATTTTAAACGAGGGCCCAATAAATTGGTTCATAGATTTACTCCTATGTATATTATATATATATATATATACATACATACATACATACATATATATAATATATTTATTTTAATGTCTATGTAAAGGACGAATTGGTTTACCACAACTTATATAACTATATCTATATATATATATATATATATATATATATATATATATACAGATATATAATCATTATTATATTATATATATAGCTATATACATAGACATATAATATATATATATATGCCTATATATAGAGCTATATAAAACTGAATTTATATTCCAAATAACCCAATTTTATGTTAGGGCCAAGCCCTAACATTTTATTTGCTGTAGTTTCCACAGCCGACGGCGGCCATGGGCGGCGGTGGCCGCTGTGACAGAGAAGCAGGGTCGGGGTGGCCGCAGAGCGGCGGGCCTGTGCAGGCCGCGGGAGGCATAAGGGATTGGGGGGGGAGATGTGGAGTGGGGCGGAGCCCCACCCACATTCCCACGACGTGGGGTGTGGGTGGGGCTCCGCCCCACTCCACACCTCCAAATGTAACAAAACAAACCTGCGGTGGGGTTTTCTCCCCACCGCCCATTGTAAACAGCGACTCTGTTTTTTTTTCTATCCGCGGCTTAAATTTGGTCCGCCATTCTTATGTGCTATTCGTTGATTTCTCTCAACAATAAAATATATATTTATATATATATATATATATATTTATCAATGATTATATAATTATAGATATATATATATATATATATATATCTATTTTTATATTGATATTTATCAGTCAATCTCATAAAAAATGATAATTTATTTTCAATTTCTCTATTATTCTGGAAAATGATAATTACTCAAAATATGGAATATATCTATATATATATCTATATATATATATATTTAAATTTATTTATATATAAAAATATTCTTATATGTGCTTAACTAATTCCTAAATTTCTCAATTTCACTACTTTATGCATTTTCTCCAAATCAACCTGTTATAAAGAAATTGTCATAACAATTAGATATATATATATATATATATAATTATATATATATATATATATATATATATATATATATATATATATATATATATATATATATATATATAATTATATATATATATATATAATTATATATATATATATATATATATATATATAATTATATATATATATATATATCCCAATTTCACTTAATTGATAGAAATGGTAACTAGCTATTCCCTTATTATAAGTATAATTTTCCATTTTCATAAACATTTTAAGACTTCGTAACTTTACAACAGATTATATATTTACATGCTAGATTTCCTCTAATCCTTCTAAATTAACAGAATCCATTAATATGGAGAATAACTCAAATATTTAAAACTGTCTTTTCCATTTTAACATTGAAAAGAAAATTAGCATTTCAACTAGTGAAGCAATTCCAAACTTTCAAATGTAAACAACTCAGATTAAATTGCAAAAACGAACTTGTTCTTTTCAGTAATACTTGAAACACAAAAATTGCTATTGAACAAAGGTTGCAGAGCACATTCATATTACAGCTTCTCAATCATGAATACCAACTTCCCAGATATGAACTTTCTCCTCCCAAACAGTATACCACTGAAAACTTATGACAACCAATAAAAGTCCAATAATAACAAGATCAGGGAGGTGATTTTATTCACTCCCAGAATATCATTAATTTACAACAATAACAAGAGAGGTGTTCTCTCTTCATCTCTATGAAATGAACCAGGCCTAATTCTCATGACAAGAAGATGAACTGTTTCTTCATAACTAGCCAACCAGAAGCTCCAAGAGAAAAACCTGCGTATCAAAGACAAACAAGAAGAAAAGACCACTCGTCTAGCTCTCCTCCCTACCGTAGACCCGCAAGAGGGTCACCCCCGAGCTAGGGAGACCATACTCACACCTGGGTACTCAAACACTCCACTTCACAACAGAAACAACAACAATCCCAAAGCACACATACACCCGTGGGTATTTTACACAATACGGAAACTCAACTACAGTGAGTTTCATAAGGGGCAGGAGAGTGGACACACTCGACTCCAGAGTGTCACCCTGACAGATAAATGAACTAATATAAATTTCTCTTGGTCTCAACCAAGTGTGATCACAATTTGTAAGAAATCTGTATATGACTCTCAAGTCAAAAATACAGTCACAGATACATGCCCTCAAGGCTTTCAACATCCCAAAAGTTGGAAACAGGTATGCACCCGAGGAGGATCTCTCCTCCCCTACCCCAAACTTGATGAGCATTTCTCCCAAGTGGGAGACGCTCTGTCAAACAACCCGACTAGAACCCACAGAAAACAAATTTAAACACATATTTCACACACATTTCATGCACATTTCAGTTCTACCAAAACAAAGGTAAAATTCAGACCAACCTTGCAAAGCCCTCCTGGGATGAAGTTGTTGCAGAGTCCACAGAGTTCACTTCCAACCTTAGCCACCAACTCCCTCTCCCTTCTCTATCTTCCAAACTAACTTCTCTATTTTTGGTAAGGCCAAAATGAAAGATTTTCCCCAAAATTCAACTAACTCCCTCTCATCCCCAAATTTCAAAATAAATAACCCAAAATTCTCTTTCTTTCTAATTTTGAGAAATGGGGAAGTGACACTTGTCACCTCCTCACCCTTCCCGAAAATCACTATTCTGTCCAGGTGGCTTATGTCACTCTCCATTCCCAAGGGTACTCCTTATTCCTCTCATGTGACTCCACTTTCTCATGGGAGAAATAAAAAAAAGAGTTAAATGGGAACAAGACAGGTGACCCATGCCTCTTTCTCCTTTCTTCACATGGGTGTCCCCATAGTACATGGGGGAATCTTACTAAAGAAGAGGTAACTTTCACTAATGGATGGCATCTCTTATCTAGGGAAAAGTAGAGGGGATGGGTTGAGTGTTGGTACAACCCATCATGTCCCCTCCTACCTCCAATTTTCGCCACTTAACTTCAGGGGAAGGTTAAGTTGACTAGATGGAGGTTACTCAAGGGTTACCCATGCCAAATGGGCCCCTGGACCCATGGGGTAGAACCCAGGGTCAATTTTAACCCATACAAGACACCCCAGGTCAAGGTAAAGCACAAGAAAAAGGGCCTCATAATTTAAATAAAAATAGAAATTTCAAATTCAATCTCTTTACAACACTTACTTATAAAAATAATGTCACATGAGGGTAACCTAACCCACTCGACCATACGAAAGACCACATTACATCATGACATCAAACACAAAGAGATCTTGGTTCCTCGTGGAACCAGATCGGCTTAACAGGGAATAACAAATAACGAGGTGTGGAATGATCTCCGAAATCTGTGGTTTGATTAGTAGTCCCTGCACACTCAATTACAAGATCAGTAACCACATAAATTCATCATAGCCGAAGCAACTTAAATAACACATGCATTCTCATGCCCTAGTACAATTTAACATAATTAAAAATCATATTACAATTTTCCATCATCACCTAATTCATTTTTCTGAAAAGTAACTTATCCAAACATCACCCAATTAGTTTTTCCGAAAACATAATAAAGTTAAATAGTCTGACAAATTTCGGGAACTACTATCCCACAAATATGAAAGTAACAATAACAGTACTGTAAATAGTCATAACAACAGTAGTAGAAAGGGCGGTCCTCACATCCTCTCCCCCTAAGACGGTACTTCCTCCTGGAAGTCGTCAAAAAGGTGAGGATATAGGGTCTTCAATCTCTCTGCATCTTCCCATGTTGCAGTGACTTCGTCGTATAAGTCCCATTGGACTCTAACCTGGTCCAGCTCTCGACCTCGAAGGGCCAGCGTCCGACGAGCCAATATGCGAATTGGCTCCAACGCCAGTTGTCCGTCTGCCTCTACCTGAAGAGCACTCCAATCCAACACATGAGATAAGTCAGAAATATATTGACGTAAAACTGATACATGAAATACATCGTGGATACGTGACAGGCTAGGTGGCAAGGCTAGACGATAGGCTACTGGTCCTATCCGCTCCAAGATTTCGAAAGGTCCTACAAATCGAGGTGCGAGTTTAGAGCCTTTTCCGTAACGGATTGGACTTTTGTGCGGCCGCACTCTCAAAAATACTCTTTCCCCCACAGAGAAACTTCGGTCTGTCCTTTTAGCATCGGCATACTTTTTCTGCCTGTCTTGTGCTTCCAGAAGCCTCTGTCTTATCTGTTTAACTTGCAGTTCCATATTCTGAACTATCTCTGGTCCGATGACTATTCTGTCCTCTATACGATCCCAACTCAAAGGTGTTCTGCATGGTCTGCCATATAATGCCTGGAAAGGAGGCATACCCAACGAGCTATGATGCCCATTATTGTAGGCGAATTCAACTAGATACAGGTACTCCTCCCATCTAGACTGGTGGTCCATCACATACATGCGAAGCATGTCTTCTAACACCTGGTTAACTCTCTCTGTTTGTCCGTCGGTTTCCGGATGATATGCGGAACTGAAGTTGAGCTGTGTGCCCAACGCCTGATGTAAGGCCTTCCAGAACGATGAAGTGAATACGAAGTCTCTGTCAGATATAATGCGGCGAGGTACCCCATGAAGTCTAACAATCTGATCAAGAAACACCTTTGCCACAGATGGTGCATTGTATGTTGTACAAATTGGTGAAAAATGCGCCACTTTGGTCAGCTTGTCAACTGTCACCATAATAGCATCATGGCGACGCGATGACATAGGTAGACCAACGATAAAATCCATAGAAATGGTATCCCATTTCCATTCAGGTATCTCGTGAGGGTACAACAGTCCTGCTGGATGCTGATGTTCGGCCTTAACCCTCTGACATTCCAGGCAACGAGCAACAAATTCGGCAATGTCACGCCTCATCCCAGCCCAATGATAAAGCTGTCGTAAGTCAGCATGCATCTTCTTCACTCCTGGGTGTGCTGCGTAGGGTGCTCTATGAGCCTCTGATAGGATTACTGTACGAAGATTACCCGCATGGGGTACATAGATGCGTTGCCGATGTCGAAGCATACCATCAGAATCAAGGGTATATCCTGTAAATTTGCCCTCAAGGGCCTTCTGATTTAGTACTGCCTGCTGTACTTCAAGAAACCATTCGTCCTCCGGCAGATGCTGTAAGATGCGATCCTTCAAGTCCATCTTCAAGGTCAGGGTCTGGATCTCGTGGCGTCTTCGACTCAAAGCATCAGCGACCACGTTCTCCTTCCCTTTGATATAATGGACATCGAAGTCATATTCGCATAGGAATTCCATCCAACGCCGTTGGCGGGCGTTCAAATTAGGCTGTGTAAAAATATACTGCAAACTATGATGGTCTGAATGGAGTTCAAAGCGTCGCCCTAAGAGAAAGTGTCTCCAGCGAACCAAGGCATGAACAACAGCTGCAAGTTCTAAGTCGTGCGTAGGATAGTTTAACTCATGTGTCTTTAGTTTCCGCGATTCGTATGCGATCGCTCGACCATCCTGCATAAGCACGGCTCCCAAACCTTCTAATGATGCATCCGTGCAAACTACAAACTCTTCTGAAGGATCTGGAACTGCTAAAATAGGAGCGCTCGTAAGACGCTCTTTGAGGACTCCAAAAGCCTTTTCACACTGCTCGGTCCAAGTGAAACCCTTCCCTTTTCACTGAAGGGAAGTAATGGGATGTGCTATCCTGGAGAAACCTTCGACAAACTGACGATAATACCCGGCTAACCCCATAAAGCTTCTGACCTCTGTCACGTTCGTGGGTGCCGGCCACTCCTGGATTGCTCTAATTTTAGATGGATCTACGGAGATGCCATCGCCTGATAAAATGTGTCCCAAATACTGCACCTCTGTCCTGAAGAAGGCACACTTCGCCAAGTTGCCATAAAGTTGCTGCCCTCGTAATTGCTACAAAACTTGACGCAAGTGCTCTACATGCTCCTCCTCAGTCCGTGAATAGATCAGAATGTCATCTAGGAATATGATCACGAACCGGTCTAGGTATGTACGGAACACCCCGTTCATGAGACTCATGAATACTGCAGGAGCGTTCGTCAACCCGAAAGGTACCACTGTGAATTCATAATGGCCATATCTGGTTCGAAAAGCAGTTTTATGAATATCTGACTCCGTGATGCGCAATTGATGATACCCAGATTTTAGATCAATTTTCGAGAACACTCTGGCTCCCTGCATCTGATCAAAAAGGTCGTCAATCCTAGGTAGAGGATAACGATTCTTCACCGTCACCTTGTTCAACTGCCTGTAGTCCATGCATAGACGAAGAGACCCATCCTTCTTCTTCACGAAGATCACTGGTGCGCCCCATGGTGAAACGCTAGGTCGGATGTGTCCCTTCTCAAGTAATTCTTCCAACTGCAGCTTAAGTTCTGTGAGTTCATGGGTCGTCATTCTATAGGGTGCACGGGATATCGGCTCTGCACCTGGCACTAAGTCGATGTGGAAGTCCACTTCTCTACGTGGAGGCATACCAGGTAATTCTGGCGGGAATACATCGGCAAACTCTCTAAGGATAGGGTGATCATCTAAAGTAGCCTCAGGTTCATCCTCTGCTCTATCGCTGACTGTGATGGCAAACATCTGACATCCCTTCCGCATACAGCGCTTAAGTTGTTGTGCGGATATCATACGAACCGCCGTGGGCTTTTGAATGCCCACTATCTCAACCGACAAACCATGATTGTCTAAACAGCTAATCGTTCTCTGGCGACAATCAAGCTTGGCTCTATGTGCCGCAAGCCAATCCATACCCAGAACTACTCCGTAAGACCCTAATGGCATAATCCTAAGGTCGCATGTTGTGGTGAAGGTTCCCAATGTGATCTCACAGTCTTTAACCAAGGTATCTACTGACATCCTGGCCCCTGAGGCCAACTCAACTTCCCACCTAATGTCTTGCCTAGAAGCCACCAGCCTGCAACGCTCCACTAACGATGTAGACAAAAAGGAGTCAGTAGCTCCTGAGTCAAAAAGGATCGAGATGGGAAAGTCTCTAATCGTACCTGCTGCCTCGATGACAGAAGCCTAGAAATCGGCCTGGCGGTTATCAATCGCTGCAAACATGTGGTGAGATCTGCCCACGTCACCTACGGTCTGCTCAGACCCTCCTGATCGGGGCTGACCCCCTGCAGTAAATCCCTGCGGACACTCTCTAGCCAGATGCCCTGCCCCACCACATACATAACATGGTCCTCTAACCTGTAACTGCCCTGACTGTGTTCTGCCTGATTGTTGTTGCCCGGTCCGTCCGGTGGATCCCTGTGAGCCTCTGTAAGACTGCTGGGACCTTGCGGGTCCTGCCGATGAACCCTGCTGTCTCTGATCCCTGCGTGGTCCCTGCTGCTGCCATCCACGGTTCTGTCCTCCCTGTCCCCTCTGTTGAAATTTGGATTTTTGCTGATGTTGCTGTTGCTGTGGAGGCCTAGGAGGTAATGATGAAGGATTATATCCTCCTCTCTGTGTTGTGTTTTGAGGCCTTCGGAAATTTTGCTGTTGTTGGGGATTCCGTTCCTGGTACTGTGGGCATGAATTCTGTCCTCGTCCCTGAATTTCCTCTGATATAAGGGCCTTTTCAACAGCCTCGCTCATGGTTTGGGGATTTGCCATACGAACTGGTCCTGCTATCCCGTGATTTAGCCCCCTGATGAATTTGTGTATTAAGATTTTCTCGTCATGGAGGTATTCCGCGTAACGAGAAAGCTCTATAAATCGGCTCTCATACTGAGTAACGGTGAGTCCCCTCTGCTGTAGATCATGAAACTCATCGATTCTGCGCTGTCTATAATGTTCGGACAAATACCGCACATTGAAGCGCTCAATGAAGGTGTCCCATGTGAGTGTATCCACGGAGAGTCGGCGCTTGCACTCCTCTGTGCGCCACCAGGTGGCTGCTGCATCCCTAAGAAGATGAACTGCCACTCGTGCTTTCGTGTTGCTCTCATACGGTCGCAATGCGAAACACCTGTCTAAGCTAATTAGCCAAGCCTCGGCCACAGCTCCCTCTGTAGCTCTTGCGAAGGTGGGTGGGTTGAGCCTCAGTAGATCTCTGATAGGGTCCCCTCTGTCTCTAAGTCTCCCAAGTGGCTCTTCCACACCATCCTCATATACTCCCTGCTGAACCTGTTCTTGTCTCAAAAGTCTCGGAGGACTCCTGATCCGTGCTCGGGAGGCCGACCCTACCTCCTCTACTGTTGTGTCAGGAATCTCAACGAAGGGCTCCACACGTAGCACCTCTAGTGGATCAACGCGGGGCTCCATACGTGGCTCAATACGTGACTCGGCACGTGGCTCCTCTCGCGGATCAACACGAGGCTCTATACGTGGCTCAGGAATCACTGGTGGTAACCTGTCTAGCATAGTCTGTAGTGCCTGTAAGATCTGTGGACCTATATCCGATACTGGTGTCGCCTATGGTACTAGTGGTGCTTGTGGTACAGGTGGTGCAGGTGGTGCTGCTGAATCTGCGGGTGCCAGTCCCTCGGCTGAGGAATCGCTGTGCACCTCGACTGACGCTGTGTGGCATGATCGCGCTCGTCGAACACGTCAGGGAGGCATCCTACAAAACAAGGTAGAAACTAATTAGCCAAAGTTGCGGAATAATAACGTGCCCAAATACGCCCAGTGTTTACAAACTTGGCTCTGATACCAAATGTCATGCCCACATTTTCCATGTGGTCACAACACACATCGCACGTGTCATAGCCACATCTGTCATGTGGTTATGACACGAGATATGAAAAACTTTTCTCACACTGTCCTAAAAACCCCCTTCGCATGCGTACACATGCTCAACGGTGTTCTCTCATGGCGAAACGCTACACTCTTCGGCGGAATACAAGTACAATTGCGTGCATCCAGAAGCATATAGATCCACAAGAGGGTCTATACAACGCTGCTAACGTCATTGCAAGAGTGAGATTACCAAAGTTCTTAAATCGAACCCTCGGCAATGTTCGATAGCATAATGCCTTACGGCGTTAGTGGGAATTACGCTGCACTCATTTACGCACGTGGTTCGCTGATAGAGGATCCACTCCCCACGACGCCTTGTTCCGACTAAACCGGCTAGTGATCTCCCTATTTAGTCATTTTTCAGCCAGGCACGGTTGTCTGTCTCCTCTCTTGTTTCCTGAAACATACTTCTCCTATGACTTAGCATTTTCAACAAGGCGGTTTGGTTGCCCTCTCTTCCCTTTTCACAAGTTCTTAATTTTGATTATATCTTTATCGCCCTTACCTTAACTATCATTTAGTGTGTTTATATTTCGGTCTCTCTCTCTCTTTCATTTTCTATGCTTTCTTTATGTGCATCCTGACCTTTCTTCATGATTTACGTCAATCAGGGTTATTACTGCAGCTATTGTTGATATTAAACCTAATTTCAGGATGATCTAGTTCACAAAGGCTGGTTTACTATTTCGCTGGACTCGGTCTCCTAATCTTCCCCAATCTAGGTTCCTCCTCTTCGTAAATACTTAGTCAACTTGTTCCTAAGCACAATTGACAGAAGGGTCCGTCAACTTAGTTCTCTTATCCCGTGTGAGAAATGTCGCGCATTTTCTCCTTTGTGTTTTCCAATGTTAGTTTTTCCTTCTTCGGAACCTCTTACAGGTTTACATATGAGATCGTTTGCTACAGTTGAGATTAATATGGCCACATGGATTGTTAGTGGTGGCTTCTTAAGTTTATTTCCAGTGTTCTTTTGAGCAAGGAGTTGTATAATTTTCCTCTTCATTTTCCGGGTGATTATTAGTACGTTAACAGATTGAAACTTCCGAGAAACTCTTTCCAGAGTATCACTGACTATTCCTAAACTCTCTTTTACATTATAATTTTATTTTCTCTTGTTTAGAATTACTGTTGTTACTGTTACTCTTAATTACGATTCATACACTGATTGTGACTCGTATGACGTTGTCAATAGATGTAGGTGGTTCACCACTTTATAAAACTCTGTTCATGGTAATATATCTTCTTTGGTTGTTGTGTTCAACACTTAATAACATCTACTGTGAGAATATAATCGTTATATATATATATATATATTTTTTCTCTATATCCATGAGACATAGTTTATAACGATTTTAAACGAGGGCCCAATAAATTGGTTCATAGATTTACTCCTATGTATATTATATATATATATGTATATTATATATATATATATATATATATATATATATATATACATACATACATATATATAATATATTTATTTTAATGTCTATGTAAAGGACGAATTGGTTTACCACAACTTATATAACTATATCTATATATATATATATATACAGATATATAATCATTATTATATTATATATATAGCTATATACATAGACATATATAATATATATATATGCCTATATATAGAGCTATATAAAACTGAATTTATATTCCAAATAACCCAATTTTATGTTAGGGCCAAGCCCTAACATTTTATTTGCTGTAGTTTCCACAGCCGACGGCGGCCATGGGCGGCGGTGGCCGCTGTGACAGAGAAGCAGGGTCGGGGTGGCCGCAGAGCGGCGGGCCTGTGCAGGCCGTGGGAGGCATAAGGGATTGGGGGGGAGATGTGGAGTGGGGCGGAGCCCCACCCACATTCCCACGACGTGGGGTGTGGGTGGGGCTCCGCCCCACTCCACACCTCCAAATGTAAGAAAACAAACCTGCGGTGGGGTTTTCTCCCCACCGCCCATTGTAAACAGCGACTCTGTTTTTTTTTCTATCCGCGGCTTAAATTTGGTCCGCCATTCTTATGTGCTATTCGTTGATTTCTCTCAACAATAAAATATATATTTATATATATATATATATATATTCATATGTATATATATATATATATTTATCAATGATTATATAATTATAGATATATATATATATATATATATATATATATCTATTTTTATATTGATATTTATCAGTCAATCTCATAAAAAATGATAATTTATTTTCAATTTCTCTATTATTCTGGAAAATGATAATTACTCAAAATATGGAATATATCTATATATATATATATTTAAATTTATTTATATATAAAAATATTCTTATATGTGCTTAACTAATTCCTAAATTTCTCAATTTCACTACTTTATGCATTTTCTCCAAATCAACCTGTTATAAAGAAATTGTCATAACAATTAGATATATATATATATATATATATATATATATATATATATATATATATATATATATATATATATATATATATATATATATATATATATATATATAATTATATATATATATATATATATATATCCCAATTTCACTTAATTGATAGAAATGGTAACTAGCTATTCCCTTATTATAAGTATAATTTTCCATTTTCATAAACATTTTAAGACTTCGTAACTTTACAACAGATTATATATTTACATGCTAGATTTCCTCTAATCCTTCTAAATTAACAGAATCCATTAATATGGAGAATAACTCAAATATTTAAAACTGTCTTTTCCATTTTAACATTGAAAAGAAAATTAGCATTTCAACTAGTGAAGCAATTCCAAACTTTCAAATGTAAACAACTCAGATTAAATTGCAAAAACGAACTTGTTCTTTTCAGTAATACTTGAAACACAAAAATTGCTATTGAACAAAGGTTGCAGAGCACATTCATATTACAGCTTCTCAATCATGAATACCAACTTCCCAGATATGAACTTTCTCCTCCCAAACAGTATACCACTGAAAACTTATGACAACCAATAAAAGTCCAATAATAACAAGATCAGGGAGGTGATTTTATTCACTCCCAGAATATCATTAATTTACAACAATAACAAGAGAGGTGTTCTCTCTTCATCTCTATGAAATGAACCAGGCCTAATTCTCATGACAAGAAGATGAACTGTTTCTTCATAACTAGCCAACCAGAAGCTCCAAGAGAAAAACCTGCGTATCAAAGACAAACAAGAAGAAAAGACCACTCGTCTAGCTCTCCTCCCTACCGTAGACCCGCAAGAGGGTCACCCCCGAGCTAGGGAGACCATACTCACACCTGGGTACTCAAACACTCCACTTCACAACAGAAACAACAACAATCCCAAAGCACACATACACCCGTGGGTATTTTACACAATACGGAAACTCAACTACAGTGAGTTTCATAAGGGGCAGGAGAGTGGACACACTCGACTCCAGAGTGTCACCCTGACAGATAAATGAACTAATATAAATTTCTCTTGGTCTCAACCAAGTGTGATCACAATTTGTAAGAAATCTGTATATGACTCTCAAGTCAAAAATACAGTCACAGATACATGCCCTCAAGGCTTTCAACATCCCAAAAGTTGGAAACAGGTATGCACCCGAGGAGGATCTCTCCTCCCCTACCCCAAACTTGATGAGCATTTCTCCCAAGTGGGAGACGCTCTGTCAAACAACCCGACTAGAACCCACAGAAAACAAATTTAAACACATATTTCACACACATTTCATGCACATTTCAGTTCTACCAAAACAAAGGTAAAATTCAGACCAACCTTGCAAAGCCCTCCTGGGATGAAGTTGTTGCAGAGTCCACAGAGTTCACTTCCAACCTTAGCCACCAACTCCCTCTCCCTTCTCTATCTTCCAAACTAACTTCTCTATTTTTGGTAAGGCCAAAATGAAAGATTTTCCCCAAAATTCAACTAACTCCCTCTCATCCCCAAATTTCAAAATAAATAACCCAAAATTCTCTTTCTTTCTAATTTTGAGAAATGGGGAAGTGACACTTGTCACCTCCTCACCCTTCCCGAAAATCACTATTCTGTCCAGGTGGCTTATGTCACTCTCCATTCCCAAGGGTACTCCTTATTCCTCTCATGTGACTCCACTTTCTCATGGGAGAAATAAAAAAAAGAGTTAAATGGGAACAAGACAGGTGACCCATGCCTCTTTCTCCTTTCTTCACATGGGTGTCCCCATAGTACATGGGGGAATCTTACTAAAGAAGAGGTAACTTTCACTAATGGATGGCATCTCTTATCTAGGGAAAAGTAGAGGGGATGGGTTGAGTGTTGGTACAACCCATCATGTCCCCTCCTACCTCCAATTTTCGCCACTTAACTTCAGGGGAAGGTTAAGTTGACTAGATGGAGGTTACTCAAGGGTTACCCATGCCAAATGGGCCCCTGGACCCATGGGGTAGAACCCAGGGTCAATTTTAACCCATACAAGACACCCTAGGTCAAGGTAAAGCACAAGAAAAAGGGCCTCATAATTTAAATAAAAATAGAAATTTCAAATTCAATCTCTTTACAACACTTACTTATAAAAATAATGTCACATGAGGGTAACCTAACCCACTCGACCATACGAAAGACCACATTACATCATGACATCAAACACAAAGAGATCTTGGTTCCTCGTGGAACCAGATCGGCTTAACAGGGAATAACAAATAACGAGGTGTGGAATGATCTCCGAAATCTGTGGTTTGATTAGTAGTCCCTGCACACTCAATTACAAGATCAGTAACCACATAAATTCATCATAGCCGAAGCAACTTAAATAACACATGCATTCTCATGCCCTAGTACAATTTAACATAATTAAAAATCATATTACAATTTTCCATCATCACCTAATTCATTTTTCTGAAAAGTAACTTATCCAAACATCACCCAATTAGTTTTTCCGAAAACATAATAAAGTTAAATAGTCTGACAAATTTCGGGAACTACTATCCCACAAATATGAAAGTAACAATAACAGTACTGTAAATAGTCATAACAACAGTAGTAGAAAGGGCGGTCCTCACAGAACCCAAGGGTATGCTCTTATTTTGAAGCCTAAAAATAGTCCTGATTTGCATGGTCCTAGTAAGAAAGAAGTCCCCAAGGAGCTACAACAGTTGTTAGAGAAGTACAAGGGAATCATGCTAGAAGAGATGCCTAATGCATTGCCACCTATTAGAGACATAATCCATCAGATTGACTTCATTCCAGGGTCTACATTGCCAAACAAAGCAGCCTACAAGATGACACCATCTCAAAATAAGGAGATTGCCAAGCAAGTGCAAGAGTTGTTGGATAAGGGTTTGGTGAGAAAGAGTCTTAGTCCATGTGCTGTCCCAACAGTCCTAGCCCCTAAAAAGGATGGTAAGTGGAGACTTTGTATGGATTCTAGGGCAATCAATAAGATTACCATAAGATATAGGTTCCCAATGCCTAGAATTAAAGATTTAATGGATTGTTTGGGAGGGGCTCGGTATTTTTCCAAGATTGATCTTAAGAGTGGGTATCATCAAATTAGGATAAGGTAAGGAGATGAATGGAAGACTACCTTTAAGATAAATGAGGGTCTTTATGAATGGTTGGTGATGCCATTTGGCCTATCCAATGCCCCAAGTACTTTATGAATGAGGTGTTGAAGGATTTCATTGGCAAATTTGTTGTGGTATATCTTGATGACATTCTTGTGTTTAGCAAGACAAAGAGAGAGCATTTACAACACTTGGACCTGGTTTTGAAGAAGTTGCATGATGAGAAGTTGATGATTAATATGGAGAAGGGTGTCTTCATGAAGGAAGAACTCACCTACCTTGGTTTTTTAATCTCCCAAGGTAATTTGAAGATGGATCCAATAAAGGTGAAAGCTATTTTGTCTTGGCCAACTCCCAAAACAGCAGGTGATGTGAGAAGTTTTCATGGATTGGCAACATTTTATAGGAAGTTCATCAAATGTTTCAGCCACATATATGCGCCCATCCTAGATACCATCAAAGGAGGACAAAAATGTAAGTTTTCTTGGACCAAGGCAGTTGATGAATCATTTGAAATTCTAAAAAAGAAGGTAGCACAACAACCTAATCTCATTTTGCCTGATTTTAATAAGTTGTTCATGGTGGAATGTGATGCTAGTAACCTTGTTATAGGGGTTGTCTTGAGTCAAGAGGGCAGACCGGTTGCTTTCTTTAGTGAGAAACTAAATGATGCTAAGAGGAAGTACTCTACCTATGACTTGGAGTTGTATGCAATGGTACAAGTTTTGAATAAATGGAGGCATTATCTTTTGCCTAAAGAATTCATTGTTTACATTGATAATCATGCTCTTAGTTTTTTGAATTCACAAGAGAAACTCAGTCACAAGCACATGAAATGGGTTGAACAACTTCAAGCATATACCTTTTCCATCAAGCACAAGAAGGGGTAGGCCAATAAAGTGGCGGATGCATTGAGTAGAAGGGTCTGCATGGTTCAAGAAATTCAGTTGCAAAGCATGGGAATTGATCCCCTCAAACAAATGTACAAGGATGATGAGGATTTCAAGGAGGTATATGAAGTTTGTTCTCAATTTTCAGACTCTTATCATACTGATTTCTCTGAATTTTTGTTGGAGCAGGGGTTATTGTTCAAAGGAAGCCAATTGTGTGTTCCTAGGTGTTCCATGAGGGAGAACATCATAAAGGAGAAACATTGTGGTAGTCTAGGAGGCCACTTTGGGCTGGATAAAACATTGGAGCAGGTGAAAAGATTCTATTTTTGGCCAAAATTGCAATCAAATGTTAGAATTGTTTTTGAAGGTTGCAGTATATGACAAAGGGCAAAGGAAACATCATCTAATGTTGGTATATATCAGCCACTCCCTATTCCTCATAGGCCATGGGAGAGTATTAGCATGGATTTTGTCTTGGGTCTTCCTAGGACTCAAAGAGGTTTTGATAGAATCTTTGTTGTGGTGGATAGGTTTAGTAAGATGACACACTTTTTGCCATGTAAATGCACTAATGATGCTTCCCATATTGTTGGTTTGTTCTTCAAAGAAATTGTTAGGATACATGGTTTGCCTCTCAACATTGTAACTGACAGGGATCTAAAGTTTGTGGGCCACTTTTGGTGTGCTTTGTGGAATAAGTTGGGCACTCAATTGTCTTTCACTTCATCCTATCACCCTCAAACTGATGGCCAAACTGAGGTGGTAGGTCATTGGGAAATTTTCTTAGATGACTCACAAAGCATCATGGAGAGGCATGGGATATGATCATCCCTCAAGCAGAATTTGCCTACAATGATTCCACCAATAGAAGCACAGGGAGAATTCTATTTGAAGTCGTTTATGGGATTCATCCAAGAGGGATTCTTGAACTAAGGGATCTACATGGATTAGAGAGAAGGAGTGCTCAAGGAGAAGACTTTGTGTTGGCCATGAAGGACACCCATGATAGAGTGAGAGAGACTCTCCACAAGAACGCTGAAAAGTACAAGGAGAAAGCCAATGAGAGGAAGAAAGATGTGCAGTACAAGGTAGGAGACTTGGTCATGGCTCACTTGAAGAGAGAAAGACTTCCAAAGGGACAGCCAACAAAACTCCTCATGAAGAAGATTGGTCCTTGTTGGATTGTACACAAGTTTGGGCCTAATGCCTATGCGATTGAAATTCCTCAAGGCTTGGCTATATCTCCCATCTTCAATGTTTCAGACCTATTTCCTTACAAAGGTGATAATGTTGCAGGTTCAGATGCATGTTTGACAACACAAGAGGATGAAGAATAGATTAAGGACCTACCACCTAGCCAACCATTGAAGTTGGAAAGCATATTGGACACCAAGGTGATCAAGAAGACTAGAAAGAAGACCTATAAGGAGTACCTTGTCAAATGGAGTGGCCTACCTGCTGAAGATGCCACTTGGATGAGTGAAGAAGACATTTTGAAGCATGGGACCACTGTTGCTGATCTGATTCCTCAAGGGACTTGAGTTTTTTCCACCCTCGGGAGTATGGTGCAGGGGCACCAAGAGGATCATGAGGATCCATACTTGTTTTTGCATTGTTTCATGTTGTCTAATGTTGTCTCATGGTGTAATAAGGTCCATTGGACCATTCCAAGTTGATTTTATGTTCACTTCCTATTGATGTATGGTCATGGTGCATTGGTAGTAAGCACATAAGGCTAGTTTGATAGGAACGGTCAAATAAGAAGGATCTTATGTCTTTTGTAGCCTTTCATGGCATCTAGAAAGCATGATAAGGAGTTTGAATGCCTTGTAATTATCAATCTTGTAAAAGAGTTTGAACACCTTGTAAACACTCATTAGTCATGTAAACAAAGATATAGTTGCAGAAAGAGACAAAAGCAAGGCAGTTCGGTGGTTATAGGACAGTTTGTGCCCTCCCACCATCCTCAAACTACCTCCCAACCTATTTGATGATTGACCATAGGCTTGAAAAGGTCAATGCACATGTTGATTGCATGATAGAAGTGATTTAGAGAAGGAATAAACAAGAGAAGTCAATTTTCTGCTCATTTATTGTATATTTTTCCTGTTCCTGTACGTGCCCTACTCCTGTCCAGTCAAATTGTAGACCACCATGATACTGACATGAAAGAGGGGTGAGTCAAGATTGTTTTGTATTTTGTTTGAGGTCTTGAAACATCTCTATTGCAAAGTTATAAGCATTTTTCTAGAAACAGGCTGATAAACCCTACCTTAGGGTTTTTGACTGCAATAATGCATTTTCACTCCATTCCACTGGCATGAACCCATCTAGATCACTAGAATGGATTCTTTAGTGTTTGTTTCAATGTGTTATGAAGGATTCTTGGGTAGAGAACTGGATTTGGTGTTGTTTGTTTGAGGAGACCTAACAAAACCATGTGTTAGGTGCCAACTAGAGGGAACAACATAACCTAAAACTTACACAGTCGATTGTAAACACTCAAAACCCATGAAATTTGTAGTTTTTCCATGAATGCAAGGTGTTCAATTGGTTCGGAAAGTTATGTGACTCCATTAGAGGGTGGTTTCTTTGTTAAATTGGGCTAATTGGGGCTCTTTGAAGTAGGACAGTCATACTGAAAGTGCCATTCGTTCCAAAACAACTCATACTGCATTTTTGATATGTCATCAAGCATTGAAAAGGGTGTCTTAAACCATTTTTGTCTACTCTTGAAAGTGCCTAGGTTGGGAAATATTCTCTGTCAGACCTGGAAATAGGCCTACTAGGAGATAGGTCAGTTTGTAAAGGAACTACTATGTGTGCAGTCACAAGGACTCATTGGATGGCTTGTGTAGTATCTTCAAGGTGTCAGTAAACCCTCCAAATGTCTGCCTCCAAGAAATTTGTTGGTTTATGTCAAATGACAAGTGAGCCTTAAGTCTAGGTCTGTCAAACTCCATTGAATCTGCCTAGTTCCCCCTTGTCCTCTACATCATCAACATTACCTATAATTATAGTCTCAATCCTAGAGATATAGATAGAAAAAATTAAATGCATCGATGTGTAGTGAGTGGGTAAGGCAACATAAATGATGCATGGAGAATTGAGTGTCTCATGATTCTTGATGATAGAACAATGTCCACTTCTTGAATTGTTAAGGTTATCAAGTTGTGATAAGATTAAAATGGTCAAAAATTGATTTCCTTAAATTCAACTATTTATATTCCTAGATAAGATCAATATATAGAGTTACACAATCTAAAATAGATATATGAATAATGTACTTTATCCTATCAAAGTGCATTTCGCCTATATAAACTATGTTTATTTTCCCTAGATAAAAATAGTATTCTTTTGCTTTAGAATAAGAAAAACTAGAGAGGTAGAAAATACATAGAGAGAACCTGGTAAATGTGGTAAGAGGTGAGTGTTGGAAAGAAGGAGAGAGAACAAGGAAAACTTGCAGCAATGTGAAAATTACTTTCAATTTAGATGTTAGAGTGTTTCTCCAATTTAATCAATGTAGTAGAAGAAAAAAGCAAGAAGTTTTTTTATAAAAGATTAAAGAAGCTTTTGAAGTGCATCAAGGAATCAAAGGATTTCAGTATTGAATGTAATCTTTCACAAGAGATTTAATACAAGAATAAACACCTTTCGTGTGGAGTTTTTTCCCTTAGGGGTTTCTCCACGTAATTACATGTTTTCTTCTTGCAAGCTATTTTCTTCTACTACATTGATTAAATTGGAGAAATACTCTAACATCTAAATTGATTTAAGTAATTTTTAGATTTACACATACTATTAATTTCAGATTTGAAAACATTTTAAAGCTACATAGTTGTAACTTTACCTTGTCCTCTCTCCCTTTTTCCAACATGTGGTATCAGAGCCATTGGTTGTAGTGAAAGAGGGATGATTTTTTCTGAAGTATTGAAGGAATTTTGGTTGCAAGGGAAGTTCTATGTGTTAACATTGTTTTGCAGATCTGTGAGTTTGGAAGACATGGTATGTACCTCTCAAATGGATATTGTCAAAAGAATCTTTGTTGGGCTCTTGAGGCTCAAAGTTATGGATCTTTATGGAGTTGATCTTGTGGTAGTGATTTGGAGTTCCATTTTGGCAATATGTGTATGTTCTCTTGTTTGGTGGTTTTATTCCTTTACCTTGTGGTAATATGCAGTGAAAGGGTGTTTATGTTGGATGGTTACTTTTGGTACCTTAATCACATGGAAAAACACTCATTTCTTGGACTACAGTTTGGAGTGCTTATGTTGGGTTCATGGTTACATGAAAGCATTGGATGATTTATCACTGGTTGTATGTTGGTTGTGGATTTGGTATTTTTTATGATATGGACACTTGAACAACCTAGATTCTCCTTTCTCATATTCATGATATTTTGAATATGTAGGTTTTCACAGTTTTCCTGTTTCAAAAGATTGTGGGTTTGTAGATCCATGGTATTCCATTATTTTCAGATGACATATTTGATGGTGTTAATTGGTGTGAATGTTTGGATGTTTAAGTGGTTTCAAGATTTATAGAGATATGGTTTTGCAGGTTCTACATGTTAACCAAAATATGTGGTTTGTAGATCTGTGGAAAATTGTGTTCAAACACTTTCTGGATGGAAATAATTTTAGATTTGCAAGACTACGTGTTGGGTTCTTATGATCTATGGTTTCTCCTATGTGGATTTATTTGGCAAATCAGATCTAGAGTTGATTCTGGTGTTTGAGTCTTAGAAATCTACATGTTATACCTAGTTACATTTGTTCTACATGTTACTGATGTGCGGTTGAATCTATTTTTTCAATTATTAAGGGTTGAAGCACTGATCATGTTTTTTCTCCTATGAGATGTTGCATGTGTGCAGATCTTGTGAATAAGTTGATGTGGGTTCTATTTGGTAGGCCTCTTCTTGGTCACCTTGATTACATTGGTATTTTTTGTATTGAGACAAAAGGGTAGTTTGGAGTACCTAATTTAGTTATTCATTGGAACCTATAGCAGTAAAGTTATGTTGCATGAGAAGCTTTTTTCACTTTCAGTGGAGTTTTGGTAATGATGTTGATCATGATACCATGCATAACTTGGTATCACTTTCAGTGGGAGTTTTTGTAGTTTCATAATGTAACCTATCTTCTTTGTTTCAAGATATTGGTTCTAAATTGTTATTGTTGCAGTGTTGTGATCCATGCATAATCTTTTGATTAGAAGATGGATGATCTTTTGCAATGGTTGTTGGTGTCATAAGAAGCTCTTGGATTATGCCTTTAGTTTGCAGTAAGGGTTCATTGACTTTTTTGGTTCTATTGATAGAGGATGCTAGATCTTCATGTTATTTGAAGAGGTGTTGACCTCTTGATTTTCCATGGAGGACTCTTGGAGTTTTTTGGTGAGGTGTTGAGTTTATAACTTATCAATTTTTGATATATGATCCTTGGTTTAGGGGATGTATACTATTATTTCATGATGCACTCTTGATCATGAGTTAGAGTTTTTTGGCATGATATAGGTGCTCTTGGGATTAGGATATATTCATTAGAGCATATGATCTTCTTTTAAGATGTTAGATCATGATGTCATGATATGTTTCTATTTCTAGAGTTGGAATTTTGACAATGGTTTGGTTAGTCCTCTTTGGTTTTGAAGTATTAATCATTTGCTTGGAGCTTCATGATGTTGTAAGTTACATAGCATGGATTGATTGTTGAAAACTCATGGATATTAGAGAGACATGGGCGAGGCTTGATATCTCTTGAACATAGAGATATGTGTTGGAAAGATTTCTCATTATGAGATGTCAACAAAAGGATTGAGAAACCTACACTTGGAAATGGATGTGAGTCCATTATAGACCTTATGAGAAGGTTATCTTTATTATAAGATTTTATTGCTTGGTGTTATATGCAAGGACAATTTTGTATCCCACTCTTGGTCTACTCAGCAGATAAATGATCTAATAGGTGTTGTCCACCTGATTATTAGATGCATTCTTTATATGTATCTTGTCTTCTCTTTTACACTAGTCTTAAAAAGGATTGTTGAGAAGTAGATGCATGAGTTTATGAATTTTGTTGTTCTTATTATTATTTTATCTTGAGTTATGGAACTTGTTCTGAGGATTTGTTTTCGAGAGGTACAGAAATGGTTTGTGGTTTTTGGGCTTATTCCCTTTGTTGTGAGAATGTTTGGCTAGTTTGATCTACTTTCAGTGAGAGGTTAACATCTATTTCTGCCATGTTTTCATCATAATTTGGATGTTAAATGTTGATACCTTTTTAGTTTGGGAGTGTTGAAAGAGATCTTACTTTACACAGTTTGGCACAGGCTAGTGTGGTATAAAGACATGGTATGATTTTGCAGTTTCTCTCTTTCCTAGTATATTGTCTGCTTCTTAAAGGTTCTCATGTTTATGGAGTTGAGGTTTGTACTGGAGTCAAGAATTATTATTGTTAACAATAATTTGGTAGCTCCTTGATCTCTTTCTTCATTGGTTAAGAGGACTTGGGAGAGTTATTCAGAGATTAGTAATGAGGGATGTTTTATGCATATCATTATATGTTTTTGACACTATATCGTAGAGGAGTTAGCCACTTCCTCTAAGACAAGTGTTATAGGAGGATTTATTAATGCCTTGATCTTATTTTTAGATTTGACATTACCCATGCAGTGGGAGTTCTTGGATATGTATGCTCTTTATTGTCATGATATCTTCTTGGTTGTCTCAGTTTGTAGTTTATTTATGTGAAGATGAATTTGCGTGTTTCACTATTGGGATCTATGAGTTGTGCAGGTTTAGTCGGTTGTCTTTACCCATTGGTTGCATTGAATACTTGGATGTGGAATGTCAATATCCATAGATTCATTCAGTGTTATTGCATATTTTGTTTGTTGGTCTTGTCTTTGGTCATTTATACATTGGTATGTTGCTTTGAGATGGGAGGATGGATTATTAGTAGGTTTGTTTTACAGGGACTTGATTGCATTTTTTGGTTGGTATGTTGATGGCATGGAGTTCTACCTATGATAGTTTGTTTACCCTGGTTTTGAGGTATGATATTTTGGATGAGCTAGCAACTTGATGTGGTTGCTTTTCCATTTGGTATGAGTGTGGCAGACACTCAGTGTCTTATGCTATCATATGATTTGATGCTTGTGTTCATGTTGAGATTGGTTCAGGTTTTAGTGATAGTTGATATGTTTCACCATGGCTTGTTTCTTGTTTATCATGGGTGACATGATGTGAGGAGTTCTTGCTTGAGGTGATGGTTATCATGTTTGCTTTTGTAGGTACCTTGTTGGAGCACAAAAGCGTGTTGAAGAATTAATGGTACATTGATGGCTAGGGATGTTTTCCCCTTTGATTTAAAATTTGATTATATCATTTAGAGTAATTGCAATGTATAATGTCAAGTGGGAGAATGTTGGGATAAGTTGCCATTAACTTGCAATCCTAACCAATTCACGTGTCTCCAAAGTTCTTGGAATGTGTTCCCCAACATATAAGGACTTTGAGAGATTAATTATTATTTAATTAAATATCACTTGGCTTATTGTAATCAACTCCTAATTGATAGGGTCAAACTTAGGCATCCACTTTTGGAGTGTTAACAACTCCTTAAATTTTATTTTGAGAGTTTGACAACTCCTAGCGAGTCGGAGTTAACTTGGGCACCCACTTTTGGAGGTGTCTTATATTTAGACTTGGAGTTTGCTTTTTTATGTATATGAGTGGATATTGTTGATACACTTTGCATGAACATGATGTAGAAGTTAAAAGAGGAGTTAGAGATGTATGATGTTTGCATGAACATGATATAGCAGTTAACAGTGGATTTAGAGATGCATGATATTTGCATGAATATGATGTGGCGGTTAACAGTGAAGTTAGAGTTGCATGTTACTTGCATGGACTTGCATGTTCTTGCATGTTGTTTATATGGACTTGCATGGTGTTGCATGTCGCTTATATGAACTTGAATGTGCTTGCATGTTGTTACATGTTGCTTATATGGACTTGCATGTTGTTGCATGTCTCTTATATGAAATTGCATGTGCTTGCATGTTACTTGCATGAACTTGCATGTTGTTGCATGTTGCTTAAATATGGACTTGCATGTTATTACATGTCGCTTATATGAACTTGCATGTACTTGCATGTTGTTGCATGTTACTTGCCTAGATTTGCATGTTGTTGCATGTTGCTTCTATAGACTTGCATGTGATTGCGTGTTGGTGCATGTCACTTGCATGTATTTGCATGCTGTTGCATGTCACTTGCATGTGCTTGCATGTTGTTGCATGTCAGTTATATGATCTTGCATGTTGTTACATGTCAATTTTGAGAGATTTCTTGCAAAACACTCCAACTGTAGAAACTTGCAAGATGGTACATCTCAGTGTTTCAGATAATGGGTATAAGTTGCATGTTGAATCGGCTGTTTGCATGTCACTTGCATGTACAAAACAAGGTAATTCAGAATAACATTGGGGACATCAATCTTGCATGTTGTTTGCATGATATTAGTGTGTGTTGATCACTTCAATTGACTGAAAGAGATTGGGCAAACTTGGACGCCCAATCTTGGGACTTTCAGTTGTTGCTTTTATTTGGAAATGTATTTGATGTTGGCTAAGTTTACTTGGGAAAACTTGGGTGCCCACGTCCAGGACAGATAGTTAACAGGAAGTTTGACTTAGTTTGACTTCTATCTTCTTTATTAGCACTTGGGTTTTGCATGAGGATTTATTCTCATGTTATCAATTACAATTGATTGTAATTTGAGTTTCAAGCTTTCCAACTAAGAAGTTTTTGAATTAAGAAGCTTTTGTATTAATTAAAAAGCCCCATACATTTTTCAAAGAGTTGATTGTAAAAGACATAGAAGAAAAAAGAAAGAAGCTATTTGAAGTTTTTACAGGTTTGAAGATTGAAGAAGCTTTTGAAGTGTGTCAAGAAATCAAAGGATTTCAGTATTGAATGTAATCTTTCACAAGAGATTTAATACAAGCATAAACACCTTTGGTGTGGAGTTTTTTCTGTTAGGGTTTCTCCACGTAAATACTTGTCTTCTTCTTGCAATCTATTTTCTTCTACTACATTGATTAAATTGGATAAATACTCTAACATCTAAATTGAAAGTAATTTTTAGATTTACACATGCTATTAATTTCAGATTTGAAAATATTTTAAAGTTACATAGCTACAACTTTACCTTGTCCTCCTCCCTTTTCCAACAGTGAGAATCTAGGAAAGACTAGAATCTGACATAGGAATTAGGGAAATATGGTAATGCAGACAACAACATGCTTCATGGACGTTAGTGCACTTGTTATAGCATTTGTACTATTGTGTTGTCCTTCGTATCTAGAAATGTATATTTCATATAAAAGATTAAAAGATTTGTGAAATAGAAATAAGAAGAAAATAACATATACCAAGAAAGAGTGATAGTAATATTAAAAAGATAATGGAGTAATCTAAATGTTAATGTTGATATTCAAATTTATACTTAAGGTATAAATATGTACCAACATGGGAAACCTCATAGGCGTGGGACACGACCTATGAGATAACCTCTGAGATTTAGAATCTAACTCTTTGTATAGTATTCAATGTGCTCTTATAAACATAGAGGGAGAAAATGAGAGAAATCATAAAATAAAATAGTTCTAAGGCGATGCGCCAAATGATGACACTTTAATTGATATGAAGCTTGCACAAGATTTTATTGCTGCCTAAATCACAATGACATATTATTGTAATAAAGGGCACTTACATGCATGATTTTTAAATTAACAACAAACCATCAATCATCAAGAAAAAATAATTGTTGACTATTAAAGTAAAATGAGATTAAATGCTCTATAAAACACATCCATAGCACAGAATGTCAGTTTTCCTTTCATATTTGAGCTAAGAGCAAATTACATAAAAGGTTAAATGCATAATTACTAAATATTTGATCAGTTCTAGAAAATGCCCCAAAAGGCCTGAGTCTATTATAGAAAAATCTCCTCCCTTTATTACATCCTTTACATCTATTTATATCATAGAAAAATACATTGCATGCTCTTAATCTAGAGTTGTATCAATAAAAAAGTATCAAATTTGGAAGTGTCGATTGACATGTTATTATTTTCTAGAGATATTTGTTTGATCATCCAGTGAAAAGATCTTGAAGAGATTGGATGGTGTAAATTTTTGTAGATCTAATGGTTCTAAGCAATGCCAATTGAGTTTTACAATCTTCCTCTTTGACCAATAGTGCACAAAGAAGAAATGTGTTAGATCTAGAAATTATTTTGAGGAGCGTGGAGCTGCCATGTGGTGCCTAAGGTTATAACAATTAATCTCTATATAGTCAAGGCCTACTAAAAGTTGACTCATCTTTCTTGACCAATAGCGCAACCATATAAGGTATCAAATTGACAGTACTTATATCTTGCATGCACCATCGATCTAGGAAAATAATCAATGATTCTCATTTACCTTTGATTCTCCCATGGTCACTTCATAACAATATATGCCCATCACTTCCAACTTAGCATCAATGGACCAATTGTTGTGACATACACAACGTACCCCCACTTTGTACCTAGCAAAGTGGGGAAACCCCCCCCCTCTCTCTCTCTCTCCTTTTATTCTTCTTATTACTGCCTTCTTTTCCTTAATGTTTTGGCATTGGTTCTTGTTTTGGGTTGAGTGTTGTTCCTTTTGGTTCTCTTGCCTTTGTTGCCCATCGAAGTATCGATATTTGTCATTTTAGCATGACAATTGGGCCTTCCCCAACACTCTGATGTGTTCCTTGGTGTTGTTAGGTTTCAAAAATGTAGGTTTTTACACCTTAAGAGGTTGTCAAGCTCTCTTTATGCTCTTGGCTAACAGGCACAAGGATAATACCTTCTTCACTTTAGGTTCTGCTAGACCTAGGTGAGTATACCTTTCACAACTAATGCAAATATCTAATATCCTTCACGGTGGAAAATAGGTGTGAAGTAGCTAAAAGATAATTGTTCTTACTTCTAATGTTAAGGTCTTAGATATGAATGCTTGAATAAAACTATGTAGAATTTCTAGAATGAATTTGGAATGACCAGTGTCTACCCTATTGGGTTATTGGAGTCAGTGGATGGGTTAATGGAAATAGATGTATATGATAGGCAGTTCTATTTAGCAGCTTAACTCTATCCTATTGGGCACATGAAATGTTTGCACCTTATGCAAACGTGCAGGTCTATAAGTTACTATACTCTTCTTAATAATCCCAGTGATATTCTCTCATATTACTGTGAACAATTGAAAGGAAATTTTAATTCTGGCAAGAACGAAACCTGACCAAAATTGTTTCGTTGAAAGGGTTTTAACTCCTGGCAGAGACCAATGAACTTAACAACTTGGAAGGAATTAAATCAACTTCTTATAGAAACCAATCAATTGGGATACACTGAATTAGCAAATGTGACTAGATAAATTAAATATATCCTTAATATAAAAAATTAAATAACATAAGAAAACCACTCTGGAGACAACACAGTAGCATATAAGCATGAATATCAACACAACAAGTGAACACTGGAATAGATCACTATTTAAGAATTTTCCGCTCCATTATATTGCTTCAAAATATGTACATTAATTACAGAAGCATCTGAAATATGAAAAATGGATGAGTGGAATAGATGAACCTATCTACTACTACTGATAATTCTCCTAACCTACTGCTACTGATTATTTCTTCCTTTGATCTCACCTGGCATATATAATTTGTGATTTTAGGGTTACAACCCTTTATTCCTCCTGTTCAGTGTAACCCTTTATTTAATTAATTATCTCTTGTGGATAACATAAATTAAACTTCTTTAATACTTTGTAAGAAATAAAATATTTCTCTTTCTCGATTATATTTACCTTGGTATATTTCCACCGTTATTTTGACAATATTCCCTTGGGTAGAAATTATTATCCTAAATTTCCCTTCTTGTTGAAAATACCTCACAATTCTCCAAGTAAAATAATTACCTATTTAGTTAGTTCTTTGGAAAATACTTTACCTTCGTTTTGTATATTTATGTCCCTCGGAGAAAATACCTTACTGCGAAATATTCTTTAGGCTTGGATTGCAAATATTTGTTTCATGTCTTTACTCATATGTATTTCCACTCTTTGTTTGATAAGAATTTCATTTAGGTGAAAATAATTTGACCATTCTCTAACTTCTCAGGTGCAAATATTTTTACAATCCATCATACGTATTTCCAAAAATACCCACCTTCTTAACCCTCGGATAAAATGTCACTTTTTGAAAATATTCTCAAACCCTTCGATGACAATGTAAATGTTACTTTTGTTCTACTATGGTCTCACTTTATTAATTACTTGCACCACTTAATATTTATTTTTCCTTTGATAACTACTTCTTCTAACGGGGCTCCAACATATTCTTTCCAAAAGAGGTATCCATCGGTGTGACATAACTCTATTGGGAGCTCCAAAATATTTCCTATTGATATGCCGTCTCCTGCCAATAAAGCCTCCATCGGTGTGACACAAGGGTTCGGTGTGAGTTGAAAATCTCCTTCTGATTATGCATGTTTCACGATGGCTTTTTTAGGGTTTTTTGTTGTGGCTTTCATGGGATGTGCACGAAATATTAGGGTTATGACCCTCTCCTCTTCTTTACTGGCATTTTCATTCATTTGTTTACTATTTGCACTAGGTTCAAATGCAGTTTCCTTTCTAGATTCATCAAAGTTTTTCTTAAGGAGTATTTTTATTTTCTTTTCTTTCCAGCTTCAGTGATACCTTTATTATCTTCAAAGTCAAAATTATCATATGGAGCTAATTTATTGAATTCACTTTCTTTTGAAGTGTTATGAGAATTGTCTTGTATCTGCTTATCATCATCTGCATATTCTTGTTCATGCTTCCACTCGAAAGTTCCCATTTAGATGCGGAGGATGGTGGCAATGGTTGTGGAATGCGGCTTTATTGTTACTAATTGCGTTTTCTTTCAAAGTCTAAGACTTTTCCAACAAAACTATTTCGTGCATATCCTTCAATCATTACATTCTAATTGATGATATCTATATGGAGGCATTCTTAAAATAGTTTATATGCATTGTTTATGCTTACACATTTTGTAATATGTATACCGGGGCGCTTGCAACATCTAATGAAAATTCCCTTTCTATTGTGCTTTGAAGGATGTCCCTTCATTATTACTGGAAGCATGACACAGTGCCTATTATTATAGTATGAGCCTAGTTTCAGATTGCTCCTTTTAGCATCACCAATAATCTCCACAAGAATGTTGTCCCAATTGTAATTCGCAACTTTCACCATGGTTGTCGAGAAATAATTCCTTTATTTATCTTTCGACGGCATTAAGTAAATGTCTTGAAACTGGAGAATACCCAGCTATTTTCATCTTCCAGGCTGATTTTTGTAATTTTTGTACTAAATTTGAAACTCACCACACTTGCTCACTTCAGCATGAATGTTTGAGAGAAGAACATAAGGCATGCAGCATTTTCAAAACCCAAACAAAGCTGAAACTTTGGAGACAACCTCATCAGTTCACATCTTAAGCTCAGTGTCAAAATGCCTGCTTAAGCTCTTGTTGCATTTGTTCAACCTGCTGGTAAAGAATATGAACCAGGCTACGAAGTTGATAATTTTGTTCCACTATTCCATTAATATCCTTGAATGTCAAAAGCCTATTTGAAATTACATTGTGCACGGATGTTTCATCAGATGCCAAAGGTGTGGTGTCAATAATAGTATATCATTGGAAATGCCTTCACCACCTCCACATCTTAGCTGAATGTCTCTACATTCTTTTAAAAGCAATGTAACCTATGTTTGAAGATCTTGTACCTCCTTGAGGACAATACCAAAATCACGCTCTCTCATATGTAGGTCAACCTTCAAATTTTGTATTGTGTTCTCTAAGCTTGCTTGATCCAATATTGACAGCTCTAACTTCTCTTCCATTATAGCATATGCCTCAATCAACCTAGTGTGTTCAATTCTTTCATCCATAATAAATTTTGTCTTCTCTTCTATCTCACGTAAAACTCGATCTAGAATAGCTTGTGACTGTTTACACCCTTGCCTCTCATGCCGCCATGCGTCAATAACCTCTTGATACTTAGTATATATTTTGGCTAGAATCCAACCATCTCGAAGTAGGGAAGCCGCTAAAGCTGTTCCTGATATTCCTGGTGGAATCCTTGGTACAACCAGCCCATCACCATGCAGTTCCATAGCTGTGTTTGGATATCAGACACAAAGGAAACTATTTTAAACTTCTTAAAAATGTCGTTATAAATAGCTTTGGTGATTGTAGTTTTCTCTTGTGGCAAATTGTAGATAGACATCAATGCCAAAACATCATTTCTTCTATTGTAAGGATAGCAGTGCTCTAAATTGGCAAGAACAAAAGGAATCAAGGGCTCAATTAGCTTGCTCTCATTTAATCTGGAAATGAATCTCAGGGTTACACCCCTGATGTACTCATTAGGGTGTTGGAGGTCGTTTCTAAGGTTTTGACAAATGAGGATCATCTCTGGCAAAACTTTTGCCCCTTGCATCTATTTTGTCAATAATCTCTAGATATAGCAGGAGGAGTTTCTGGATCGTGTGATCCTCCGAGGGTAGTACATTCTGACAGTTTTAATGAAAAGTTGAGGTAGGGTGTTGCCATAATGAAATGTGATCTCATTGACAGAATGAAAATGCCTCTGTTGCTCACCAGAGATTGGCTATCATAATTTTAGATCATTGACATTGTTCTGGAGAGGTGGTAATAGAGATTGCCCTTAGAATGGTAGATATACTCTTCAGATTGGATATATTTTTTACACCAAGCGACACTAGAACAAGTTTCTTTAGAGCAATAGCCACATATCCTATTCTTTTGCAGACTAGATGAGTGGCCATGTCATGGTAAATATTGCTATATTGGTCCTTAATCTTAAGAAGAAATAGATTTGCTACTATACTATTGTCACTCTTACTCATGCTACATGTTTTCTGTAAAATACAATCCAACAAGGCTTTCACAACATGTGTATAGATTGGTTTGTTAATCTAATGCCCGAGCATACTAGATGAAGTCAATTTCACATCCTCGTATTCAGCTCCTATCAAAAGCAACTTCAAGAAGACCGAGGAATTCTCCTGTGTTGAATTGGCTTTCAGTACTTTGTCAAGAACCATAAAATATTCTTATTACACCATTTTACATAGCTCTACATTCACAGATGTCATAGTTGAATCCTAAAAAGCAGCTGATAAGATTCCAACAAAATCTTTGTAACTCTCATGCTCTATCCATGCACAAGGACCAAGAATGTGCCCCAAAAATGACTGAATAAATTCAATCGGCCATTCAAATTCTCTAATATATGCTCAATATAGAAATTTCAAAGCAAATTTGACTTATTCATCAATGACTTTAGCTTGCTGGAGCTTAATAATTTGAGTAATGCCTTGTACACCTTCGGTAAGCTAAATGCTTATGGCATCTTTTTTTAGATATATGCAAAGTTTATGCAGTGATACTGATTTAGACTAAATGGAGTCTTTATAATTTCTTTGCGGGATGTCACTAAAATATTATCTTTGTAATGGTATTTTTTTTGTGGATGATTCTATGCAAACTGTTGAGCATGTAAAGCAAAATCCTCCTTTGGTTGATTATTGGATTATGCTTCAATCTCCTTTGTAGTTTTAACAAACTGTCTTGCAGATGTCATTTGATTTGCATGTGATGTTCTTCATATCATGTTCATGTGCCACAATCCACAATGCCAAGTGCCATCTGAACTATATTTCATAAATATTACAACTAAATACTATGCTATAATATCATCCAAAATTCGAGCATCTATCATCCATAAGCATTTCTGATGAGGTACAAAATCTAGAGGTGATTGTGATGCTGACCGGAGACCAAGGCTCATCATATTTCTCAAAGATTCAGTCACATTCAAAGCAGCCTGATTCTGATACTAAACTGTGATATATGAAACCAGACTTTCTGAGAGTTCTTTTAGCAACATTAGGGTAAATCTTGTAACTGTGTTCCTGAGTGCTAAAATTGATTTTTCCAACATGGGGACCTAAAATTTTGTAGACAATGGTAGGAAATTTCAGGTCCCAATAGTGGCTCTGTCTGGAGATGTATGCCCCTTGTGTGCATAGCAAGATCTCAGATCTCTGGGGAGTAGACCAATGCCTACTCCATTGGGCAACATAGTCCAAACATCAATTTTGCACTACGGTGATATGGTTAAAAAACCATACCTGTATTTTCCTTTGTCAAAAATCTGGTTCTCATCATGTAATAATATCACATGTCTAGAAACACTATTGTCATTTGCCAAGGAATACCCATTTTCAATGCTATGATTCATTGTTCTATCATATTTCTTATCAGTCCACATTCTGTTATTAGGCATCACTTTAGAGACATAACACATGATTGTCCCATTTAAAACACAACCATGCTGGATGCAACACTTTTCATTATCAGGCTTCACAAAATTTTTATTCTTTGCAGTATCTTTATCAAACTTAGCATTGTGAAGTAAGGACAAGTGTGATATATTAGCTTCAACTTCATTGCTTCTTTCATTATAAACTAATGCATTGTCCTTACCATCTGAAAATGATCTTTCCTCATGAGTTGGTACAACACTTTAACTATCTAAAAATGCTTCACCCTCATGATAAAATGGGTTTGAGAACATTTGGAATTCCTTTTTTGGCATGCCTTGGCAGAATGTCATTTCACTATCCTCTATTATGTCATTATATAAGGGGTTGGAATAGATCTGAAAATCATTTTTAGATATGTACACTTCCTCTTCATCAAGAGTTTGTCCTCTTTGTTGAAAATAATCATCCTCTTCCTTTCTAAACTATTGATTCACGTATTGTGGTGGGTGGGCTAGGACAAAAGGAACATCCGCATTTTGAAGACTACTCTCAATTTTTGGAATATGCTGGGGCTCCAAGTGTGGTGTGAAAATATATTGTTGCGTATGATATCCATATGGGGGCTGATGGTAAGCATTTTGTTGGGTGGGTTGATGAGAGTGCACATTCTGATGTGGCATATGCTACTAATATTGTGGAGTATATTGTTGTCCTGGTGGTGGATAGTATTGGGGAATGTTACTTGCACTTATAGGCTGGGGCCTTTGTGGTGGCATATTATGCTGGATAGGGTTACGGTATGCACTGTGAGGTATTCTTGAGGTACATGGAGCATATGTTTTCTGAGAGGGCTCATGTGAATTGATATTACCACCTTGTGGAGGGACATATTTTGGTGGTTTTGATGCCTAGATGTCCAATTGTGCCAATTGTCTATCCAATTCTTGGCTTTCTTGTATTACCTGTAGTCTCCTGAGCTGTTGTCTTTGCCATTTCAGATACACTTCAATCTCTTGGTTAGTCATATTATAAAAATCAATGATAGTGTGATCAACAAACCCCTCCTAATTTTCTTCCACCCGTTCCTCCAAGTTCTTTGTCTTTTGAGGTTCTTTGCCATAAGGAGATCCATGCTTATTTGTCCACATTTTCTTAGGATTCTCTTAGAATAGAGATCTTTCATTCATTATTGGATAATATTAAAATATTTTCAGAGTCACCACCTACTTTTCATGAGTAGGAAAATGATTATATCGTTTCAGGTCCTCGCCAGCAAAGTTACCAATTACTATTCAAATTCAAACTTTCACTGACTCTGTGATAAGATGATCTTCAACCAGATTTCTTAAAAGGTTTCCACGGTAGATTCACCAATTCTATTAGTGTAGACTCAGATGGGTAGTGCAAATTTCACAATTATGAATCTCTATTTGAAGACCTAATTTGAAAATTTTAATGACTCTATAAGGCAAGATAGCCTGCTACTGGATTTTCTCAAGTTGTCCTCAGTAGAGTCGCCAATTCTATTAGTGTAGACTCAGATGGGGAGTGCAAATTTCACAATTATGAATCTTTGTTTGAAGACCTAATTTGAAAATTTTAATGACTCTATAAGGCAAGATGGTCTGCTATTGGATTTTCTTAAGTTGTCCCCAGCAGAGTCGCCAATTTTGTTAGGTCTCAAAAATGTAGGTTTTTACACCTTAAGAGGTTGCCAAGCTCTCTTTATGCTCTTGGCTAATAGGCACAAGGATAATACCTTCTTCACATTAGGTTCTACTAGACCTAGGTGGGTATACCTTTCATAACTAATGCAGATTTCTAATATCCTTCACGGTGGCAAATAGGTGTGAAGTAGCTAAAAGATAATTGTTCTTACTCCTAATGTTAAGGTCTTAGATATGAATGCTTGAATAAAACTATGTAGAATTTCTAGAATGAATTTGGAATGACCAGTGCCTACCATATTGGGCTATTGGAGTCAATGGATGGGTTAATGGAAACAAATGTATATGATAGGTAGGTCTATTTAGTAGCTTAACTCTATCCTGTTGGGCACATGAAATGTTTGCACCTTATGCAAACGTGCAGGTCTGTAAGTTACTATACTCTTCTTAATAATCCTAGTGATATTCTCCCATATTACTGTGAACAACTGAAAGGAAATTTTAATTCTGGCAAGAAGGAAACCTGACAAAATTGTTTCGTTGAAAGGGTTTTAACTCTTGGCAGAGACCAATGAACTTAACAACTTGGAAGGAATTAAATCAACTTCTTATATAAACTAATCAATTGGGACATACTAAATCACCAAATGTGACCAGATAAATTAAATATATCCTTAATATAATAAATTAAATAACATGAGAAAACCACTCTGGAGACAACACAGTAGCATATAAGCATGAATATCAACACAAGTGAACACTAAAATAGATCACCGTTTAAGAGTTTTCTACTCCATTATATTGCTTCAAAATATGTACATTAATTACAGAAGCATCTGAAATATGGAAAATGAATAAGTGGAATAGATGAACCTATCTACTACTACTGATAATTCTCCTAACCTACTACTACTAATTATTTCTTCCTTTGATCTCATCTGGAATATATAATTTGTGATTTTAGGGTTACAACCCTTTATTCCTCTCGTTCAGTGTAACCCTTTGTTTAATTAATTATCTCTTATGGATAACATAAATTAAACTTCTTTAATACTTTGTAAGAAATAAAATATTTCTCTTTCTCGATTATATTTCCCTTGGTATATTTCCACCATTATTTTGACAATATTCCCTTGGGTAGAAATTATTATCCTATCTTTCCCTTCTCGGTGAAAATACCTCACAATTCTCCAAGAAAAATAATTACCTGTTTAGTTAGTTCTCTGGAAAATACTTCACCTTTGTTTTGTATATTTATGTCCCTCAGAGAAAATACCTTACTACAAAATATTCTTTAGGCTTGGTTTGCAAATATTTGTTTGATGTCTTTACTCATATGTATTTTCACTCTTTGTTTGATAAGAATTTCATTTAGGTGAAAATAATTTGACCATTCTCTAACCTCTCAGGTGCAAATATTTTTACAATCCATCATATGTATTTCCAAAAATACCCACCTTCTTAACCCTCGGAGAAAATATGTCACTTTTTGAAAATATTCTCAAACCCTTCGATGACAATGTAAATTTTACTTTTGTTCTACTATGGTCTCACTTTATTAATTACTTGCACCACTCAATATTTATTTTTCCTTTGATAACTATTTCTTCTCACAGGGCTCCAACATATTCTTTTCGAAAGAGGTATCCATTGGTGTGACATAACTCTATCAGGAGCTCCAAAATATTTCCTATCGATATGCCGTCTCCTGCCGATAAAACCTCCATCGATGTGACACAAGGGTTTGGTGTGAGTTGAAAATCTCCTTCCGATTATGCATGTTTTCCCGATGGCTTTTTATGGTTTTTTGTTGTGGCTTTCACGGGATGTGCATAAAATATTAGGGTTACAACCCTCTCCTCTTCTTTACTGGCATTTTCATTCATTTGTTTACTATTTGCACTAGGTTCAAATGTAGTTTCCTTTCTAGATTCATCAAAGTTTTTATTAGGGAGTATTTTTATTTATTTTCCATCTTCAGTGATATCTTTATCATCTTCAAAGTCAGAATTATCATATGGAGCTGATTTATTGAATTCACTTTCTTTTGAAGTGTAATGAGAATTGTCTTGTATCTGCTCATCATCATCTGCATATTCTCATTCATGCTCCCACTCGAAAGTTCCCATTTAGGTGCGGAGGATGGTGGCAACGGTTGTGGAATGTGGCTTTATTGTTGCTAATTGCATTTTCTTTCAAAGTCTAAGACTTTTCCAACAAAACTATTTCATGCATATCCTTTAATCATTACATTCTCGTTGATGTTATCTATATGGAGGCATCTTTAAAATAGTTTATATGCATTGTTTATGCTTGCACATTTTGCAATATGTATACCGGGGCACTTGCAACATCTAATGAAAATTCCCTTTCTGTTGTGCTTTGAAGGATGTCCCTTCATTATTACTGGAAGCATGACACAGTGTGTATTATTATAGTGCGAGCCTAGTTTCAGATTGCTCCTTTCAACATCACCAATAATCCCCACAAGAACGTTGTCCCAATTGTAATTCGCAACTTTCACCATGGTTGCAGAGAAATAATTCCTTTAATTTTTTTTCGACGACATTAAGTAAATGTCTTGAAATTGGAGAATACCTAGCTATTTTCATCTTCTAGGCCGATTTCTGCAATTTTTGCACTAAATTCAAAACTCACCACACCTGCCCACTTTAGCATGAATGTTTGAGAGAAGAACATAAGGCATGCAGCATTTTCAAAACCCAAACCAAGCTGAAACTTTGGAGACAGCCTCATCAGTTCGCATCTTAAGCTCAGAGTCAAAATGCCTCCTTAAGCTCTTGTTGCATTTGTTCAACCTGTTGGTAAAGAATATGGACCAGGCTACGAAGTTGATAATTTTGTTACACTATTCCATTAATATCCTTGAATGTCAAAAGCCTATTTGAAATTACTTTGTCCACAGATGTTTCATCAGATGCGAAAGGTGTGGTGTCAATAATAGTATATCATTGGAAATGCCTTCACCACCTCCACATCTTAGCTGAATGTCTCTACATTCTTTTAAAAGTAATGTAACCTGTGTTTGAAGATCTTGTACCTCCTTGAGGACAATACCAAAATCACGCTTTCTCATACGTAGGTCAACCTTCAAATTCCGTATTTTGTTCTCTAAGTTTGCTTGATCCTATATTGATTGTTGTAACTTCTCTTCCATTATAGCATATGCCTCAATCAACCTAGTGTGTTCAATTATTTCATCCAAAATAAATTTCACCTTCTCTTCTATCTCACGTAAAACCTAATCTAGAATAGCTTGTGACTATTTACACCCTTGCCTTTCATGCCGCCATGCGTCAATAGCCTCTTGATACTTAGTATATATTTTGGCTAGACTCCAACCATCTTGAAGTAGGGAAGCCGCTAAAGTTGTTCCTGATATTCCTGGTGGAATCCTTGGTACAACCAACCCATCGCCATGCAGTTCCACAGTTGTGTCTGGATATCAGACACCAAGGAAACTGCTTCAAACTTCTTTAAAATGTCGTTATAAATAGCTTTGGTGATTGTAGTTTTCTCTTGTGGCGACTTGTAGATAGACATCATTGCCAAAACAACATTTCTTCTATTGTAAGGATGGCGGTGCTCTAAATTGGCAAGAACAAAAGGAATCAGGGGCTCAATTAGCTTTCTCTCATTTAATCTGGAAAGGAATCTCAGGGTTACACCCCTGATGTACTCATTAGTGTTGGAGTTTGTTTCTAAGGTTTTGTAAAATGAGGATCATCTCTGGAAAAATTTTTGCCCCTTGCATCTATTTTGTCAATGATCTCTAGATATAGCAGGAGGAGCTTTTGGATCATGTGATCCTCTGAGGGTAGCACATTTTGACAGTTGTAATGAAAAGATGAGGTAGGGTGTCACCATAATGAAATGCGATCTCATTGACAAAATGGAAATGCCTCTGTTGCTCACCAGAGATTGGCTATCATAATTTTAGATCATTGACATTGTTCTGGTGAGGTGGTAATAGAGATTGCCCTTAGAATGGCAGATATACTCTTCAGATTGGGTATATTTTTGACACCAAGCTCCACTAGAACAAGTGTCTTCAGAGCAATAGCCGCATATCCTATTCTTTTGCAGACTAGCTTAGTGGCCATGCCATGGTAAATATTGTTGTATTGGTCCTTAATCTTAAGGAGAAATAGTTTTGCTACTGTACTGTTGTCACTCTTACTCATGCTACATGTTTTCTATAAAATACAATCCAGCAAGGCTTTCACAGCATGCGTATGGATTGGTTTGTTAATCTAATGCCTGAGCATACTAGAAGAAGTCAATTTCACATCCTTGTATTTAGCTCCTATCAAAAGCAACTTCAAGAGGACCCAAGAATTCTCCCTTGTTGAATTGGCTTTTAGTACTTTGTCAAGAACCATAAAATATTCTTATTACACCATTTTATGCATCTCTACACTCGAATACTTGTTATAGATGTCATAGTTGAATCCTAAAAAGCAGCTGATAAGTTTCCAACAAAATATTTGCAACTTTCATGCTCTATCCATGCACAAGGACCAATAATGTCCCCCAAAAATGACTGAATAAATTCAATCGGCTATTCAAATTCTCTAATAAATGTTCAATATAGCAACCTCAAAGGAAATTTGACTTGTTCATTAATGGCTTTAGCTTGTTGGAGCTTAATAATTTGAGTAATGCCTTGTACACCTTCGGTAAGATAAATGCTTCTAGCATCTTTTTTGAGATATATGCAAAGTTTATGCAGTGATATTGATTTAGACTAAATGGAGTCTTTATAATTTCTTTGCGGGCTGTCACTAAAATATTATCTCTGTAATGGTATTTTTTTTTGTGGATGATTCTATGCAAACTATTGAGCATGTAAAAGTAAAATCCTCCTTTGGTTGATTATTGGATTATGCTTCAATCTCCTTTGCAGTTTTAAGAAACCGTCTTGCAGATGTCATTTGATTTGCATGTGATGTTCTTCTTATCATGTTCGTATGCCACAATCCACAATGCCAAGTGCCATCTAAACCATAATTTATGAATATTACAACTAAATACTATGCTATCAATATCATCTAAAATCTGAGCATCTATCATCCATAAGCATTTCTGATGAGGTACAAAATCTAGAGGTGATTGTGATGTTGACTGGAGACCAAGTATCATCGTATTTCTCAAAGATTCAGTCAGATTTAAAGCAGCCTAATTCTGATACTGATCCGTGATATATGAAACCAGACTTTCTGAGAGTTCTTTTAGCAACATTAGGGTAAATCTTGCAACTGTGTTCCTGAGTGCTGAAATTGATTTTTCCAACATGGGGACCTAAAATTTTGTAAAAAATGGTAGGAAATTTCAGGTCCCAATAGGTGCATTGCTTGGTAAGGTTCTGGTGTGTTGGGTTTCTCCATTTTGGCATGACAGTATAAGAAACCCTGACATCCTGATTCCGACGTTCTTGGTGTAGGCTTATGTAGCCCTTATTGTAATTTTGGTGTTCATCATTTGGCATGGCGAGGAAAGCAGTCTTGATGTCTCAATAGCATTAACACTAACCTAATCCCTACCTACCCTTGGCCCTACATTTATTGCAATATTTTCCCACATGCATGCGAGAAGGGTTTTATTTTTGTTTGTTCATTTCATTATCACTTTTGTTTTTGACAATTTTCACTCCTTGTGCTCTGGTGATTTAGTCTTGTACATGAGATTAAGGTTGTTGATGTGTCAAGAGGGGATCGTCCGTGATTTTCTAGATGATGCAATTGTTTTTACATGTTCTTCACAATTTTCTCACCCACCATTTTCTCCAAGTAATGTTTTATGCTTTTCCTCGCATTTTAATGGTGTTTTGTTGGCTATTGGTGTCATTTTGCTTTAATTTTCCTTTGTTTTTCCTTTTGATTTGTTGTTCCTTTGTATTTCAGGTCATTTTGGGGATTGCTCTAGCCTCGTCTTCATGGTGTTTTTCTAATTTTGTCATTTTATTTTTTCCTTTTGTTTTGTCATGTTTTTGCCCGTTGAATCCTTTTTTGCTTTGACAAATTTTTTGAGGTTGTTTCGCTGATGTCATTTTACTTTTTGGAGCTTCAAAGTTTTTTATTTTGCTTATCACTTTTTGGAGTTTGGAGTGAGTCCTTCTGATCTCTGATCCCTGCCTCTATAAAAATTCTTTAAGTCTCGTAGGATCATAGTTTCAGGTGTTTTTGTTCTGCTTTTCCATTTTGGTGTGTGAATGAGGCTGCCTCCGACTCCCGATTCCCACTCCTTTGGAATCATAGTGTTGGACTTCTTCACTTTCCCTTACTGTTTTGGTATGTGGTGAAGGTTGTTCCCAATTTTCAACTCTCGATACTCCAATGTATTAACTCTTCTAGAGTCACGTTGTCAGATCCATTTGTGTTTCTTTTCCATTTTGGGAGATGGTAGGGGTTATCTTCAATCCCTAATCCCTGGTACTCTAGACTGTTAAACTCCTCATGATTGTAGCATTAGGCTTTCCTATTTTTGGGTGCCCTTTTGGCATGACTTTTGAGGATACTCCAATCTTAGATCTTTGATAATTCTAGATAGATGATTTCTTAGATCGATGGATTGGATGTATGTATTTTTCTTACCCTTTTGGTCTGAGTTGTGAGACCTCCTTGATCTCCGATTCTAATGCTTGGCATAGTATTACCCTTTGGGCAGGTATCAGCCCTCTAGGATCTCCGATGATTCGCATAGGAAAATTTAATTTGCTTTGTCCTGGTGACTTCCAAGCTAAATTCTTTCACAAAATATGTTCTTTGCTAACCCTAACATACTTAATGATGTATTTATATATATGTAATGATCAAGGGTTGCTCTAAAAGTGTTTTGGAACTATTTGCAGAGATGCAAAGAGAATTGTTGGCTAAGGAAATGGAATATGGGTTCAAAAGATACCATCCATTTTTTAGGTTGATCCCTACATATTCATGGATTGGAGATATAGATATTGGGCATGTTTAGAAGTTCCTATAGAAGGTCTACAAGTAAAAAGTATCTCTTTTCAAGACTAATGCATGGTTGGTCCAGTATTGGTTCATGTTGTTGCTTTCTCTAGGTGTGCTTGAAGCTATAACCAAGTGTCATCTAAGAAGTTGGGGAAACACTTACAACCGAGGTGCACGAAGAGAAAGAATAGCTATTAGAGGAGGGATTTTCAAATTTAGACTTGAAGGGATTTCAATCACTTTGAAGCAGAAGCCTTCCCCCAATATTTTCAAACAAGATCATCAGAGAAGTAGCGAGAGCCTATCACATCTTTAGTAATAAGGGATTACAAATACACACGAAGTGCCTCTTTTAATGATCACACATACTCTAATAGTTTGTAAAGTTGTAATGTTGTCAACCATAACATGAATTTAGGGCTGACCTAGCTTTTAATTTTGAAACAAGAGTGCAAATTATAAATAGATCTTTGCCCTATTGGGATGACCTAGTTATGAATGTAATGAAATATCACCTCTAGAAAAAGGAGAAGTTCCACTTGTTTTTTTTTTGGGGGGGGGGGAATCTAGAGATTTTACAAGAAGGCAAATTTTGTATTTTCGACAAGGCATGTAAGTGGCGAATTGTAACACATTTGCAGTGTGGGAATCTTGCTATCACATGTAATCTACCAATTTTGGTGCCTATTAATAGTAAATATCAAGGCTTCTTTGTTTTCTTTCCATTTGGTGGTAATGTAACTGCAATTATTTCCTATTTGTGTTTGATGATTCTTGGTGAGATTCAATGCTAAATTGCTATATCTTCACATGGGATTGAGGTTTAATTTATGTGCATGTAATATGGTGTTATCATTCTGATTTCTCATAAATTCCTTAGACTCTTGCAACTGATATGTGTATGATTGTGTGAAATACTAGTCGTTACATTTCAAGTTATTTCAAATCTCATCAGTTTCATTAAGTATAGTAGGTCAAATACAGAGGCTGTCCAATTTTATCTCATTTTATTTTACTTTCTTCTAACCCTAATCTACTTTTTCATATTCTTTATCAGTGGATTAGTATAGGATTAGATCTAGGAACTTTGAACTTAAAGATTACATATGTCTACATAGAGACTTTATCATTCTAAGCCTAAAGATAACATCAGTCTATATAGAGGCATTATTAGTTTGAACTCAAAAGCTAAATTTGTCTATCAAGAAACCCTATCCATTTGGTCCAGGTTTATTTACCAGCACAGGCCCCTTGAACAAACAATCAGATAAGACCACTAAGCTACTCTGATATTGATGAGACCCATCTAATAGGGACCTTGGAGGCAATTTACCTTTTAGGTTGGTTACCTTTTTAGGAGAAGTAGAGTGATCTTCATTCTACTTTAGTTGATGTGCCAAAACAACCGTCAACACCAATGTTGTAACGAAGAAAAATGTTAGACCTACTATTCCAAAACCTTACGTGATGTCACCATGTAGAATCTATGATGTCAACATCCTTTTCCATTCACTTGATATTTCAAGGAAGAATTGGGGCCCATAATGGATGCCAATTCATTATTACTAGCCAATGATGCAACATTATGAAGTTTTCAGATTGACAACATCCATATGTTGCGAGATCTTTCCATGTAACATTCTCAACCAGAAAATTGAAAACTCAGACATGATTTCTATTTTATTTAATCTTAGCCCTTTTGAACTTATGGGTCCTTTTGGTTATTGACCTGGAGAGATTATCCATTGGAACGATGTTTTAAACCTATCAGACTGACAAAATTTTAAATGTGCACAAACTGCTAATCTTCTTTCCTCATCAATGATCAGGGAAAGAACTGACACTTGCACTTGCAAAACCAAAATTGGTGAACAAAAATTGCCAATACCACCATATCTTTGAGGTACTTTAGGAAAAATAAAAAAATTGATGCCAACTGGAATCAAAACACTAACATCAATCAAATCACCAAAATGCTTCAGAACAATGATGATGATGATCTGGAAGGGAAATTAATACTCTAGGAATAAAGATCTCATGTCGAAGAGTGAACAGAGAGTGGAGATCTACAGTTTTGCTAACCTCACAAGGGATCTTTTATAGCAAAGAAGAATATACATGTCTTATCCAGGCACTAGAGTCATCACAAATTTTCAAAATTGGAGAAGCGAAAACTTATATCTTTTTTAGGGCAGCTTGTAGCAATGCCCACTCATCATCTAAAGGATGACCCTTCTTTTTTAAGGCTTAGAAATCCTTATCTAGTTCTGCAATTTCTTTATGGGAGATGCTTTGGAGCTTCTCCACTATATCTTTAATTCAAAATTCTAATTAAGCCAGGGGACAAAGAATTGCCTCAATTTTTGTAATACTCAGTGTTTGTTCCTGACCCCTAAATGATGTCTAGTCTACTTGTTTTCTTACGAGCATTGATTTGAATTAATCTTATTTGACAACACTATCATTAGCTTGAAATGGAGAGGGTGATCCTATTACACCAAGGAGACAATGTGTCCTTTCATTTCCTTCACAGCTTTCTCTAAAGTTTCTAGTTGAGCCTTACACTTTTGAATGGACTTATTTTGGCTTAGCACCTCATTAAACTTAACTACCATAGCTCTCCTATTTTCAACACTCATAGATAGAAGAACCTCATATGTTAAGCTGTAAAGTTTCTCAACTAAGGATTGAGCTTGGGAGACCTTGGGAGATAGTGATAGTAAAGTTTGATCTATCTTAGCCTTGACCTATACACTTAAGACCTAAGCTAACATAATGAATTTAAGCATAGATTTGAGATTGGGTGTGTTTATTTTTATCTTGGCCCAATAAGAAGCATACAATTCTTTGACTAATGGGATAACTCCAAGTGCATGACTGGCAACATGAATTTTTTCTTGTAGTTGCTAAAGTTGTTGATCTTTGGTGAGGAGCTTAGCTTTTAATGACTCAATTGAGTCCATCAACTCTATTATCCTAGCTTGATGCTAAGTTGCTTCTACTACCTTGGTCTTCTCTCACGTGTCTACTTTCTACACATTTTACCAATATCCTTCTATTGTGAGACTCGTCTTATCTAATTCAAATTGCAAAGAAGTTTTCTTAGATTGCTCGGCCTAAAACTTTTCAATCAAGACTTGGGCCTAAATCTCAAAAGTTAGCTTCTACAGCTCATGTTCTTGTGCTTTAGTCTGTGCTCAAAGTTGGTTGAATGTATCTTTAGTTCTCTATAGATCTAACTCCATCTTCTTGAGCTTCCTACTCACTTTCAATTTAAGTTTAAAGTCACAAAATTTTGTGTCCCTTCCATTAGCTCAACCCTATCCTCTAGGTGCGCTTGTGCCAAGTTCATCCCCACTATGTGCACAAAGTAGTCTTTTAGGGTGCATTGATCCTTATGGCTTATCTACATTTCGAGTCATATGGGCAATCATTAGAGCTTGGTGTGTTGGATCATATAGTGATCTTATGCATGAGTGTGTTGAAGCTCCATCTTATTTCTACCTCTGAGTCTCCAATTTGGCCTCATGGGCCTATCTTGCAGTCACCATTTGTTGATAGAGCTCTTCTAGTGATTGAATGAAGCCTCATACAAGTGGAAGGCTTTGGGGAAGGCCATATGGAAATATAACTTGTTGGTGGGTGGGGGCTAGTATAGCTCTTGTAGGCAATGGGGAAGGGACCATGAGTGTAGAGGGGGAGAAAGGTGGTAGACTTTAGGCATGTGGAAGAGGTGGAGCTTGCATAAAGGGGCAAAAATTGGTGTAGTCATTGGAGTAGATGAGAGAAAAGGAAAATTTTGCACCAATGGAGCCTATGTCTCCATAGAGAGTATTGGAATACAGGAGGTTGAAGAGACTAGTTGCAAAATAGGGGTAGTTGTTAGCATAAAAGAAGTGGGAATAGATTGATAAGGAGGAAGAGAGGTAGAGGTACTTACCTACATATCAGACATATCCTCTAAATCATCTTCATTCTGAGGACACATATCTAATGAAATCTTAGTACCAATCAGTAAAGGAATTCTAACTGGATTGCAATCTTGCATGCTAAATCTGTGCAAAATAGTATTCACATGCTTACTTTGTGATAACCAAAGATTTCTGTTACCTCGATACCTTTTGATTTCCATTATCAGAATATACCTAGCTACTCCTAGATCTGTCATGTCAAATGCATTTGAAAGTTGAGCTTTCAACTCACTAATCATACCCTTGGTGTCACTGAAAAATTACATATCATCCAAGTACAAGGCAATGATTAGAATATCATGATCAATACATCAAATGTAGACACATTGATCCTCTTCACTTCTAACAAAACTCAATTTCAAAACAAATGAATCAAACTTTTGGCACCACATTTTGGGGGACTGTTTTAAACCATAAAAAGATCTTTTTTCTTTCCCTTCCTCAAAACCTATAGGTTGTTGCATATAAATTTCTTCTTCCAGACCTTCATACAAAAATACAGTCTTAACATCCATTTGCTCAATTTCAAAATCATAAGCTACAACAATGGATAAAATAAATCTAATAGAAGATAATTTAGCAACAGGAGAGAAAATTTCACCGAAATCAACTCCCTCTCTCTGGGATTAGCCCTTGGCTACCAGTCTAGCCATGTACGTCTATAATGACTGTCTGCTCCAAACTTCTACTTGAAGACCCACTTACATCCTCTGGTCTTTATTCCTTTGTACAAACATACAAGATCCCAGGTGTCACACGAGTCTAAAGCCATCATCTCCTCCTGCATGGCTAGTTCCAAGACTCACTATCATCTACATGAATAGCTTCCCTGTAGGATCTAGGTTCATCGTTAGTACTCAATAAAGTAAATACACAATAGAAATCTGGTGGGATATACCTATCAATTGGGTTCTATTGTCTTGTGGATCTTCTCAAGGGTGGAGTAAGAGATTGTTCCTCATGTTCTTCTATATGCTCAACTTCTTATGTAACAATAGAGTCTTCCTCATATGAAATTTTACTTGAGTCTTCTTCTCCATCCCCTAATCCATCATTTTGTTCTTTCTGATGTGCATTCTCTTACTATAAATCAAAATGCACTATCCTCTTCCTTTCTTTTTCTTTTGGTTGTATAGGATCACAAATAGCTCTAAGTTCCCTGAAAATCACATCTCTAGAAAAGATACCTTTTATGTTTAGAGGATCTCAAAGCTTATAACCTTTTACATTCTCACCATATCCAATGAAGATGCATTTATGTGCTTTTGGATCCAAATTAGATTGCTTTTCCTTAGGTACATGAACAAAAGCCTCATAACCAAAAACCCTTAAATGTGAAACAGAAGGTTTTTTACTTGTCCACACTTCATAAGGTGTTGAATCAAGATCCCTACAAGGAGATCTGTTTAACAAGTAACAAGCGGTTTTTGCCCAAAAATATTTATCCAAATGTGCATCACTTAACATACTTCTAGCTCTTTCCATTATTGTTCAGTTCATCCTTTCTGCAACACCATTTTGTTGTGGTGTATATGTAGTTGTCTTTTGTCTTATGATACATGCATGATTACAAAACTCATCAAATTCCTTAGAGCAATGCAAATTTTAATATTTTTATCTTAAGTCTAGATTGGTTCTCTACTAAGACTTTAAACTCCTTAAACTTAGTGAAAACTTCAGACTTATGCTTCATAAAATAAATCCATGTGAATCTCGATACATCATCAATGAAGGTAAAAAAATAATGAGATTTTCCAATAGAATCATTATCCACAGGTCCAAACACATCTGAATGAATAATTTCTAACTTCTTTTTTTCTCTATTGCTTCCTAAAGAAAAATATGTAATATTCTATTTTCTGAACACAATGCTCATAGAAATCAAAGTGCTCATCAGAATAGGAAAAATTGTCCAACAAATTTTTATTCATAATTGTTTTCAAAACATTTTCACTTGTGTGGCCCAATCTGCAGTGCCACAACATACATGTATTTTCAGTAGTTTCAGTTACATAAGTGGAATTACAAACTATAGTGGCATCAAGCCTAAACAATGTTTCCATCCTTGTTCCTCTCGCTACCACCAAGCTTCCTCTCACCATTCTGCAACCATGCTTATCAAACATTATATGCATTCCTGAATTATTCAAATTTGAAATAGAAATAAGATTTCTATCCAATCCAAAAATATGTAAAACACCAGGGAGGGTTTTAATTCTCCCATCACTAAAACACAACAATACCTTTCCTCGTCCAACAATCAGATATATAGTGTTGTCTCCAAGGTAGACATTACCTCCATCATATTGCTTATAAGTGGAAAACCATTCTTTATGCGGAGTCATGTGATACGAGAATCCTAAGTCAACCAACCAATGTTCATTAGCAACAATGTTACAAGCATAAAGTAAACTTCATCACCTACATTCGAGGACTTTTATGTAGAAGAATCCTACTGTTTCTTCTTGTTTATGCATTCCTTCTTAACATGCCCTCTTTTTCTGTAATTCTAGCACTTAACTTTGTTCTTCTTTTTAAGAGTCTTAGATCTGCCTTTAGATTTTTCCTTAGGCCCCTTCTGATCCCCTTTGGTCCTCTTTCCTTAGACCTTCCCCTGACATTAAGAGCATCCACCGAGCTATCCATATCCTTCTTCCTCATTTCCTGTGACAACAAAGTTGCAACAAGAGCATCCATCTTTGGATCTTCGAGATTAGCAGTGATAGAAAGAATGAAATTCTCCCAAAACTTAGGTAAAGAACAAAGAAGCATAATGCATTTATCTTCTTCCTTGACCTTAACATCTATAGAGGCTAGTTGACTTATAATCAAATTAAATAAATTTAAATGCTCTGCAATAGATTCACCTTCCTTGATTTTTAGAGAAAATAACTTCTTCTTTAAATAAAGTTTGTTTACTAGGATTTTGGCTTGATAGATTTCACCCAACCATTTACATAAAACATATGTGGTCTTTTCTTTAGCAACATTCAGTAGGAAAAAACCTGCAAGACACAACTGGATTGTACCCCGTGCCTTTTTGTCCATCTTGTCCCACTCATCTTGACTAATAGTACTAGGGTTCTTCTCTTTTGTCATAGCCAACCATTGATCTCTTTCTTCAAGTACAAATCCTCCATTTTTCAGCTCCCACAACTCATAACCCATTCCATTAATTTTTTTTTATGTCCAATCGGGATGTAGATGCATTTAACACAAAGTTTGCAAAATAAATTCACCTAGAACTCCCACTACAGCTAAAAAAGCCATCACACTTCCACCCAAGACATGGAACTGGCTAGGATCTGATACTAAATGTTAAAAATGAAGGTAAACAACTATCAATGGAAATCTGATTACAACTACAATATAGATATTGCTAGTGTAAATAGTGGCTTTATCTAACTAGTTAGTTTCTAGTCTACATAGTCGAAGTCCTATTCACACATAGCTTAAGTTTACTTGGCTTTCTAGAATTTTGTCTCACCTCATGTGGTGAAGACACATGTCCTCATACTTTTGAGATGCCTCTTTCATATTTTCTTGCCACTTGCATGAGCATTTGTCACTTAGTTCACAAGTGTCGCATATTTTGGAGGTTAGTCAGTGGTTGAGTTCTACCTTCCAGCCTTCTGCCCCTTTCGTATTTAAGTAAGGCTCCTATGTGCATTTTATTCAACTTTTTTCAATATAATTTTAGCCTTATTGTGGAGGCATTCTTGTTAGACTTAGGGTACACAACTGAGAGGGGGGGTGAATCAATTGTACAAAACTTTCTTCAATTAAACACTTAACTTCACTTTGCAATTCAACAGTCGAATAATAAATCAATCAAGGAAACACAATGCAACAAATTAAGAGAAGAAACACATCAACACATGAGACACCAAGATTTTGACGTGGAAAACCTGGTTAAGGGAAAAACCGCAGGGTGATTAACCCAAGATTGTATACTCTGTTAGAAGAATAGAAAGAACAAAATGGCACATGCCAATTAGGGCTCATTGCCCGAGCACACTGCTCACAAGAGGCTCACTGCCTACAAGAGACACACTATCTACAAAGAAATAAGTATCACATACATGAACTGGAGAATAGTATCTTCACCATGCTTGAATCAGTTCCATTTAAGCCCAATACTTATGCTCTGCCTTTCGCTCTCCTCCTTGCTACCACACACTCATCTCAACAAGGACAACTTTGAAATGACTTCGCAATCCCTTATTTATATAAGACATCAACTTAGGAATGATCATCTAAGTCAGCAAACATCAACAAGAACATCCACAAAATGTGTAACTCATCCGGTCGGCCAATCTCAGAAAGAACACCATCATCCGAAATATTTCTCAATTGCAAGCTCCAACTTCAATGCGGACCACCAACACGAACTGGACATGATCCAAAGACCTCCACAAGCTTACCTGAATCACCAAGAACATCCACACTTCATCTGCTTACTGAAATCCTTATCCCCTTCATCTGGAACCTCAAGAACACAGTCTGTCATTACTGTCACAAAAGAATAGATGCTTGCAGACCTTTAAACCATGAACCAATCGAGTTGATACTTCACAAAGACTTCCTCAACACTACTTCAAATCTGTAGAATATGATAATGCATTTCTAGATCTCACCGAACCTATCTGTAACACTTTGTCACCACTGAACATCTATCGGAACCGATTTTACTTGAGTGGCCACAACTTCTTCAGATCTTCATGCGAACCTCTGAAATCTCTACTGGACCACCTTAAGACACATATCTACAAACCCTTTAAACTGCATCCTTTGATACTCATCCTATCTTGGACTTTTACCTTATTGTCATCACTGATCTTCACTGTTCCTGATTGAGACTAATTTTCTCAATATCCTCAGCACACAACTCATTCAATCCTTATCATTAATGCAACAAGAGTATGTTGACATTAATGACAACACCGATTAGGCCCATACTTGCAACAATCTCCCCCTTTGTCATTGATGGAAACATATGATTTGAAAAACTATTTTGACCATCAAGACAAGAACTTCTCCTCACTGTCACAACTCCCCCTATCAGCAACAACCAATCACATATCTTCTCTCCCTTTATTGCTCCCCCTTGATCAGAAACCACTTGTTTTTCACATGTCTTCTCTCCCCCTTTGACATCAATGGCAAAGGGCACATACTTGCAATTCCAACGCTTCAGAATCATACATGCTGCTCCCCTAGAGTAGCAGCTCCCCATTATCAATCCGGATCACAAGATATGACTGTGATATCCACCGGACTGATGCACCTCAGTGCACCTTAGTTCATCACTAGAGGGGCAATAACCCCTAACTTCTCCCTGAGATACTCAAAAGAATCCTTAGGTAGAGGTTTAGTAAAGATGTCTGCAATCTGATCCTTGGAAGGTACAAACTCCAATCTGCTCTCTCAAAAAGTGAAACTTGATGGATATGTGTTTACTCTTTGAATGCAACACTGGATTCTTTAATATATTTATTGCACTTGAGTTGTCATAGAAGATTGTGATAGGTTCCTCATACTCCAGTTTGATATCTCTTAGCATCTACTTCATCCACAAAACTTGAGTGCAACTACCTACTGCTGCAATATACTCTGCTTCAGTTGTAGACAGAAATATTGCTTCTAGTTTCTTGCTTAGCCAAGAAACCAATCTCTTCCCTAAAAAGAATGCTCCACCACTGGTACTCTTCCAGTCATCCACATTTCCTGCCCAATTCGCATCTGTATATGCATGAAGAGAGAAATCATGATCTCTAGGATACCACAAACCATACTCAACTGTCCCTTTTAGATATCTAAAAATCCTCTTGATTGCCATGACATGAGATTCTCTAGGATCAGCCTGGAATCTAGCAACAAGACCAACAACCTACATAATGTCTGGTCTAGTTTGAGTGAGATACAATAGTCCTCCAATCATTGACCTAAACTTTGTCTGATCAGCCTTAGGAGAATCATCATCTTTGCTCAATTTGCATCTGGTTGCCATGGGAGTATTCATTGGTTTTGAGTCTTCCATCCCAAATTTCTTCAACAATTCTTTCACATATTTGGTATGAGAAATCAAGATTCCTTTCTTTGTTTGAGTGATTTGCAGACCCAAGAAGAAATTCATTTCACCAAGCATGGACATCTGAGACTCGCTTTTCATTTGATTTGCAAAAGTTTTACACATACTATCTCTTCCTCCAAAAATGATATCATCAACAAACACTTCAACAATCAAGATGTTTTCATGATCAATTTTGAAATACAAATTATTGTCAGCAGTACCTTTGTTGAAACCAATCTTCAAAAGATGCTTATCCAATCTTTCATACCAGGCTCTTGGGGCTTGCTTCAGTCCATACAGTGCCTTCTTCAACTTGCAGACCATATCACCATGATCAAACAATTGAGATCCATTTGGTTGCTCTATGTACACTTCTTCTTCCAAGTCACCATTCAGGAAGGCAGACTTGACATCCATTTGATATACCTTGAAATCCTTGAAGGCGACAAAGGCAAGAAATAACCTGACTTCTTCAATTCTTGCCACCAGAGCAAAAGTTTCTTCAAAATCAACTCCTTCTAATTGAGAGTAACCCTTGCAGACCAATCTGGCTTTATTTCTGATTACTTCACCAACTTCATTCAGTTTGTTCTGGAAGACCCATTTTGTTCCAATCACATTCTTGTTTCTAGGTCTGGGAACAAGATCCCAAGTGTGATTTTTCTCAATTTGCATCAGTTCTTCTTCCATTGCTTTAGTCCAATTTTTATCATTGCAAGCTTCATTCACTATCTTAGGTTCAATCTTTGAAATCAGACAATACTCTTCTAAATTTTGAGCAATTCTCCTTGTTTGTACTCCTTTGCTTTTATCACCTAAGATCTGATCTTCAGAGTGGTTCAGTCTTACATACCTGGGAACTTTGGGAATTTCTTGCATTTCTGATTCTTGATTAGGCTCATTGAAACTCATCTCTTCTTCCTGATTTACCAGATTAGTTTGAATCTATCTTTCAGAGGAGGCTTGGGCTCCTTGTATCAAAGTACCGTTCTGATCATCTTCATCATATTCGTAAAACCTTGAGGGTTTTTCAATTCCTTCATCAACCTTCACATTTGTACTTTCTATTTTTTTCTCAGTCTCTTGTTGTAACACTGGTATGCTTTGCTTTGAGTAGAGTAACCCAAGAATATTCCTTCATCACTTCTAGCATCAAACTTTCCTAGATCTTCATCTCTTTTAATGTAACATTTGCTACCAAAAACTCTAAAATACCTCACAGTAGGAGTGATGCCAAACCAAAGTTCATAAGGAGTCTTATCGGTATTGCCTTTGATTTGAACTCGATTGAGAGTATAGACTGCAGTGCTGACAGCTTCTCTCCAATAGATCTGAGGAACATTTGCTTCCATCATCATGGTCCTAGATGCTTCCTGGATGGTCTGGTTCTTTCTCTCCACTACTCCATTCTGCTGTGGAGTCCTAGGAGCAGACAACTGTCTCTTTATTCCATGTTTCTCACAGAACTCTATGAACTCACCGGATGTGAATTCCCCACCTCTATCAGACCTCAGACATTTCAATTTTAATCCGGTTTCATTCTCTACCATAGCTTTGAATATTTTGAATTTCTGAAAAGCTTCTAATTTCTCTTTTAGAAAGGTTACCCACATCATCTGGGAATAGTCATCAATTAGCAACATAAATTATCTATCACCTTGTACACTCCTAATTCTTGCTGGACCACAAAGATTAGTATGAACTAAGTCTAATAATCCGGTAGAAGACAGTTCCTTATTTTTGAATGTGACTTTGCTCAGCTTACCCAACTGACATTCTTTGCACAAGCTATTAGTAGGTTTCACCAATTTTGGAAGATCTCTTACAGCCTAAGTGTTACTTATCTTGATGATATTATCAAAATTCACATGACACATCCTCCTATGCCATAACCAACTCTGATCAACTTGAACAAATAAGCAACTTTTACCAGTGCCAACCAAGTGGAAGATATTACCTTTAGTTTGAGTGCCGGATGTAATCTCTGTTTCGAAACTTTCAAAGATCTTACATTTTCCATCTTTGAATCAAAGATCATAGCCTTTGTCCACCAACTGTCCAATACTGAGAAGATTGTGCTTCAATCCTTCATCATATAGTACATTACCGGTTTTGTTCCTTCCATCAAAAGAAATAGTTCCTCTTCCTCTGATTCTACCAGCAGAATTATCACCAAACTTTACCATTCCTCCTTCATACCTTTCCAAATCTATGAATTTGTTTTTGTCACCTGTCATATGGTGAGAGCATCCACTATCAATGACCCAGTCATCCTTTTCTTCAACTTGGGCAGCCAGAGCTCTTTCTACAACTTTATGATTGACAGATATAGAGGATATTGGTTCTTCTTCCTTGATGGCAATAAACACCCATTCACTTCCGGATTTGTTTCCTGTCTCTGATTCATCATCTATTACTCCTTCATTATCATCTTCCTCATGAACATAGTAACAATTCTTTTGGAACCTTGATCTGTTAGGATTTGGTCTTGAAAATCTTTCTGGACACTTTGAGGCAAAATGACCAATCTTATTGCAGTTAAAACATTTAAAAGGCAATTTTCCTTCATACTTACTGGATCCTCTTGGTAGCCTCTTTGCAATAAGGGCTTCAAGTTGAGCAGTTTCTACTTCTTCTTCTTCCAGGTCTTTTCTTGTTTTTTCATATCATGACAATTTCCTTGATGAGTTCTCTCTCGGATCAAACCTTTGTTTACCTTTTACAGAGGCACTGGCTTTAAATGCAAATTCAGTCTTGGGGGGGTCATCTCCAAACTCTATCATTTCAAATGCAGCCAATTTGCCAGCCAGTTGATCTCTTGTGACAGTTGTATGGGCTCTGAATTCTTCAATGGCAGCAGCCTTGATTTTGTAAGAAGCAGGTAGGGATCTGAGAATTTTGCCAACAATCTCATTTTCATCCAGGACTCCACCAGCATTTCTAATTCCACAAACAATCTCATTTACTCTTGGCATAAAAGTAGTGATATTTTCATCATCTCTCATCTTCAGATTTTCAAATTTCCCTTTCAGACTCTGTAACCTTGCACATTTAACATACTTGTCTCCTTCATGCAAAAATTCTAGTTTTTGCCAGATCTCAAAAGCAATTGGTGGGTCAATAACATTTGAGAGCTCTAAATCAGATAATGCACTTAGAAGAGCCTCTATAGTCCACAGATTGTTTTCAGCATTTGTGATTTTATTTTGGGTTTTCGGACCACCCTGTGGAGGTGTATATTGTGTTGTGGCCATGGTCCAGTACACCATTCCCATACATTGCAAGTGACATTTCATGCGACCTTTCCAAAGATTAAAATTGGTTCCATCAAACTTTAGACTATCCTTCTTGTACGACGACATCCTGGATCTCCTTAAGCAGTTAAGCTCTTTTTAGAGGAACTTGGCTCTGATACCAATTGTTAGACTTAGGGCACACAACTAAGAGGGGGGGTGAATCAGTTGTACAAAACTTTCTTCAATTAAACACTTAACTTCACTTTGCAAGTCAGCAGTATAATAATAAATCAATCAAGGAAACACAATGCAACAAATTAAGAGCAGAAACACATCAACACATGAGACACCAAGATTTTGACGTGGAAAACCCGGTTAAGGGAAAAACCACGGGGTGATTAACCCAAGATTGTATTCTCTGTTAGAAGAATAGAAAGAACAAAATGGCACATGCCAATTAGGGCTCACTGCCCGAGCACATTGCTCACATGAGGCTCACTACCTACAAGAGACACACTATCTACAAAGAAATAAGTATCACATACATGAACTAGAGAATAGCATCTTCACCATGCTTGAATCAGTTCCATTTAAGCCCAATACTTCTGCTCTGCCTTTTGCTCTCCTCCTTGCTACCACACACTCATCTCAACAAGGACAACTTTGAAATGACTTCACAATCCCTTATTTATATAAGACATCAACTTAGGAATGATCATCTAAGTCGGCAAACATTAACAAGAACATCCGCAGAATGTGTAACTTATCCAGTCGGCTAATCTCAAAAAGAACACCATCATTCGGAAGATTTCTCAATTGCAAGCTCTAACTTCATTGCGAACCACCAACACGAACTGGACACGATCCAAAGACCTCCACAAGCTTATCTGAATCACCAAGAACATCCACACTTCATCTGCTTACTGAAATCCTTCTCTCCTTCATCCAGAACCTTAAGAACACAGTCTATCATTACTGTCACAAAGGAATAGATGCTTGCAGACCTTTAAACCACGAACCAATCGAGTTGATACTTCACAAAGACTTCCTCAACACTCCCTCAAATCTGCAGAATAGTATAATGCATTTCTGGATCTCATCGGACCTATCTGTAACACTTGTCACCACTGAACATCTGCCAGAACCAGTTTTACTTGAGCAGCCACAACTTCTTCAGATCTTCATGCAGACCTCTGAAATCTCTACTGGACCACCTTAAGACACATATCTACAAACCCTTTAAACCGCATCCTCTGATACTCATCCTATCTTGGACTTTTACCTTATTGTCATCACTGATCTTCATTGTTCCTGATTGAGACTAATTTTCTCAATATCCTCAGCACATAGCTCATTCAATCCTTATCATTAATGCAACAAGAGTATGTTGACATCAATGACAACACTGATTAGGCCCATACTCGCAACAATTCTTAGTTTTCCTAGTTGATCTTGGTTGTCTCCAACATGGTATTAGAGAAAACGCTTATTTTTGAGCAATTTCCACACCAAGCCTTTACAAGAGTTCGTCCTGCAGCCAAACAGACCTTGTCATTGAGTCTAGAAAGCCCGAGATAGTCAAAATAACCCTTCATTTGGCAAATTTCAATAAAGTGAATTTTTTGCAAAAAAGTTTTACCCCTAGCCCTAGGGTATTGTATCTCGTACGGCCTCCAATCCGTACTTGTATGGAATATTTTGTAAAAAACCATTTTTTTTTGCAGAGGGTGCTTTGGCCCCTTGCAAATTTGTAGATTTTGGTTTTGGGTAGCAATTGTTTTGTCTTGCAAGTTTTATTTAAGGAGGATACAGGACTGTCTCGGCCCCTATCTCACCTACTCGGCCACAACCTCGACCCTGCTTAGAGCTCTCTGCAAGCTCATGCCTAATTTGTTTAGCCTCTCAGCCTCACCACTAGACCTATTCAGCCTTGTTTTGAGGGTTTGATCTTTGGCTCTGGACTTGTTGTTCTCAGCCATCATTCAGACTTCAATAGGAATTTCACCCTTTTCAGGGCTTTCGTGGCTACTTTTTTCATTGATCGATCTTTGCTATGTTCTACCTTCAAGCATCGCCATTTTCATGGTTTGGTTCTCAAATTTTTGTCAATTTTTAACAACTTCAACCTTCACTGTTGTCGTTTGAGGCCGCTGGCTTAAAAAATCACTCGCTGAGATCTTTGGGCATTATCTTCATTTATGCCAAAGACTTCATAGTTTTATGTTTTTGGTTCTTTGGGGTTTTGATTTGGACTACTCAGATTTTGTGGCCATTCAACCTTTCTCTGTTGTGCCCCTGCACACTCAGACTCTGATTCTATTTGGATTCCCTTTGTTTGATTTTCTTCATAGATGAGTCCATTGATCTCCATCGGCCCTACTTAGTTTCATTCTAGTTCTTCGGCACTCAAATCCAGCCTCCAACGCCTAGTTCAGGCTCCATGCAGACCATGATTTCCATCTTTGATCAGCAATTTCAATGCTGAAGACTCATGCCCTCACATTCAGGGCACCCAAAACCGAGTCTCAGGGCCTTCATTTATTCACATAGGCATAGTGGTTTCATGATTTACATTTATGATTTGCTTGGTAAAGGGGTAGTCTTCAACAACCTAATGGTTCTACTTTTGGTTATGGGCTCACATTTTAGTTACCCTTTTTTGTTAGATTTAAACAACAGTTTTGTTTGTTAGCTCTTTAGGTTATGTTAACATCTAATGTTAACTTGTATGTAACCTTCACATCTCTTGTAATAGCCAACATTATATGCTAAGGTTAGCATTTCTCATAACCATCATTGTAACCACAAGCTTATTATCAACTATCTACAAACATTTTATGCTAGCAGTAGGCCAACATAAAAAAAATTGCCTAGGTTGACCACCAAGCCTTCAAATAGCTTCAAAAGCGCTATTTTTTTCATTTTGCAATAACTTCCTCTTACAGAGTCAATTTTTCACAAAGTTATAGTCAACGGAAAGGTGTTTTCATGTACTTCACTACGGTGAAGTCAAACTAATTTTTTTTGCCTTTTTGACTGATTTTATAACCTCTAAAGCCAATTGTAAATGCAATTTTCAACGAGGCATAACTTTTTCCTATGATATCAAAAAATTTTGAAATCTTTTTGAAAGTGCTCAGAATTTTACAAGGAATTCAACAGTGTAAACAAATTTAAGATTTAGATTGCACATTTTTGTAAAATCACAATACATTATGAACGGCCGATTTGGCATCTGATCTTCAACAAGTTGTCATTTTTTCTTGCATATCTTTGTGTTAAATGAGTCATAATCATTTTGGGGGTGTACTTCTACATTGATTTTTGCTCATAATTAGATCATGTCTAACAACTTCAAAATCAAATGTACCTATTGTGGGAGTAATCAACATGGAGATGAAATGTGTCCTCATTTCTCACATGTTGCCTTTAAACTCTTTTGTAAGATTGGTAAACCATTTCCTGATCTTACATTGAGATTGACTTATAGTCATTCATTGAATCAAGACATTGTTATTGTTGTTCCAAATCCACCACATTGGGATGCATATCTACCCAACATTTTGTGTCTTTCCATAGAATCTTGTCTTGCCGATTTGGAAGACATTATTGAGGATATTCAGTTCCTCTTTGATGACAACATCAATGGAGTTGCACTACCATATTATTCTTCAGAGATTGTTCTTCATCCTCCTCTTCTTCAGTCACATTTAAACAATGGATTGAAGATTTTTTTAGCAGTTTTCAAGAGATTCCTTTATGTCTTTGAATCATGTGCAACATTTAGAAACATTCATCCTTCTTCATGCATGTTCCTATTTGGAATGGCAAGATCACTTGCACACTTTTGTGGTTTTTTTCTTCCTAAGGGGAGAAGTGTGGTTCAACATTCATGGATCATCTTTAGCATCTAGTGTCAAGCTTCTACACACACTATAGGAGGTATATTGACAGGAGGATGCATGGTTAGTCTTCTCATATCAGTTTTGGGAGGATCCATCTCTTCACATGGAGTTCATTCCTTCACATTCTTTGGGGGGTCACATTGACCTTCTCATCTTTTCTCTCCTATGGAGGGAACATTTCATGTACTTTTGTGATAGAAGTAGTCCTTGGGGGGTCATCATGAGTCCTTCTATCTTCTTCTTGACTTGTACATTCTATTTGTATCATTTCTCTTTTGGAGAGGGGATTTTCCCATAGGGTTTTCTCCTTTACTCTACTTATGAGAAATTCATTTGTACTTGGGTACCTAAAATGACCTAGTAGCTGAGACCCATTGTATTCTCTCTAAGTTGCACTTAAGGGGGCCCGTGTTAGTGTAAATATTGGCTTTATCTAACTAGTTAATTTCTAGTCTACATAGTTGAAGTCTTATTCACTCATAGCTTAAGTCTACTTAGCTTTTTAGAAAGTTTTCTCACCTCATGTGGTGAAGACACGTGTCCTCATACTTTTGAGACACCTCTTTCGTATTTGCTTGCCACTTGCATGAGAACTTGTCACTTAGCTCACAAGTTTTGCATCTTTTAGAGGTTAGTCAGTGGTTGAGTTCCACCTTCCAACCTTCTCTCCCTTGCCTATTTAAGCAAGGCTCTTATGTATATTTTATTCAACTTTTTTTAATATCATTTTAGGCTTATTATGTGCAATATTGTTTGTGGAAGTATTATTAGTTTTTCTAGTTGATTGTGGTTGTCTCCAATAGATATTTAACTGTGCAAAACCAAAATGGAGATAGTATGAAATCAACACAAAGATATATTGGAACAAAAGATAAAACACATAACATAGTGTTTATGTGGAGAAACCCTTTTAGTAAAAAACTCCATACGAGTAGAGATGCACTAGTCTGTATTAACTTCAATAGAGTTTACAATACAACACTATCAATAGCTTATGCAGTCTTCAATCTAGCAGCGCCTATTTTTTGGTCTCAACTTTCTACTCTTTCATAGTTGTAATACAATATTGTCATAAAGGGGTTTCCTTCTAAGGAAAGAAAAGCCAACATAACCTCTAGCGTCAAATTTGTGACCTAATGATGAACGGTCTAGATTTACAATGAAAAATATATATAATGTGGCTTTCGGGGGTGTTTCCCTCGAATCCCTACCAGGGTGTGTGGCCTTGGACCCGCCGCTGGGGGGATGAGCTCTCTGGACTCTACAGGAGGAGGTACCCCCTACACCACCCCAAATGAAATATACTCCATAACCAACATCCGTCGGGTACCAGGATTAAACATGCACCTGAAACAAGATCGCTACTTGGTGAAACCTTTCATCCCTTATGGGTGCTTTAAAAATAATAATAGGAATAATAAATTACATAGGATTTGCAAGGTTGATGATACCTTAATCCTAACAGTGATGTCACTGTTACTGGTTGAGACATAGTAGCATTTGGTTGTGATGTTACCTAGACACTAGATGGATGAAGTTGTCCTACTTTCTCTTGAACTTTCTCCAACCCTTGTTAGTAGGTTACTTCTGTAGCATGATGAACTTGTTCAAGTTGCACTCTAAGGCTCCCAGATGCTAAAGTTATTTGAGTCAAATGAGTGGGGTCCTATGATGATTTTCCTTCTACCTAATGCAATGGAGCTGACCCTAGATCATGATTGGGCCCTAGTATTGGGAGTTCCTCTGTGCAGTCACTATCATCATCTAATGAATGATCCCTCAGGTTCTTCTTCTTCTTCCTAAGCCTCTGAACCTTCATCTATTTGAATGTTGCTGACATCATAATGTGAAGCAGGTGAACCATTCTCCTAATCCCAAAGTGTCTCCCAAGTGCCATCTGCTGAGACTTGTTGGAATATGATTTCTTAGGTTTAGTTGTTTCTTTCCTATATTTCCAATAGGATTTGATCTTATTTTTTCTCCAATCCACTTTTCTAAGGGCTCTTCGGAGGCCAATTGTCATGATTTTGGATGGATCATAAATGCACACAATGTTGTAAAAGGCTTCCCAGGGGTGAAGTGGCTTTGCAAAGAGCTCATAGATCTCAGCATATGTATCTGAGGAATCATTAGGAGAGGATCTTTTAGCCTCAATGGCTGGTCAACTTTGGTGAACAAACACCTCTTTTGTTTTCAACTTATTAACCCAATTATCCATGAATCCATAGATGGGTCATATGACCAGCGATCTTTGGTGATTTCCAAGCCCAAATCTACCAATTTCAAAATTAGGAGGTGCTCTACTCCTATCTTATTAACTATAATGCCCCCAAAAGAGAAGGAGATATCATAGAATGCCTTTTTCTGTCTCTCAGCTTTGAATTCAAAATTGTGTCAATCTACCATGCATATTCAATGGCTAGGATCTAACTTGTGAGGATTTTAGGGAGCTTAAAAGGAAACTCCTTGAAACCATGTAGCCAAATTATTATGTAGTGTGCACCATATAACTAGTCACAAGGGGTTTTATCATTGGTCATTAATCCTCTTTGACTATCACTAAGTCTATAGATATTCTCATCAAAGCTAAGGTACATGAGGACTGGAGCAAGGGATTGCCACAAACTCATAACAATCTGAGGTCCAAGAAAGGATGTGTCCAAGCGAACACTAGGATGATCTTTGGGCCATCTAATAACTAATCAACAATTGAAAGATGCATGTAGGGATGGTAAAACTGGGAGTTCTAATATAATATTAAGTGGAGTAAAAATGAGGAATACCTAAACAATTGTTGTGAGCTAAAATGGCTCAACTGGTAATGCATCTGGTCCACTATCATCTTTTCAAAATCAAATTTGAAGGCCTATTCATGAGTGATAGTCTTGAGCTTGTGAAGAGAACCCAGTTAGAAATTATGCACACTTTTGTCATTGTCTAAGAAACAAATAAAGACCATTAAATAGAATGGGCATCTTGGACATCCTATCAAAATCGTGCCAAAGCAATTGGAAGAGAAGGAGGTTGAGTATTCCCTCTATCTAATCCAAGCTCCTTGTTTAGGAAGTTGAGATGTTGCATCTTGGTATCCCACATTCTCTATAATTTTTTGTAACTACAATGGAAGGCTTGTTCATCAAAGGGCAACTGCAACATCTCCTTAATAGTATCAGGGTTTATGGTTACCTAAATATTTTTACCTTGAATTATCCATATCTTTATGTCACAACATTTCACGCAAGATTGAATAATCTTTGAGCATGGATGAACAATTGGGACCATTTACTACATTAATGTGGAGTTGCATATCCTTATCCCAAAGTTTTCATGCTCTCTCATTCTCAGCTACTTCAACATGTGTGCATGTGCTCCTCTTAAGTTCTTTTCAGGCTTTGAAAGCACTGGATCAAAGATATGATCAACAATGTCATATACCAGAGATGAGTTAGAACACTTCCCTTTTTTGACTATTTTCACATTACAGATGTATGGAGGCACCTTTGATTGCGTAGGTGTTGCAACATAGGATTTTTTGTCTTTAAATTCTAGGGTAAGGTCATAGAGCATCTTAGTGGATGAACTCCTTTTCCTTTTAGGCATCTTGATACCTGGGAGATCCTTTAGTAAATCCACTTCTTTACATAAAAGGATCTACAAGGTGCTCAAATACTTGTGAAGAGAAAAGGCAAATGCAATTGCTTCAAGGCTTATACAATAGAATTTCCATGTATGCTCGATGTTCTATTTATAGACACAACCCACAATACAAAATTTGTTTTCTTTAAAGAGATCATTAATTATGGTAAGTGATGCCTCACTTAAAGGTCACTTCACATGCTTGAGAAATCTTATCAACTACAATCCTAATTTTTTGCATCATTGCTCCATTCACAGTGATCTGCTACATTCAATACCCACTAATAGGTAGTTACCCTTTCACAAGATTTCTCTTGTCTTCAAGGTATATCTTATCATCTAAGAAGTAATCATATTGATAGATAGATGCACATTTTTATTCAAAATGAGTTTTTTGAACAACTAACCATGAACCAAAACATCTCTTGATGATCACACTTATTTAAAACTAAAGAGGTGGGAAACCACACCACCCCACCAAAAATTGAAAGAAACTTACAACTAAAAGAAAAACACACAACACACCCCAAAATACCAAACTAATATACATATGTATAGAAACATGAAAACTTTAATTGTGATGTTTCAGATAGATCCCAATAACTGTGATCTCCAACAACTCCCCTACTTCATTTCTCAAGTCAAAAGCATTATTTTTCTTGTAGAACACAATATTATACGGGTCACTCCAGAGAGAATTAAATTTGGAATGATGATCTGGTCTTGTTGCTCTTTCTTCCCATTTTAACATAGTCTTCGAACTTGAAATTTGGCTCAGATGAATGCTTATCAAACCATCATTTAACTATTTGTTGATGCCTAGACATAGAATTGAGTGCATACTAGATCTCTTTTCTATAGTCCCATTAACTCAACAATCCAAACCTCCATGACACCATTTTCTTCAACTTCAAGCTACCTAGCCAATCAGAGTGTAGGAAGCTTGATTGAGATCAACATTGAAGCCTCTTTCCCATACATTAGAGAATAAGGAGATGTGCCAATGATCTTCTACAGAGTAATCTGATCTGCCCATAGTGTAAGATTTAAATTTTTGTTCCATTCTCTTTGATGATTCGAGCCAATCTTCTTGACTAACTTGATCAAATTTTTGTTTGTTGATTCAACCAAGCCATTCCCATAAGTATGATAATTTGAAGAGGTTTTCAAATAGATTCCATTTCTTAAGGTGAATTCTAAAATTTTGGAGTTGATAAATGCCTTCACATTATCTAATATAACTATACAAGGAGCACCAAATCTAGTGACAATATTTTCTAAGAAATTGAGGATAACCCCCTCTGTTGCTTTGTTTTTTAAAGTAGTCTATTTCTATTAAGATTCATTTGTGACATGTGCTTGAAATTGGACTTATCACTCCAATAAAATCCAACCCCCATTTTGCAAAGGGTTCTTCTACTAGAATGGGATTAAGAGGGAGAGCAACATTCGTCATCGTTCTAGTATAAAAATAGCATTGTTGACACTCCTTCACTAACTTGTAGCAATCTTCAAACATAGAGGGCCAATAATACTCTGTGCAAACTATTTTGGTTGTTGTGATTTGGGTTAAGAAGTGTCCCTCTGATGTTCCATGGTGGAATTCAGATAGAACTCTCTTGATTTCTTGATCTTCAACACATCTCAAGAGGAATTCAATAAAGTTCCTTCTAAACAAAAAACCATTGATTAAATAAAAATGCACTCCTTGTAATCTATAAAACCTCCTTTTGAAAATAGGGAGTTCGTCTAGGTATAGACCAGTGTCCATGACCCATATTTTGTCTTCAATCCATGATGTTGACAAGTTTTCTCCATTTACCAAGATAGTCTCCAGTGCTCAATTCTCTACCTCTTGTAATCTGACATCTTGAGTGATATATTGACATAGAGCTCTTTCCTTTTCCATCTTAGTTGGTTTCACATCTACATCATATTCAAAGATCTTGGTAATCCATCTAGACCTTTTTTCAATAATCTCTCCCTCCATGATATATTCTCGAACCCTAGGATGAACTACATAAGCTATGATTTTGTTACCTAATATTAGATGTCAAAATTTCTTCAACCCTTTGACAAGAACATAAGTCTTTTTTCCACAAAGTTATACTTCATCTCATAGTCCTTAAGGGTCTGGGAACTAAAATCAATCAGATGATCTCCCTTCCTTGCATCATCCTTTTGTGTTAAAACTATAACTATGTTGTGGTCTTCACCATAAACATACATGATGAAGTCTTTTAAAAAATTTGGGTTGATGAGAGATGGCATAGTAGATATTACCTATTTAGTTTTTTCAAAAGCCTCTCTTCCTTAAAGAGTCCACTTAACTCCTTATCATTCAACATGAAAGTGATAGGTCTAATCAATCTTACAAAATCTAAGATAAACCTCCTTACAGAATTAATCTTTCTCGAGAAAGATTGATCTTCCTTCTTATTGATTGGTAGGGATAATCCAAAGATAGACTAAACTCTACCAGGTTATGTGGAAAATCCTTCTTTTGATATTACATGTCTAAGGAGTTTACCTTGAGGGACTCCAAAACACACTTTTTTAAATTCAGAGAAATTTTGAATTCCTAACATCTCTAAAAATACTTCTCCAAATGCTCGAAATGATCTTCCTTTGCCTTGGAGAACACTATAAGATATCTAGGTAGATCAAGATTATCTTTTTTATCAATTCACTAAGTGCTATGTTCATGGCATGTTGGAAAGTCACTCCACCATTTGATAGACCAAAGGACATCTTTGTGTAGGTGAATGTTCTCTACTTAGTGGTGAATGTCATTTTATGTTGGCCTTCTTCCTTAAGCCAAATTTGATTGTACCCAAAAAATCCATCTAGCAAGGAAAATATTTTTGATCCAACCACTATTTGAATTATCTGCTCAATCAAAGGGAGTGGGTAGTGATCTTTGAGGGAAGCTCTATTTAAGTCCTTGAAATCAACACAAATCTATGTTTCTCCATTCTTTTTTCTTACCAGCATTAAATTTGACACCCATGTTGAATGTTTAATGGGGAAGATGATCTTCGAATCAATCAATTTTTTGAGCTCTTGTTTCATCAAAGGTTCAATCTTCGGATTGACTGGTCTTTACTTTTTCCAAATTAGCTTTGAATTCAATGATAGTTCAATAGTGTGTTGAATCACGTCTCTTTTGTATCCCTTCAAGTTCTAATAGTTCCAAGCCATTACCTAATTGTATTTGGTACAAAGATAGATCAGTTTATTTTTCTCCTCATGAGTGGAGACTTTACCTACCTTCACCTTCTTACTGGGGCTTACTTCAATCTCTGTGTAGTCACCTTTATTCATAGCAAACTTTCTCTTATCTCCTTTCACATCATCAGGACTAAACAAGATTTCTAGGGTGATCAACCCTTGTGGAAGATTATTATATATTAATTACATTATCTATTTTTCATATGCATCCTCAATCTTAGGTTAAATTTGCTCAACAAATTTCCTAGACTGTTGCAAAAACAAGGCTATTTGGGCATCACTTGCAAATACTTGTCAATGCTCTATGTTATCAGGTATTGTAGGCCTTATGATCAATTTAACATAATCTTTGTTCAGCAAAAGATCATTTGTTGGATCAAAATGAGATCAAATTTGAGTCATCCAATCTACTTTTGCATTCTAGGACTCAGAATCACTTGTATATTCAAAGCTTTGAACCCCTCTAAAAGATCCCATACTCAGTGGTAATATGGCTTGATTTTTACATTCTTGTTTGTAGTTGTTCCTTTGACCTATTTAATGGCTAAATCTAAATTTCCAAATATTTGTAACTATTTAATCTTCAACTTTTCAGCCAAAATAAGACCATGTACCAGAGACTCGTATTCAACCTCATTATTAGTACAACTAAATTGAAAGTGGAAAGCTTTAAATATTTTCTTCCCTTCTAGTGAGAGGAGGTAGACGCTTGTTCTTGAACCATTCGCACACCTTGCACCATCAAAATATAACTTCCACAGTTGAGTATCACTACTAGTTTCTTTATTTATCTTCTTCAAAAGATCATTTATTTTAGGAATAGTTTGTTCTTAATCATATATCATGTAAGTTCCCATACCAGTGGAATCAAAATTCCCACAAGGGTCTAACTGAATGGTCTCTCAAAGAAAAGCCTCTTCTTGGTCGGTACTATTAGTTGGAGAAGCTTCACCATCAAAGAGATCCATATTATTCCTTTTTTCTTCAGTGATCATGGTATGAGCAGGTTCAAAATTTATCATTACCTCATGGGTAATATGTTCTTTATGAAGTGGCTCTAACGATATCTTCAATTTTGAGTCATACTTAGTCCTGAGAATAAGATGAGACCAATCAAGAGAAATATGTCCTCTAATTTTGGCAATAAAATCCTTAGATAAACATAACCCAAAGACTGGTGAAATGTCAATCATCACCACCTCTTGAAGCACAATGATATTTAGGCATGCGTACAAAACAAGAGGAAGATTTTTAACAATCCCAACTATCTGAACTCTTTTCCCATCCAACTCCATAACTCCCCTTTCCATGTGTTATATATTAAACCCAATGAATCTGTTATCTTCTTGGGCATGACTATGGTGCTTGTAGTAGAGTCAATCATGGAGTTGTGTAATAACTTTTTACCAATTATTAATGCAAAGTAAAAGGGAAAAGGCTTATTCTTACTCACCTTTGTGCCAACATTGTGAAGAGTAATGGGTTGTTCATGTTACACAACCTTTCGTGGTCCTACTTCTCTTCCCCTAGTATTGATGATCAAGTGAACCACCTTGATTGGATCTTCTAGCTTCTTCAAAGCTTCTTGTAGTAATGTCTTTTTCTCAAAGATAGACAATACATCCTACAATGAAACATTGGCCACTATTTTCTTCAATTGTTCCACCACATTAAGGGGTCTTGAAACTTGAGATTTTGTACTGTATCTCAAATTTCCCTGATATTTTGGTCTTTCAACTACTAGATTAGGCATTCTAATATGTTGTGCTAGGAAGACTTTGTTATTAGGCCTCTCTAGTACCGAATTAAAATTTTGAACAACTAACATTTTCTAGATCACCAGTTATAGGCATAATTTTGTATATGGATTCTCCTTTTTGATCTTGTGAAGTAATTAAATTGCATTTGTAGAGCCTTGGAAGAGGATGGATCATTTGTGAAGATTGCTTCTTCTTCCACCCAAGAGAATAATGCATGTTGGGAGGTGATTTCTTCTCTTTCTTGAGAGCCATTCCTTGCATTTTGAGCAACTAGGACAGCACTTTGTACCCCCAAGGATTGATAGGGAGTTTCTCCTACTTGAACTCCTCCTTGCATACTTTGTTGCCTTTGTTCTATTATCTTTTGTTGCAAATTTCCTCTTAGACATGCTTTGGGTATATAAGCATCGCTATAGGGAAAGCATCATGTATTTGCATCATTTGCAAAGTTGTTATGTCCTGGGACTAAGTCCTTTACTAGATTATGTGGGAGCTAGTGCAATGGAGATGGTACCAACACAATTTGATTTGATGTTTATTGTTGAGTCTTCCCTAGACCTTGCAAGTTCTGATACCTGTTGGGCTGATACTAAGGCTTAAATCCTTGAGTATTCTGATAGGTAGGTCTAGGATATGTAACTTGTTGTTTCCTCAAGTTGATTTCATTTGAGAAACTACACAAAATACTCTTCATATCATCAATTTGTGATGACGCTTGAGGTACTAGAGTTGAATATATTGGGACTTGGGTGAAAGGATGGATATACATGGAAGGAGGCACTTGGTGTGCACTTGGCAAAGAGGGATTAACCTTCGATAGTTCTTCTTGCAATGGGAGTGAAAACTTTAGGAACATGGGCATGAGAGGCTGAGGAGGAAGTCTTCCTGCATCTATCAATCTATTCTCTCCTCTAACTACTAAGTCATAAGCTATTGGAAGGCTTTGCCCTCCCAACGACTGAATCATTATAGAAATTTCTGAATTAAGTCTTGAGATATTAGATGAATGCCATCTTAGCCGGTGATCGTACAGCTACTGGAATTCTTCTCGAGGTCTTTTGAAAATGTGAATTAAAGTTAATGATGGCTTTTTGCAGAGCTCTCTTTATAGTGATAAACTATTATAACAATGAAGATCGATCTCCCTTCTCTTTAAACCTTTCAAGAAAAGCATTTCTTAGTTGATCCTAGGAGTCTATTGAATTTGGTGCTAATGATCGGTACCAATCAAGTGCTTTCCTTTTAAAAGGAGTTGTGAGCAATCTCAAGGTTACATTATGTTTGGTGATAAAGTGTACCATGCAAATATTTACAACATCCCTTAGATGTTCTTCAGGAGTCTTGAAGTCATCCCCTATAAATTTGTGTAAAGCTTTCAAGACATTTGTGGGAATGGGATCCCAAGTTACTAGCAGGACTGGAGGGATCAAGGGCCTACTAGTATTCTAGTTTACAAATTTTCTAGGCACTCTAGCTATCATTTGAAATGGTGGTGGCAAATTCAATTATATGATTATTCTTCTAGGACTAACAACCAAAGGGGGGACTAAAAGACCCAGCTAAGAGTGATCCAGTTACAAGTCTTTTGCTCATAAAATAGGATCTTGACCACTAATATGATTCCCACAAGATGTATAATCAAGAATTTAATTTTTGAGTCCCACTAGGCATGCCAAAACAGTTGATATTCAAATTTATACTTAAGGTATAAACATGTACCAACATGGGAAACCTCACAAGCATGGGACGTAACCTATGAGATAACCTCTAGGATTTAGAAGTTGTCTCTTCATATAGTATTCAATGTTCTCTTCTAAACATAGAGGAAGAAAGCGGAGAGAAATTCAATATGGCAAATTCAATTATATGATTCTTCTTCTAGGACTTAGAACCAAAGGGGGAACTAAAAGACCCAGATTGGAAGCTGAGAGTGATTTGGTTACAAGTCTTTTTCTCATAAAATAGGATCTTGACCACTATACAATTCCCACAATATGTATCATTGAGAATTTGATTTTTGAGTCCTACTAGGTGTGACAAAACTGATGATATTCAAATTTATACTTAAGGTATAAACATGTACCAACATGGGAAACCTCACAAGCATGGGACGCAACCTATGAGATAACCTCTAGGATTTAAAAGTTGGTTCTTCATATAGTATTCAATGTGCTCTTCTAAACATAGAGGAAGAAAGGGAGAGAAATTATAAAATAAAGCAATTCTAAGGTGATGCATCGAATGATGAAATTTTAATTGATATGAATCTTGCACAAGATTTGATCACTGCCTAAATCACAATGAAATATTATTGTAATAAAGGACACTTACATGCATGATTATTAATCAACAACAAACCATTAATCATCAAGCAAGCAAATAAAGGCTAACTATTAAAATAAAATGAGAGAAAATGCTCTATAAAACACATCTATAGCACATAATGATAATTTTCCTTTTATATTTGAGCTAAGAACAAACTGCATAAAAGGTTGAAGGCACAATTACTAAATATTGGATTAGTTCTAGGAAACACCCAAAATGACCTAAGACTATTACAGAAAAATCTACCCCTTTTTTATTATAGGCCTTACATTTATTTATATCATAGAAAAAATACATTGCATGCTCTTAAATCGGAGTTGTATCAATCAAAATGTGTCAACTTTGGAAGTTCCTTCAATCAAAATGTGTCAAATTTGCTTTTCCTTCAAGGAGTTTCTTTTGAACAAGATTTCTATAAATGGGCAAAAACCCATTGGGAAAATAGGGGTTGGATGATAGAATCTATCTAAGGTCTCGGTAAGGGATATATTTCATGCACATTTTGTTTAGCTAAACATGTACAGCAACCCTGCATTATGGTTCTTGGACAAATATGTGGCCAAATTTGTTATTTATGGGCATAGGATTTTGACTTCCACCCTAAGGGAGCTTCTAATTCTTGTTACCCAATGTGGGTAGAATTCCCCTTTCTGAATTTGGCTTTCTTACCATTTCTCAAAGACATAGCAACTTAATTAGGCAAAGTTTTATGGTACAAAAATTGTTGGAATAAATGAATAATCTATAATCCAATTGTTAATCATCAAATCACCAAGATATGATACCAATTGGTGAGATACAAGGCTTTGACTAATACAAAATAGAAATCTAAAAATTGTATGCAAATCTGAAAATAAGTTTGCTTAATCTTTGAAATACCATAAAGAGATTCAACTTATTTATGATGCTAAAATCAGCCACTTTATCATGCTTGATAAAACCACCTTAGATGAACTTATAATAGCAATAACATCACCATAAGATAACAGCAACATAAGAATGCAAGATCTCACAACACAAGGTAACAATGGAATAGAAGATCAAACACATAAAGAGTGTTTACGTGGAGAAACCCTTGCAGGAAAAAACTCCACCAAGAAGAGAGGCCCAAGTTATATTATCTTCAAAACAAGATTACAATACATCCACTTCCAATCTCCTCTTAACTCTTCAATCCAACAACACCTATGTACCTGTAAACTTAGATATGCAACACATACATGGTATTGTACTTATAGAAGTATTTCACTCCTTAAAACTCCTTCCAAGCTCATAACACTTGTCAAGAGTCAACCATGCAACCTTGGGCATCCATGGACAAGAATAGACTCTTACGGGGTAGTAATTGATGTCGTAACTATCATAGATTCTGTCATAACACCCCCCAAATAGCATCTTGCCAATATGGGCACCTAGAGCCAAGAATAGCAACTTACAACTAATAATCATCCGTCATAAGTTGTCATATTGTCATAGATTCTCTTACATGCACTCAACAACTTTATGATGTGTGTCATACATGCCAAAAATAGTTGATTCCTCCAATGTGGTGCCTACCCTCAATTACTCTTGATATTTACAATTACCAACCGTAAAATGTTGCTCCATAACTACCATCGGTAACTTCAAAACTTACCAATGTAGTAACTTCGTAATTACTACACCCAGTAATTAATTTTTGTTAGGGTTAGCCAGCAGAAGATATCAATTAAATGCAAATAAATATTAAACAGAGGAATGGAAATACATAGAAATAATAACAGAGAGAGACAAGTTTTAATGTGGTTCACCCAAACTCGGGCTACATCCACCAAACAAAGAGTCCAATATTATTATCCAGTAAATCAAACCAATTACAACCAGCAACCCCTGCAACTCAATACCGTTGCAAATGCTACAATACATCAATGGAAACCCTAACCCTTAGCCACTTTTATCAAGCCTTATGTCGGTTACAAAATAGGGTTTTTTATGTCGGTCAATGAAAAAATAACTCCGGCGCTGCCCCCAAACCCCCGCAAGGGGCGCTGCCCCTTCACTCCGTAGGAATTTGGGTGGAAACCGCGTTGATAAAAGTGGGGTAAATTTAACCTCCGAGTCTAATTAGGCTCCATATAACAACAATCTCCCACTTCAAGACTGATCAGACTCCACACCATATCATCTCCCACTTGGAGACTAATCATAACACCGCTAACCCTGTAGCTCCCACTAGAAATAAGCACCCTAGACTCTGTTGTTCTGATTTTGTTTTAAGTCTTGAGACCTACCGAAGCTGAAGAGGAGCTCAACTTCTCCCTTGTCACTGTCTTTCTAAACATATCCGTTGGATTTTCATCTATATGTATCTTTTCCAGCCTTAACTGTCCATCATCCAACACTGACCGAATGAAGTGATACTTCAACTGTATGTGTTTGGTCTTTGAATGCAAGGCAGAATTCTTTGCAAGATGTATGGCACTCTGACTGTCCGTAAACAAATAATTGTTAGCTTGTTGTTTGCCCAATTCTTCCATGAAAGATTGCAGCCATATCATCTCCTTGCTTGCCTCTATTGCAGCTACATATTCTGCCTTTGTGGTGGATAAAGCAACCACCTTTTGCAACCTGGAAATCCAACTCACCGTTGTCCCACCTACAGTAAAGACATGACCTGTAGTAATCCGCCCGGTATCAATATCCCCTGCCAAATTTGAGTCTACATAACCTAGCAAATCTGTATTAGAGCCCCTAAAACATAAGTGTTTATTGGATGTACCTCTCAAATATCTGAGAATCCATTTTACCGCATTCCAATGCTCCAGTCCGGGATGACTCATATACCTGCTGATGACTCCTATAGCATGTCCAATATCCGGTCTTGTGCATACCATGACATACATTAAAATTCCTACAGCTGAAGGATATGGTACCTTGGACATTTTTTCTTCCTCCTCTGGTGTCTTAGGACACATCTCCTTAGTCAATTTCAAATGACTAGGCAAAGGTGTGCTGACAGTTTTTGCATTCTCCATATGGAATCTCTGCAACACCTTTTTAACATAATCAGCCTAAGATAGAGTTAATTTTTTGTTCTTCCTATCTCTACAAATTTTCATACCAAGGATTTGTTTTACTGCCCCCAAATCTTTCATAGAAAATTACTGTGCTAACTGTTGTTTTAACTCTCTTATGTGATCCATGTTAGACCCCGCTACAAGCATGTCATCAACATATAAACATAAAATAATGTAGCTGTCATTATTCAACCTCTTAAAATAAACACAATGGTCAGAATTACACCGACTATACCTTGCTCAACCATTAAACTATCAAATTTCAAGTAACATTGCCGAGGTGCTTGTTTTAGGCCATACAAACTCTTTTGCAATCTGCACACCAGTTTCTCCTTACCTTTGACCTCAAATCCTTGGGGTTGTTCCATGTATATCTCCTCCTCCAAATCACCATGGAGAAAGGCAGTTTTCACATCTAGTTGTTCCAAATGCAAATCTTCAGTAGCCACAATACTCAAAACAGTACGAATAGAAGTCATCTTGACAACTGGAGAAAATATCTCATCAAAATCAATGCCTTTTTTCTGTGCAAATCCTTTTACAACTAACCTGGCTTCAAATCTTTTCTTACCTCCATCTTCCTCTTTCAGCCTATAAACCCATTTGTTTGGTAAAGCCTTTTTACCTGCAGGTAACTTACATAATTCCCAAGTCTGATTTTTCAGCAAGGAGTCCATTTCTTCTTTCATTGCATGCTCCCACTGAACCTTTGTATCCACCTGCATAGCTTTGATTTTTCAACAAGAAGTCCATTTCTTCTTTCATTGCATGCTCCCACTGAACCTTTGTATCCACCTGCATAGCTTCATCATACCCTTCTGGTTCAATAGCATCTGTTAACAAAATAGAATACAAAGAGGGAGAAAACCTTTCAAGAGGTCTACTTAGCCTTGTTGACCATCTAACATTCACTAGAGTTTGTGGTATTTCTGGTTGTTGTTGCGAAGCATGAGGAACCACTGGAACATCACTATTTGGAGTGTCATCTAGCACCACATAATCCTTTTCTTTCTTCTCATACTGCTGCAACTGATCTTTGTACAACACCTTCTCATTGAATACAACATCCCTGCTTCTCACAATTTGTGATTTTCAAAATCCCAAAGCCTATAACCAAATTCATCAATGCCATATCCAACGAAGGCACACTTTTTTGATTTTGCATCTAGCTTGGTTCTATTTTCATAATCTACATGTGCAAATGCTTCACATCCAAAGGTTTTGAGAAAAGAATAATTCACCTTCTTACATGTCTATGCTTCCTCTGGAATACCACAGCCCAAAGCAACTGAAGGACCTCTATTAAATAAATATACAACGGTGTTGACAACCTCTTCCCACATGTTTAAAGGCGGCCCAACATGCAATCTCATGGTCCTTGCATGCTCCATTATTGTCCTATTCATGCGTTCAGCTAGTCCATTTTCCTGTGGAGTCCCTAGAACTATATTCTGCCTACAAATTTGATGCAGAGGTATCCACACTAAAACCTTGACATACAGCATGTATGTCCGCAACCCATCATCATCATGATATTTTCCTTAACACCGTCAGCATCATCATATTTTCTCTGCCGACTGATATCCTCCTGCAGACAAACCTTCGACCCTTTCGCCTGTCAGCAGCATCATCATATCCGGCTATCGGCAGCATCATCACATTCGGCAAGCGCGATCATCCTCCTGACGATCACTGTTCATCTTACCGCCAACCTCTTTCTTCATCATCATGATGTTCAACATCATGTTCATCAGCAGGATATAGAACATCCGGTTCCTCCCATATATCCTGATGACGACAACCTCTTGCACCTTTCCTTCGATGCTTACGTCACCCCGATATCCTGATGACGATGACGTCACATGCAGCTCCTTCAATATCCTGCTGCCCCGATATCCTGATGACGATTATCCTGATGACGATGACGTCACATGCAGTTCCTTCAATATCCTGCTGTCGGCCAAACTTAACATTATCGGCCCGCGATGGTTTTATCAACCCGATCTTCTACCTTATGCCGATACGCTCCTCCTCGGTAACACCTGATGATGATCACCCCAAAACACATTCACCTTATGCAAACGATTGCATCATGCTCACCTTCATCTACTCGGATGACGCCTGAAGTAACTGCAGGATATACACAGAAATATCCTGATGATGCCGTTGCGATGGATTTTCCAACCTTAGCGAATTTCGATCCGCTGAACCTCCTGAGGTGACCCGATCCGCTTCTAGGGCAACTTTCCAGACTCTAACTATCAGTACGACCTAGCACATACCCATGCTAGGGTCCTCAACACCTTTCGACGATGATCCTGCACACCTGCATGCAAACGAACACAAAATACAGACTAAACCCTAAACTACTGTACATAGCCATTCCACCGATTCGACGAATCAACCGGTGGAATGGATCAACGAATCCATGCAACCACCAGAACAGCAAGTCGATCACACAATGGAATTCAAAACAGAGAATGGACACAAACAGGATCTCTTTATTGATTTCAAAAGATGCAAATACAATACTCAGTCTCTCCTCTCTGTCTCACTCTCTGCACAGTCTGATCGATGATCGATGATATGCAATACCAACCGATCCTACTACATAAATAGGATTTCCTGCGAGTACTACCACTCGATTCTCAGCGGCTGGGAGCTTCCAAGCGGCTGGGAGGATCCAACCGAACATACAGCATAATAGCTGTCCTAACAACCTAGCTAAAAATAGTAAAGTATGGTCAACATGACCTTATTACATGCATTGGTCTTATCAGACCTTCTTGGAAACATTAACAAGACTCAAAACAAACTAACTGCCTCATGGAGGCTAGCTGTCAGGTAGGTGCTCCTGCACCATACTCCCCAACAGAAAAGAACTCATGTCCCATGAGTTTAGTTGTGGAAGTCCTCCACCTTTACACTTTGTCATGTCAGTGTTCTGACCTGTTCCAGCTTTGTCTTCTGCTGTCTCTTGGCTACTCCAAGACTTCTGAACTGTAACTTGCTTTCTTGCAAGTAAATCCTCATGCCTGTCAATGTAGGCCCTTCTCTCACATACCTTGTGTTTGTCAGGTTGTCTGACCAGAACCTCTGTCCGAACTGCCTCTTGAACTTCTGCAATGTTCAACTCTGTCTTTCTTTCAACCTTTATAGGACAAACAATAGTCCCAACTATGACAACATCCTTGTCATTCCTCTCAACTGGTTGCTATTTGTAAACCTGTTTCTGAACCTGCTGCTGACCTCTGTCAGTCACAACTGAAACTTTCTTCAACCTGTTGTCCTTAACAACTCCTTTCCCTGCAGTGTCCTCAACTGCCTTTATGCCTGCTCCTATAGGCTTCTGCACAAATTCCTTCTTTCCCACTAAAATGATTTTGGTTGCCCCCTGTGCTGCAGCATCTTCCTGCAATGGCATCAACATAATAGTCTTCCCATCTTTCTTGATGGTGTAGGTATTAGCATACCCATCATACAGTACCCTCCTATCAAATTGCCATGGTCTACCCAACAGTAGGTGACAACATTCCATGGGCAAAATGTCACACAAAACTCTATCATGATATGCTCCAATCTGAAAATCCACATATGCCTGTTCATAGACAAAAAGTGATTGACTATCACTCACCCAAGATGCCTTGTAAGGGTGATGGTGTGGAATCCTTTCCAAATGCAGTTTATCCACCATTTCCTGAGATACCATGTTGTCTGTTGAACCAGTATCAATGACAACCTTACACACTTTACCTTTGCTCTTGCATGTGGTCTTGAAAAGAGCTCTTCTTTGCATCATATCCTTTGATGCCTGCAAACTAGTTCTCCTAAGCATCAATGCTTCTCCCTCCTCAGGATATCCATAACTTTCAGGAACTCTATCTCCTTGATAAGTGTTTGAACTCTACACACTTTGCTCTACTTTCTCTTCTTGCACAAGTTGTACTCTCTTGTCATTCATTCTATCATTTCTGGATGATGAACCTTTGCTTTCTGGACATTTGAAAAATGGATGACCAAACTCACCACAGGTGTAACACTTTCCTGAAAATGTAGTAGAACCTCTACCACCTCCAAATCTGCCTCCATTACCTTTCCATCCACCTCTGAAATCAGAATGTCCCTATCCTTTACCAGTGTCTTCTTGACCCTCATTGGGTTGCCTTTGTGTAGGGGCTAATCCTCTTCCCCTCATATTGCTGCCTCTTCCTCTCATGGACTTATCTTGTCCTCTATTCATCTTTTCTTCAATCCTGATTGCCATTTGGTAACAATCCTCCACACTCTTAGGGTTAGCTAAAACTAACTCATCCTGTATGTTCAATCTCAAACCAGCCAAGTACCTAGCCACCTTTTCTACCTCATTCTCATGATGACCAGATCTCATACTCAATTTATAAAACTCCTCAGTATATGCCTTCACATCCATTTCCTTCTGCCTTAAAAATTGCAGCTTCTTAAACATCTGAATTTCATAATCCCTGGGCAAGAATTTACCTTTGATCCTTGCTACCATCTTATCCCATGAAGTGATCTTTGACTTTCCTTGTTTCCTTCTCTCGGATTGTACATAATCCCACCATACCAAAGCATGACCTCCTAACTTGGTCTTTGCAATCTTTACCTTCTGATCCTTAGCAACATCTTCACATTCAAAGTGATTATCAAGTGCAGCAATCCAATCCAGTAACTCATCTTCATTCAAACTTCCATTATACTTGGAAACATCAACCTTTACCTTAGGTTTATCACTCTGCACTGCCTTTAACAGTTTTGCAAATCTCTGGTCTTCAGCATCCAGATCTTCAGCTACCTCTTCATACTCTTCAACAGCATCTTCATCTTCTTCAGACTCACTGTCTTCCACTTCCCTCTTTTTGTTCTTTTCCAGGGCTACAAGCCTGGCTTGAAGTGCTTCAGCAAGCTCCTTCATCTTCCTCATCTCTCTGGCATGTTTTTCCTTCATCTCCTGCAATTCCCTTGCAGTACCACTACCTTTCGGAGGCATTTTGTCAACCTCTCACTCCTCTACCTCTATCCTTTCAGTGACAGAATCAACTCTACCTCTGCCCTTTCGGTGACAGAATCAACACACAATAGCCCAGACCTTTTGCTGAGCTCTGATACCACTATGATGCAGAGGTATCCACACTAAAACCTTGACATACAACATGTATGTCCGCAACCCATCATCATCATGATATTTTCCTTAACACCGTCAGCATCATCATATTTTCTCTGCCGACCGATATCCTCCTGCAGACAAACCTTCGACCCTTTCGCCTGTCAGCAGCATCATCATATCCGGCTATCGGCAGCATCATCACATTCGGCAAGCGCGATCATCCTCCTGACGATCACTATTCATCTTACCGCCAACCTCTTTCTTCATCATCATGATGTTCAACATCATGTTCATCAGCAGGATATAGAACATCTGGTTCCTCCCATATATCCTGATGACGACAACCTCTTGCACCTTTCCTTTGATGCTTACGTCACCCCGATATCCTGATGACGATTATCCTGATGACGATGACGTCACATGCAGCTCCTTCAATATCCTGCTGCCCCAATATCCTGATGACGATTATCCTGATGACGATGACGTCACATGCAGTTCCTTCAATATCTTGCTGTCGGCCAAACTTAACATTATCGGCCCGCGATGGTTTTATCAACCCGATCTTCTACCTTATGCCGATACGCTCCTCCTCGGCAACACCTGATGATGATCACCCCAAAACACATTCACCTTATGCAAACGATTGCATCATGCTCACCTTCATCTACTCGGATGACGCCCAAAGTAACTGTAGGATATACACAGAAATATCCTGATGATGCCGTTGCGATGGATTTTCCAACCTTAGCGAATTTCGATCCGCCGAACCTCCTGAGGTGACCCGATCCGCTTCCAGGGCAACTTTCCAGACTCTAACTATCAGCACGACCTAGCACATACCCATGCTAGGGTCCTCAACACCTTTCGACGACGATCCTGTACACCTGCATGCAAACGAACACAAAATGCAGACTAAACCCTAAACTACTGTACATAACCATTCCACCGATTCGACGAATCAACCGGTGGAATGGATCAACGAATCCATGCAACCACCAGAACAGCAAGTCGATCACACAATGGAATTCAAAACAGAGAATGGACACAAACAGGATCTCTTTATTGATTTCAAAAGATGCAAATACAATACTCAGTCTCTCCTCTCTGTCTCACTCTCTGCACAGTCTGATCGATGATCGATGATATGCAATACCAACCGATCCTACTACATAAATAGGATTTCCTGCGAGTACTACCACTCGATTCCCAGCGGCTGGGAGCTTCCAAGCGGCTGGGAGGATCCAACCGAACATACAGCATAACAGTTGTCCTAACAACCTAGCTAAAAATAGTAAAGTATGGTCAACATGACCTTATTACATGCATTGGTCTTGTCAGACCTTCTTGGAAACATTAACAAGACTCAAAACAAACTAACTGCCTCATGGAGGCCAGCTGTCAGGTAGGTGCTCCTGCACCAAAATTCCATTAAAGGAACAATAATCCTCAAATTCTTTGTTGCAGTACTCACCACTATTATCAGATCTGAGACATTTTAATCTTTTACCTGTCTCATTCTCAACCAAGCTTCTCCATTTCTTAAATGTTTCAAATACATCAGATTTTTGCCTAAGGAAATAAATTCATACCTTCCTAGTTGCATCATCTATGAATGTAACATAATACTGAGAGCCACCAAGAGAAGATACCTGAGTCGGTCCCCATACATCTGTATGCACAAGCTTCAACTTTTCATCTTTCTTTTGCTTCCCATCCTTGAGAAAACGGACTCTCTTTTGTTTTAGATACAGACAACTTTCACAAAAATCCATATTAATACATTTTAGACATGGTAAAACTTTCTTAGAGTGAAGTACCTTCATACCTTTTTTACTCATATGCCCAAGTCTGTTATGCCACAGCGTTGTCTCAGAACCTACAGCAACTGTTTCAGTTTCTTCCTGCGAACCTGCAGCAACTGTTCCTGAACCTTTTTATTTTTTCTCTGCAACAGCTAAAGTAGAAGGAACAATATGACCTGTACAAAGATATAATGTGCCTACTTTCACACCTTTTTCTACTATTAAGGCACCTTTTGAAACCTTCCAATTTTTATCAGTAAATGTAACAATGCAATCTTCTTTAGCTAGCTGCCCTGCTGAAATTAAATTCCTATTGAGCCTTGGAACATGCCTTACCTCTTGTAGTAGCCAATGATTCCCATTCTGCAACTTAATCTTAATTCTTCCTTTTCGACAATCTGACAGGGTTCATTATCTCCCAAATAAACCCACCCAAAATCCCCTTGGACATAATCAAGAAAATAACTTCTATGGGGCATAGCATGAAATGAGGCCCCTAAATCTAAAACCCATGAATCATTAGCATTATCTAGGGAAAGAATCAAAGGATCATCTTCATATTTATTACTTACCACATTTGCCTTCTTGTTTTTCTCCTTCTTTATTCTTCCAAGACCAACAATCTTTTTTCAGATGACCTAGTTTCCCATAGTACCAACAATCTTTCTGTCCTCTGGATTGGGATCTCTTGTTCTTTCATTTTCCTCGTGACTTCCCATGACCTCCAGAACCTTTTCCTCTCTCCTTTGATCTACCCCTGCTTTTTGCATTCAAAATACTACTTGATGTGGACCCTCTTGAGCTTTTCCATTGCATTTCCTCACTAAGGATAACACCAACAACATCATCAAATTTTAAAGTGTTTGAACCAGAGACAGAGTTACTTATAGCCATTACCAAGCTATTCTAGCTTTGTGGGAAAGAACATAAAACTAAGAGAGCCCTCACCTCTTCATCAAATTTCACTTTTACATAAGTTAACTGACTAACAATCATATTAAACTCATTTAAATGATCTGTCACAGATCCACCTTCAACCATTTTCAGATTAAACAAACACTTCATGAGAAATACGTTATTTGAGGCTGAGGGTTTTTCATACAATTTAGCCAAAGCTTTCATCAGTTCACTTGTTGTCTTCGCTTCTGTTATATTGAATGCCATAGATGGTGCCAGGAACAACCAAATGGTTCCCAGTGCCTTTCTGTCTAGAAGTTCCCAATCCTCATCCGTCATTCCTGTCAGTTTCTTAGATACTCCTTCCAATGGCCTCCATAAATCCTTCTGATAGAGGTAATCCTCCATCTGCATCTTCCATAACTGATAGTTTTGCCCATTAAATTTATCGACCTTCAATTTACCCTCATCTGCCATTGCTCCCACTCAACCGTGAGACCTTCCTGCAGATGATAATCGAACACAACCCGCTCTGATGTCACTTGTTAGGGTTAGCCAGCAGAAGATATCAATTAAATACAAATAAAGATTAAACAGAGGAATGGAAATACATAGAAATAATAATAGAGAGAGACAAGTTTTAATGTGGTTCACCCAAACTCGGGCTACATCCACCAAATAGAGTCCAATATTATTATCCAGTAAATCAAACCGATTACAACCAGCAATCCCTACAACTCAATACTATTGCAAATGCTACAATACATCAACGGAAACCCTAACCCTTAGCCGCTTTTATCAAGCCTTATGTCGGTTACAAAATAGGGTAAATTTAACCTCTGAGTTTGATTAGGCTCCATATAACAATAATTTTTACCACTGTCAGTGAAATTTGTACATCCCTTATGGGTAATTACAAATTACAAATAATAAATGGAATAATACAATATTGGGATTTATAAGGTTAATGGCACCTTATCCCAACAAAAACAATGCAAATAAATACTCAAGACTATGTGTTCACCCTAGGGCTTGTGTTGAAGTTGACCTGAACCAAACACTATCTGATACCCTCCAACTTGTTGGACTGGGCTTTAATTGTACTTAACCTATTTCTTACCTAAACAAACCTAATGCCAATTTTTACTAGCACAAAGAAGGATAATTAATTAGAGATTGTCATGTCCATAAACCCAAAGCCAATTCCACCCCTTCATCACTATCCACTCCTTTTGATGATCATGTTTATCGCCCCCACGACACATCTCCACTAGGTATTGTTCCCCCTTCTCCCCCCTCCATTCAACCAAAACCATCTCATTCCCCTTCTCAAACAAGCCCCTCCTCCAATACTCCCACTTGTTGTTCCTCTCCTATGACAAATCCTCTTCATAACCCTCCCCACTCCTCTTTACCAGCTTCTTGTTGCAAATATGTGCCTAATCGGTGTTGCCATTGATGTCAACATATCCTTGTTGCCATTGGTGTCAATTGTATCCTATTTTGTTGCCTATTTAGAAGACTGGAATGTTGAGGATATTGAGAAAATTAATGAAAATCAATGTATGCGGACCATACGGTTATGTAGAGGATTGTTTGAAGTAGCACCAATTAAGATATGAGAGGTCTACATGAAGATTTGAAGAAGCTATGGTCATCTGAGTAGAACCAGGTTTTGTTGTGTTTAGAAGAGACAGAGTGATAGTAAATTGGTCTGGATTGCTCCGCATTGAAATATTATGATATGCGGATCTAGAGGCATGTTTGAGAAGTCAGTGTGTATCATCAACTCAAGTAGTTTGTGGTTTGGAGGTCCGCAAGCAATCTTTGTAGTTGACAGTCATGGCAAACAGTGTTCTTAAGGTTCCGAATGAAGATGCAAGTGATTCTGATGATTTGGAGGAGTGCGGATGTTTGTGTTGAATTCAATGTGCTTATGGAGGACTCTAGATCATGTGACTGCTATGTTGGAGGTCTGCATTGAAGATTGAGCTCGTTGGTGAAGATTTCTTTCTTGGTGTTGTTGTTCTTCCCATTCTTGGCCAACCGAATGATTCAAGCATGTTGCGGATGATCTAAGAGAAATTCTCTGGAGCGTGGCGTGTTGTTGGAAGAAGATTCAAGTCCCAGCTATGTTTGGCTGATAGTATAGTGATCCGTGTTAAGTCAAGCCGACCTTGATGTTCATTCTAAGGTTGATGAAGCATATAAATAATTGTTGATGAGTTGTGGGAAAGTTGTCCTGGTGTGAAAATGATAAAATCCTAAGAAAGGTATAGAGGCAGAGCAGAGAAGAGGAGGAGCAGAAGAACAAGAGCAATAAAGGATGAAGATATAGAAAAGAAGTGTTTGAGGGACAAAGCAGAAGTTTGTGAGCCTTCAATGGGATTGAACTAGGCATGAAGAAGATGCTATTTCTTAGTTCATTATCTCTATGTTAAACACAAATTCTTGTAGGTAGTGAGCCTCTTTTGAGTAGTGAGCTCTGGGTAGTGCACCTGAAGGCATGTGCCTTCTCTTTTCTTCTAAGTACTTTTAACAGGGTACGAATCTTGTGGGTTAACCCCCACCATGGTTTTCCCTTAACCAAGTTTTCGCATTAAAAATCTTGGTGTTAAATGTGCTCATTTTGTCTGTGCTCATGTGTTGATGATTCATGCTTTAATGTTTACATCATTAATCTGTTTGTAAGTTGTGGAAGAAGACTAAAGTAAGAAAAGGTTAAATTTTTGGGACAACTAATTCACCCCCCCTCTCAGTTGTCCAGCCTAATTCCAACAATTGGTATCAGAGCCAATTCCTCTAAAAGAAGGTTGACCGCTTGAGGAGATCCAAGATGTCGACTTACAAGACGGAAAGCCTGAGATTTGATGGAACAAATTACTCACTTTGGAAGGTAAGCATGCAGTGTCATTTGGAATGTATGGGTGATGCCTTTTGGTTGATAACTAAGAATGAGTATAATATTTCGAAGAATGGTCCTACAACACTAGACGAACTCAAGGAAGCTAAATACAATATTCGAGCTAAAGAAGCATTGTTGAGTGCCTTGAATGGTACAGAAATGACAAATGTCTTGGAATTCAAAACTCCTCACGAAATCTAGAAAAAGCTGGAAACTCTATATGAAGGTGATAAATATGTCAAATGTGCCTAGCTACAGAGCCTGAAGGGTAAATACGAAAGATCGATGATGAACAAAGATGAAAACATTACTTCCTATATGTAGAAGGTGAATGAACTTGTGACCGGTATCAGGAGTGCCGGTGGAGTATTGGAAGAATCAGAGATTGTTACCAAAGTGCTTAGATCCTTACCTCCGGCATACAAGCATAAATTTGCTACCATTGAAGAGATCAGGATTGTGACAACTGTTATAAGGGATCAATTGGTTGGTAAGCTTTCAACATTTGAAATGAGTGAGTTTGGTGATTCTCTTCTGAAGTCTGAATCTACATTCAAAGCCAATATTTATGGAAAGCAAAGATATGATCCGGGTGAGAACTCTTCAACAAGATCAAACAAATTTGACAAGGCAAGGAAGGATCTTGAAGATGATGAAACTGAGTTCGATGAAATTGAAGCTCTTTTTGCCAAAAGATTGCTAAGAGGATCCGGTAAGTATGAAGGGAAATTGCCATTCAAATGTTTTGCTTGTAATAAGATTGGTCATTTTGCCTCAAGGTGTCCGGAGAGAGGTTCAAAGCCAAACCCTAACAAACCTAGAGTTTAGAAGAAATGCTACTATGTCCAAGAAGCTAGTGAAGAAGGAGTCACAGATGATGAATCTGATCATGGAGGTTCCATAGAAAGTGATTGGGTGTTCATTGCTATCAAAGAAGAAGATCCCGTGCCTACTGAATCTGCTAGCTATGCTAATATGGAAAGTGCCTTGGCTACTCAAGTTATAGAAAAAGATGAATCGGTAATTGACAGTGGATGTTCTCATCACATGACTGGTGATAAAAGTAAGTTTGTAAGTTTTGAAAAATAGGAAGGTGGAATTGTGAAATTTGGAGACAACTCAGCTGGTAGAATCCGTGGAAGAGGATCCATCTCTTTTGATGGTAAGAATAACACTAATGATGTTCTATATGTGGAAGGATTGAAGCATAATCTTCTCAGTGTTGGACAGTTGGTTGACAAGGGTTATGATCTCTAATTCAAGGATGGAAAATGCAGAATCTCAGAAAGCTCTGGGATTGAAATTGTATCTGGTACTAAGACTAGAGGTAACATCTTTCATTTAAGTAGCTCTAGTAAAAGCTGCTTTCTTTCTCATGTTGATCAAAGATGGCTCTAGCCTAGGAGAATGTGTCATGTGAATTTTGATAACATTGTCAAGATAAGTTCCACTCAGGTTGTAAGAGATCTTCCAAGACTTGTGAAACCTGTTGATAGCATGTACAAAGAATGTTAATTGGGTAAATAGAACAAAACTTCATTCAAGAGTAAAGAACAGTCTTCAAGTGGATTGTTAGAACTTGTGCATACTAATCTTTGTGGTCCTACTAGAATTAGGAGTGTGCAAGGAGACAGATATTTTATGTTGCTAATTGATGATTACTCTCGAATGATATGGGTAACCATTTTGAAAGAAAAATTAGAAGCTCTTGACAAATTCAAAGTATTCAAATTCATGGTGGAGAATGCGATTGGTGTGAAGATAAAGTGTCTGAGATCTGACAGAGGTGGAGAGTTTACCTCCAGTGAGTTTGATTCATTATGTGAAAAGCAAGGAATAAAAATACAGTTATTTGCTCCTAGGACTCCTCAGCAAAATGGAGTTGTGGAAAGAAAGAACCGGACCATTCAAGAAGCTGCTAGGACCATGATGATGGAAGCAAATGTTCCTCAAGTCTATTGGAGAGAAGCTGTGAGTACTGTTGTCTACACTCTTAACCGGGTGCAGATCAAAGGCAATTCTGGTAAGACACCTTATGAACTATGGTTTGGTTATCCTCCTACTGTGAAATATTTTAGAGTTTTTGGTAGTAAATGTTATATCAAAAGAGATGAGGATATATGCAAGTATGATGTAAGAAGTGATGAAGGAATATTTCTTGGGTACTCTACTCAGAGCAAGGCATACCAGTGTTTTAACAAGAGATTGAAAAAGATTGTTGAAAGTGCAAATGTTAGAGTTGATGAGAGAAAAGAAGGACATTCCAAGTCTTGCGGATATGATTCAGATGATCAAGATGAAAGTCAAAGTCAAGGAAGGCAAGTTCAAATTTAGACTCAGATCCAGATTGATTTGGAATATCTAGTAACTCGAGAAGTTCGTGCAGATGTTGAGGAACAAGATCAAGAATCAGAAGTTCAAACAACTCCCAAAAGCCCCAAGTATGTAAGGCTGAAGCATTCTAAAGATTAGATCATAGGAGATAGAAACAAAGGTGTTCAAACTAGAAGAAGAATTTCTGAAGATCAAGAGGAGATTTGTCTGATTTCAAAGATTGAACCAAAATCAGTAAGTGAAGCTTGCAATGATGAATATTGGGTGAAAGCAATGGAAGAAGAATTAATGCAAATTGACAAGAATCACACTTGGAATCTTGTTCCTAGACCTAAAGAAAAAAATGTGATTGGAACTAAATGGGTCTTCCGGAATAAACTAAATGAGGATGGTGAAGTTGTGAGAAACAAAGCAAGGTTGGTGTGTAAAGGATACTCTCAAGTGGAAGGAATTGATTTTGAAGAAACTTTTGCTCTGGTGGCAAGAATAGAAATAGTCATATTATATCTTGCATTTGCTGCTTATAAAGATTTCAAGGTTTATCAGATGGATGTCAAGTCAGCATTCCTGAATGGAGAATTGGATGAAAAAGTCTACATTGAGCAACCAGAAGGATTTCAGCTGTCTGATCAAGGAGATATGGTTTGTAGATTGAGAAAAGCATTGTGTGGACTCAAACAAGCTCCAAGAGCCTAGTATGCAAGACTAGATAACTATTTGCTAAAATTAGGTTTTAGCAAAGGTACAACAGATAGTAATCTTTATATCAAAATTGATCGTGAACACATCTTGATTATTGAAGTATTTGTTGATGATCACTTTTGGTGGAAATGAGAGTATCTGTAAAACATTTGCTGATCAGATGCTAAGTGAATTTGAGATGTCAATGTTTGGAGAAATGAATTTCTTCTTGGGTCTGCAAATCACTTGTCAAATAAAGGCATCTTCATATCTCAATCTCAGTATATGAGATAATTGTTGAAAAAAATTGGAATGGAAGATTCAAAGCCAGTGGGTACACCCATGGTAACCGGATGCAAGTTGAGTAAAGATGATGACTCCCCTAAGGCAAATTAGAAAAGGTATAGATCAATGATTGGAGGACTGCTCTATCTGACTCAAACTAGACCTGATATCATGAATGCAGTTGGACTTGTTGCTAGATTTCAAGCTGATCCTAGAGAATCCCATGTTGTAGCAGTCAAGAGAATTTTTAGATATCTCAAAGGGACACTTGATTATAGCTTATGGTATCCAAAGGATAACTTCACTCTTCATGCATACACAGATGCTGATTAGGTAGAAGATGTGGATGACAAGGAAAGTACTAGTGGTGGTGCTTTCTTCTTGGGAAGGAGATTGGTCTCTTGGATGAGTAAAAAGAAAGAGCCAATATCTCTGTCTACTGCAGAGGTAGAGTATATAGCAGCAGCAAACAATTGTACTCAAGTTCTGTGGATGAAGAAAATGTTGAAAGACATCATAATTGTGTTTGACGAGCCTGTTACAATCTTTTGTGATAATTCAAGTGCAATAAGTATCTCAAAGAATCTGGTGTTGCATTAAAAAACAAAGCATTTATCAATCAAGTTTCACTTCTTGAGAGAGAAGGTTAATAAGAATGAAGTCAAATTGGAGTTTGTTTCTTCAAAGGATCAGATTGTGGATATTTTCACTAAACCTCTACCCAAGGATACTTTTGAGTATCTCAGAGAGAAGTTAGGGGTTATTACCCCTCCTGATCAGAATTAAGATGCACTAAGGTGCATCAGTCCGGTGGAATTCACAATCATATCTTGTGATCTAGATTGATGTTAAGATACTACTCAGGGGGAGTAGTCAGTATACAAATTTTGAAGATCAGTCTGAAACAAAATGGGGGAGAAAAGATTGCAAATATGTGCCCTTTGCCATTGATGTCAAAGGGGGAAAGAAGTCATGTGAAAAACTAGTTGCTGATGAAAGGGGGAGTAGTGAAGAAAGTAGTTGCATAAGTGATAAGAGAAAGGGGGAGAAGTTCTTGTCTTGATGGTTGAATTAGTTTTTCACATCATATGTTGTGATCAATGACAAAGGGGGAGATTGTTGCAAATATGTGCCTAATCGGTGTTGTCAATGTGTCAACATATCCTTGTTGCCATTGGTGTCAACTGTATCCTATTTTGTTGAATGCTTAGAAGACTGGAATGTTGAGGATATTGAGAAAATTAATGAAAATCAATGTATGCGGACCATATGGCTATGTAGAGGATTGTTTGAAGTAGCTCCAGTTAAGATATGAGAGGTCCACATGAAGATTTGAAGAAGCTATGGCCATTTGAGTAGAATCGGGTTTTGTTGTGTTCAAAAGAGACAGAGTGACAGTAAATTGGTCTGGATTGCTCCGGATTGAAATATTATGATCTGTGGATCTAGAGGCATGTTTTGGAAGTCAGTGTGTATCATCAACTCAATTAGTTTGTGGTTTGGAGGTCCACAAGCAATCTTTCTAGTGTGACAGTCATGGTAGACAGTGTTCTTAAGGTTTCAGATGAAGATGCAAGTGATTCTGATGATTTGGAGGAGTGTGGATGTTTTTGTTGAATTCAATGTGCTTGTGGAGGACTCTGGATCATGTGACTACTATGTTGGAGGTCTGCATTGAAGATTGAGCTCGTTGGTGAATATTTCTTTCTTGGTGTTGTTGTTCTTCCCAGTCTTGGCCGACTGGATGATTCAAGTGTGTTGTGGATGATCTAAGAGCAATTCTCTGGAGTGTGGTGTGTTGTTGGAAGAAGATTCACATCTCAGCGATGTTTGGCCGATAGTATAGTGATCCATGTTAAGTCAAGCCGACCTTGATGTTCATTCCAAGGTTGATGAAGCATATAAATAATTGTTGATGAGCTGTGGGAAAGTTGTCCTGGTGCAAAAATAATAAAATCCTAAGAAAGGTACAGAGGCAAAGCAGAGAAGAGGAGGAGCAGAAGAAGAGCAGTAAAGGATGAAGATATAGCAAAGAAGTGTTTGAGGGACAAAGTAGAAGTCTGTGAGCCTTCAACGAGATTGAACCAGGCATGAAGAAGATGTTATTTCTCAGTTCATTATCTCTATGTTAAACACAAATTCTTGTAGGCAGTGAGCCTCTTTTGAGCAGTGAGCTCTGGACAGTGCGCCCGAAGGCATGTGCCTTCTCTTTTCTTCTAAGTACTTTTAATAGGGTATGAATCTTGTGGGTTAACCCCCACCATGGTTTTCCCTTAACCGGGTTTCCACATTAAAAATTTTGGTGTCAAATGTGCTCATTTTGTCTCTGCTCATGTGTTGATGATTCATGCTTTAATGTTTACATCATTAATCAGTTTGCAAGTTGTGGAAGAAGATTAAAGTAAGAAAAGGTTAAATTTTTGGGACAACTGATTCACCTCCCCTCTCAGTTGTCTGACCTAATTCCAACACTTACTCCTTAGATAAACCAACAACTTACAAGGAAGTCATCCTTGAGGAAGGATGGAGAATGATTAAGAAAAGAAAGGAAATCTTGAATATGCAGTTGAATGACCAAAGTTATGGGGATCAACTCATTGCTCCTAGAGCTAGATCTCCCTCTCCAAGTCCTCTCAAACAAAGGTCTAGATCCCTTGTTGAGGACCTCTCTAAGGCAATAATTCCATGTCACCAACAAGACTCCTTATGGGAGAATCAGTTCAAAGTTATAGATTCAAAGGATATGGATTCCCTACCCCCAAAACCAATGAATTTTTTTGTCATGTCATGAAATGTAAGAGGTTTATATATCCCCTCAATAAAAGTTCATGTTAAGAAAGCTCTGCAAATCGACAAGCCAGATGTAATTGTCTTACAAGAGGTCAAAATTAGAGAAACTTGCCTTCAACTTACCCTTCAATCTTTATGGAAAGATGGTTGGTTTAAAACCACTAATCATAGTGAGGGAAGTGGGGGTGTCGTGTTAGGAATTGCACCTTGGTTAGCTAAATTTATTATTTCTTCAATAGTGGATCCCAATAATAATTGTGTGGTGTTTCTTGTTGTTCTAAGGAAGATCTATTGGTCTCTGCTCTATTTAAGCACCCAATGATTCCTCATCTTGAGTCAAATTGTGGGAATGGATGGTCAATAACCTCCCCATAGTTAAATGGTTGTGGGGAGGTGATTTTAACATGGTGTAAAAACACCAAGATAGAAGTTGGTTCAACCCTCATAAACTCTCTCAAAAATAATTTGATGTTTGGATCCTAACGAGAAATACCATGGGAGTTTCTAATCCCATTTTAGATAAAATAGATTCTAATACTCATCATTGGTTTACTTGGTCTTATTAAAGTTGATGTTACTGCCTCTCTCAGATCACCTCCCAATTTTGTTGACCTGTCAACTTTCTTCTTGCCCCTCCCACCCCAATAATCTACCCTTCAAGCTCAACACTTATCACTTAACCAACCTTACTTCCTTGCTTCTCTAATCTCCATTTGGAATGATGCCCACAAACCTCATCAAAATGATGGTTATAATGGTGGAAGATGCTATTATCTATTGCACTACTTTCCTAAGATCTTATGGTTAAAAAATGGCTAGAAAGAGATCTAGAATGGAAAAAATATTAAGAAACCAATTGGAAAAAAGCAGAGCTCTTTTAAATTCATCGCCAACTAACTCTCTATAGCATGTTGTTGTTGTTATTGAAACTAAACTTAGAAGATTTGAATTTTATCAAGGTCGAGGAGCTCAATTAAGGAATAGGGTACATTGGATGAAAGAAAGAGACAAGGGAACAAAGTTACTTCTCAATTATCTCAAACACAAACATTCTCAAGAATGAATAATGTCTATATATGATCAAGAGGGGCATAAACATGAGAATCTTGATGATATTAAATCTATTTTCTTTCAATATTATAAGAAGTTGTTTATTGATCCCATTAAAAGAGATCAACTTCAAGATCTAATTGAAGATATCATTGGCACTTGCATATCTAATAAGATTGATCTTCAACATCAAATTTACTTAGATCGCTTGCTCACTCCTGAAGAGTTTGATGTTGCCTTGAAGAATATGGCTAACTCAAAAAGTCTTGGATTAGATGTGTAGATAGGGAAAAATCAGATTTAGTGTTGAAAATAACAAACTACTAAACCCTATCAAGCACCATGAAGCACATCTTAGTATGAAAATGCAAACCAGATTCAAACTAATGTTGATTAACCTCCATGACTCTTCTCAATCGTGCATAGCTATGCAGATTTCGAAGGGTTGATCATGGGAGGATGTTGGTTGTTCACAATTTTGGCAGCATAATAGTATGCAAGGACTCAACATCATCAAAATGACTTGTGAAAGCCTTCCTTTATAGAAGAAGGTCAATTCGAATGGATGGATGAGATTGCCAGTTATGTTGGATGATATGGACAGTTGAGATTGATTAGGGTTGGATTAGGGTATCCCACTCAAGGAGGGATTGTAGCAATGCAACAAGTTTGCGATGGAGGATAAAGGGAATCTAATTCAAATTTTTTATTTGAATTAGTTTGACATGCGAAGATATATTAAGTGGAAGATGGAGACATGCGACATGTGTCGCAATGTGATGAGAGGTGAGGGAATAATTCAAATTTTTAATTTGAATTATGTGAGACATGTGAAGGGGTATTATTAACTAAATAAATGGGATTTATTTAATTAATGGGAATGTGATTAAGTTGGAATTGTAAGTAGGATTAGGACAAAATGGCTTATGATGCCCCTAGTAAAGTGTCGACTAGGTCATGGTAAGGACATGGACAAATTTTAGTGTTTACATTTTGCCCCTCTTTGAGATGATGTTCGAGATGATGCGATTTATGTCGAGTAACATCATTTCAAAGAAGCTAAGGAAATGGATAGAGGAAAAGGATACGGTTGGACAAACACGGGTAGGCTCTCAAAATGAAATGGATTGGTGAAGGAAGAAAGATAGGGGAATGGATAGAAGAAATGAATGATATGAGAGAGAGAGAGAGATGGTGTAGGAATGAAAGATTGGCTAGAAGAATGGGAATGATATCTTGCTTTGATAGAATTTTGAGCTTCTCACTTGTAATTTTTTCTACTTATCATCATAGAACTTATTATGTCAAGGGACAACAATCACCATGGCATGTCAAAGGCCAAGGTGGAAAGTGCAGTCCCTTGCGAAACAGGCACATGACAGACAAGGAGTGCTCGACTCAGACTAGGAACTGTGATACCTTGTTGGAACATGTGATGAGATAAATGTGAGGTGTGCAAGTCCTAATACAAGGAAGCATTTATTCTTTCCAATGCATAGGATGTCTTTGATTCACACCTAATGGAATCCCAATCACATGCAAGGCACCAAGTTGTCCCAATCATTTTGCCAAGACAAACCGCAAGTAGCAATCAAAGAAAAAGGTCTCACCCTATCCTCGCTTCTCTTCATCACTTAGGGACTGCCTCGAGAAGCATGAGAACGAGACTGCAAAAAACAATCTAATAAAAGATAAGACAAACTAGACCAACAGTCATTTGGGTCTTTTGCCAAGTGATATGTGCTTGATTGATTGATTATGATAGGTTGAATGATGGAGAAGGACCCTGGTTCAGGATAGAAGCATGTCGTATAAAACGCCTGGTCTGGTTTCGACAATGCCCCTACCTGTCTAAGGCAAGTGATTGATTGATTGACACTAGTGTTGTTGGTCATACGAGCAACACCAGGGTTTGATTGATGATGTTTGATAAATGACGCATGTCGTATAAGGAACAGAATCTTGGTTTCGACGATGTCCCATTTCGTATGAGATATGTGATGGTTGATATTGATAGTGACATATGATTATCACAAGGTGATTGATTGGTTTGACCGATTGATTAGTTTGTCTTTGTTGATTTTGGAATTAGCTTTGAAGTGCGTGTTGTTGTGAAAGATTGACTGTCTGATCAAAGTGTCCATCTCGTTAAGGGACGACTTATTATGATGGTTGACAGGACGGGCCCTAAGGGACTGACCCAATGCCTCGGGTGTGCATCAAAGATGGCCTTGCCTACGTGAAAGCTCAGAGGCGACGTAGTTCGACCATGCGGACTTGGGGTGATTTGAAGAACTAATTTGAATGATATGATGATATGAAGTGATTTGATGATGATTTAGTTGAGGAATTGAATGATTGGAAGAATTGAATGACGAATTGATTGGTTGGAGTGATGTGATGGATTGAAGTGGTGATGAGTGAATGGATTGAATGATTTGGTGGATTGATATGATCAGTTGATTGAGTTTATTGCTTGGATTTTTGTAGGATATTTGTTTTTTTGAATTTTTGACATGTTTTGATTTTTTGGGGATTTTGAAAATGTTTTGATTTTTTTTTTTGGATTTTGAAGATGTTTTGATTTTTTTGGATTTTAAAGATGTTTTGATTTTTTGGGGATTTTTGACAGATTTTGATTTTTTTGTGTTCTTGAATGTTTTGATTTTTTTGTATTTTGACATGTTTTATTTTTTTGGATTTTGACATGTTTTTTTTTTTGGATTTTGGAAATATATGGTTTTTTTGGATTTTGACATATTTTGATTTATTTGGATTTTTGGGAATATATGATTTTTTGTGTTTTTGAATGTTTTGGGATTTTTTGGATTTTTTAGATGTTTTGGATGGCGTTGGATGACAATTTTATAGTCTTTGTGCTGGATACCAATGACAAGGGGAAACCAAGTCTAGGTGCCAATGAGGAGGATGGATAAAATGATAGGTGATAATGGATGGAGTGTAAGAGGGCAAGGATGTGATCACCAATGACTATGTCACATAGGAATAACATGCCCCATTGTATGTGCAATGCTTAGGATTTGACATGGAAAAGCTTATGATTGATGGGATGGATCGTTTGGATAGGGTGAGGTATATCAAGGGATAACCATGACATGTGTCAACATTTGTGCCCCCAATCTTCATCAAGATCAAAAGGAAGAAGGGTAGATGAATGGATGCATAAGCGTATGGATAAGGATGGTAAGATAGGATGAAACTGATAGGATGGAAAATGATAAGGCAGTGTGCCCCCAAGTGTAAGTGACATAGAAGATCGACCTACGCATGACGTCGATTTGCCAGGTTTTCATCATGGTACTTATCCAAGGCGCCTGTTTGCCAGGTTTTCACTATTGGATGAAGGGATTTCTCTTTACTTTTTTGATTTTTCTAAATTTTTTGACTTTTTGACTTTTTGAATGGGAGAGGTGGAATATGGAAAGGAGGGACTCAAATGTCTAGTGCCATGAAAGGTGATAGTCCCAAAAGGTATGTCGCATTGACCATGTCAAATGTCGTTATGCTCATCGATGTTGGTAAGGGAGAGTGCGTGAAAGTGAGATGGATTAGGCAGATAGTGGGTTATGGAGGGAATGATAGTGGATTATGTAGGGGAGAAAAGTGGATTATGATGTGGATTATGTAGGGAAGACAATGGATTATGATGTGGATTATATAGGGCTTATGCAAAAGCATGGACCATAGGGATATAATAAGTGAAATGTGTTGGATAATAGTTGAGTGATGGGGTGATGGAGGTATGGAAAGGAATCATGACCAACGGTTGCACACACTGTGTTAAACATGGAATCTTTCAAGTGGAAGGTGGTGTAGGAAGCAATGGCGATCTTTGCTTAGGAGATGGAGGATGTAGGCATTTTGGTATCCACATAGACTTAGTATTTTTGTGACTTTTGCTTTTCATGTGGGATTTGTTTATGGAATAGGATTTTGAAATGAAAGTGGATGGTTGGGATTTTTGAGAGGTGGATGCCTCCCTTGACTTGATTTCTTTTTGTTTACATACTCATACCATTTTAGTTTTTGACTTTGCTTTTTAAGGTATGGGCTTAGGTAGCCTTTTGAATGAATTTTTCTTTCAATTTTTGGATTGATTTCCTAAGGTATTAGGACCCTTAGGATTTTTGACTTTACATGTAGAGGCATCCAAATGTTTATTTTTGAATCCCAGGGGGTGGATGGAATGAGTGGATGCTTTATGTTTAGACAATGTGCGCATTTGTTGGTCATGATTAGGAATATGGATGATAGGGATCTTAGGTGTTGGAAGCAATGGTAGGAAATTAGGGGTTGGAAGTAGCAGAGCTAAATTGGATGGTGGAAAGTGTATGGTCACATGCTTTTGACATTTGTAGGATGATGGAGGTGGAATGGCAACATATGTCTTAGAATATGATGGGATGTGCGATGGAAAGTGGTTGATATAGAGGGGATGGAGGAATTACCAACATCGTTAATTGTTGACCTTGAGTTTTGTATCAAGGCCATATGAGCATGGGGGGGGGGGGGGGGGGACATTGACATGGATAGGCTCCAAAATACCTTGTTTGTGAAGGCCTAGGCCTTTACTTTGGTAGTTCATGTTTTGGAGCATGCGATGAACGATGGGACTAAGTGTAGTTTGGACATTAGACACAAGCTCATTATTGGATGGAGAAAGTGATGTGGTGGAAAAATGTTGTTGTTGTCCTAAGGAGGAATATTCATGTATGAAAGCGGATAAACCGATAGGATATGATAATGTATTTGAAATGTAGATCCAAGTTATTTGTGTATTATGTTCATGTAGATCCAAGTTATTTGTGTGATCTTCTATGTGTATTTGGGGGGCACTTGTCTCATTATGAAGAGTGGAAGTGGTTGGATCATGGATGGATGGAGTGATAAGCTCCCGACCCTAGAATGCATAAAGTAGGCTAAGAGGATCATCATGGTCTTGTTAATCATAGAGGGGATCTTGATCATAAATAGGAGCTTGATCATTGAAAGGATTATGTATGCTATGGATATGTTGGATGGAAGCAGTTTGATCTTGATGCGGATGAAGGGGTGATGTTTCTTCATGCTTAGGATTATGCTCATGACTATGAGTGGAGGCGGATGACTCTTGGATAGGTTCGATGGGTTGCGGATGACATGGTTGGTTTGAAGGACTTGGCATGATGTTTGGGGACTCTTTTGTATGTTCAATCATATGTATTGGATGACATGGAAATGTTTGATTCCTTTCTTCTAGCCCTTGGGTCACATCCTTTATAGGTGGAGGGGTGGAAGGACAATATAGTGGATGGACAATGAGGGTAGATGATGTGGACTTGTGATTAGCATTGGGTGGAGCGGTGATAGAATGTGCTTATAAGACGGATGAGGTAGACTTAGGTTCCCCTTGTCAAAGATAGCATTGGAGTTTAAAGGCACTTTGTCTTGCTGCCAAGGTGGACTTGGATAGGCTTGGGGTGCTAGAACCTTGATTTCTAGGATTGTCACGGAATGACACATGTCTTCATATCGTTGTATGTCTTCTTGTGGGATTAGGACCATGTTGTGCTTGACTAGGATGAATGATGAGATGGAATTATTGGGATGGATGAGATGTGATTAGGATAATGATTAGGGTGAATTGGATTGGATGATTAGGGTATGGTTAGGGTTGTGATTAGGATGACTTGGAAATGATTAGATTAGGGTACGGTTAGGGGTGATGTCGATTGGATGACAAGAATGATGTGAAATGATAAGGATGAATGTGTTGGTGAGAATGTTGTGTTGATGTGGAATGAGGGATAACTAGGAGTATCTATTCCCTTTCTCTTCTTTTTGCAACCGTGTCTTTGCCAAATGGGACTTGCGAATTGTGGGCTGATATGTGAATGTCAATGCAAGGCGATGAGGCTAAAAATATGATAGAGGCTAATCATATTAGTCTTCGAAAAGTCTAGCTCCAAGAGGGTACTCTCGTCTACTAATGACCTTTCAAAGCACAAATTGGTTTTATCGAGACTTTGAGGTATGGAAGAGGTGATTGATTAGAGTGAACCCATGAGTTTCAGAATTCACTTGTAAGGATGGACTTAAACTAGCCATGGAGTATTAAGCCCAAGTTTAGATTGATGTGAAAAGATGTCAAGGTCTCTTGGTCCGAATTTATACTTGTGATACAATCAAGCTTCAACAGTTTCTCCCTATGTTTCAACCTTAGGAAGACTAATGTTTAGGGTCCTCTATAGATGTCAGAGGCTGAATGGTAATGAAATGTTGTGATGAAATGTGATCGTAAAGTGATAGAATTGGATATGTAATGGGTGGCTTTGACACAATTGCAATCGGATTTGATAGGGGGGTAGATACTCAATGGCTTCCCTATGGTTGCGGTGTATTGTGATTGGGAATGATGAAAGATGAAATGGATTGGATAATGAATGAAGATGGCTAGGATATGATTGCGATAGATAGAATATGATTAGGGATGATATGATTGGATGACTTGGATATGAATGGGGAACGATGAGTAGAGTATGATTAGGATATAGTCTAATGATTAGGTATGATGAATAGGACATGATTGGGATAATGTGGAATGATTATGAAGGATGAAGAGGATATGATTATGAAGAGGTGGAATGATTGGGAATGAGGAATATGATAGATTGGGGTGAGGTGGAATGATTAGAAAATGATAGGAATTTTATTAGGATATGATAGGATGTGGCTAAGGACACAAAGGTTGAATGATGAAGATTCGAGTGGGAATGTGATTAGGATATGATTAGTTGGAATGATGAATATGATGTGATGTGGAATGGATGTAATGATTATTGAATGATTAGGGTATAATTATGATGAGGTGGAACGAAGAAGATGCGATAAGAATGTGACTAGGATATGACAAGTAGGATGATCAAGGTGTGGATGGTTAGATAGTGTGATTAGGAATGATTGGGATTCGATTAGGAAGAAGGTGACACGGGATGGTTAAGGTTTGAATTATGATGACTTGGGTATGATTAAGGTATGATATGGTATGATTAGGGATGGTTAGGATGAAGGTGACAAGGGATGATTAGGCACGATGAATAGGATATGATTAGGATAATGTGATAAGGATATGATTATGATGTGGTTGAATGACGAAGACATGATTAGACTTAGATTATGATGATGATATGATAAGGATGTGATGCAGAATGATTAGGGTTTGATTAGGAAGAAGGTGACAAGGGATCATTAGGCATGATGAATAGGATATGATTAGGATAATGTGATAAGGATATGATTATGATGTGGTTGAACGATGAAGACATGATTAGGCTTAGATTATGAATATGATATGATAAGGATGTGATTATGATATGATTAGGATGAGGTGAAATGATTAAGATATGAGGAATAGGATATGTGATTAGGATGAAAATGGGTTGGCTCAAGAGGGTGATTAGGAATGATGAGGATGATGGTTAGGTGTTGGTTTGATTTGGAATGTTGGTTAGATTAGGAATATGATGATGTGGAAGGGTGACAATCTAGATATGATGAGATTAGGATAGGACAAGTATGGTGTGGATGTTTGGAGGATGCGGTGAGGATAGTGATAAGGATATGATGACTTGGAATGATGAAGAATGATATGATGAGTTGGAATGATGAATATGCTATGATGCTAATTGGATTAGAAAAAAGGATGACGTGGAATGATAATAATGTAATTAGGAAGTCATTAGGATAGAACAAGTATGATGTGGATCATGTGAACAATAAGGCTGATTAGATGATGAAGAGGATGTGGTTAGGAAGAATGATTAGGATATGAGGTCAAATGGTGAGGGTATGATAAGAATGTGATTAGGATAGGGTTATGATGACTTGGATGTGACTAGGATGTGAAGTGGCTAAGGATGGTGATTAGGATGTGGAGGTTGAATGAAGAAGATATGATGATGACATGGAATGAATGTGTGGAAAGAATGTTGAGGGTGATGATTAGACAAGCACACACATCAAACATTGAAGACACTTGGCATTTTTTATAAGTTTTGAAGGCACTTTAGAAGACAAGCACAACCCTATGGCTAGGCAAGGATTGTATTTGTTGAATCCCCTAGATGTGCCTATTCAAAGCAGATAGCTCTAGGATCTTGGTAGCACCGACTCTCCTCCATAGCACTCACTTCTCATGTATACCAAGTTCCAGGTTTCCCAAGGCTCATCCCTCCACCAAACCTTAGGATTGTCCCTACTATCTCAGCTAAGAACTGCATGAATCGGGGTGGCTTCAAAGGTTACCTTTCTGTGTCAACAAATAGAGGATTTTTTGCCACTAAACAAGAGGGTTCTAGTGAATATCCAAGGGACTGGAACCCCACAAGCATCTAGCAAGCCACTTAAGGCTCTAACTAACCCTACTAGGAGTTTAATATACACAAAGGTACACCTCCTTTCGAGCTAGCACTGTATGGTGAGTGCTCATACTGGTTAGACTTGCCTTTCACCTTATCCTCAATTTATATAGTGGACCGAATGAAAGTCCTCCTTGGGGTCGCAAATGAATTCTCCTTGCGGATGTGTCTCAAGAGCAGGCCCACTCTAAGGTTGACAAAAGCAAGACAAGTTAACATGTTTTTGATCCCAAAGCTTGCACTAAGTCGCAAGGGGAGAGCATACACATGTGAACTTGCTCACACTCGCACATGTTCATCGACCTTAGAAAATAGATGTGTGGTGTGATTTATGCAAGTGTTGAGAGATGCTTTTGATTCCCAAGATCACATGATGTGCGAGGGAAGAGCATACGCACCTCAAAACATCAACACAATCACCAAACAAAGCAAGCACTAATTCATTTTAAGCCCCCAAACCAAATGTGAAAACAGCAAGATTATGTTCATTTTAGTGCACCAAAACCAAATGTGCCTATGATAACCAACACACATGCATATGAAAGAAATTGAATTCCTGCATCAAATGTGTTAGTAGTTTTCAATGAAATTCTTCAGCCCACGAATGTCACATGCTGCAAACAGAAATCAGTAACAGAAAATCCTCATAAAATTGCAAAAAACATGAAATTTGAAGTAAAAACCCCTTTTTGCAAGCCTCAAAGTCAAAATGGTCAAAAAAGGAATCTGTAAAATATCTCAAAAAATTGATCATTTACAGAAAAATAAATTGTAAAATCGTAAAATTTACAAAATTCTGAGCAATTTGAAAAAAAAATTCACTAAAATCTGATAAACTTCACCAAAGTTATGAGTGTTTAAAGTTTTAAAGGAACATTGACTTTGACTAAACATTTACCTGATAAAATGGTATAGTTACCTGAAGTTGACCTTACCATCGCAAAATTGGCTAAGTCTACTTTGCAACACAATTCATTTCATGAAAATCTGACTTGTTTTGCAAAAGTTACAAAAATTTGAATAAAATCGCCTATTCTGGTATGCGGGGGCAAAAAAGGTTAAGGTCTAACAGTTGGCTAACACTTGGCGGTCAGAGCCAGAACCAGTCACATGCACAGTTATCCCTGCTGGTGGTTAAGTGCATACAGTTAACTTTAGCAACAACCCTTGGTCCTCCATATGGCCAAGGGCAATGAAAAAGAAATATATATATATAGGAGGGGAGCGACCCCAGTCCCGCGGTCACAAAACCCTAAAGTCCAAACCAAGATTTCCATACAAAATTAAAATGTGAACTTTGAATCCGCTTGTCGAAAACCTACGTACACAAATGTTAGAACTCGAGCCACAGGTGCATGAAAGTTAGGCTGCCGGTCGTGAAGGCGACCATGCTGTGAATGAATACCTGCCGACAGTGAGGAGGGCAGCGGAGCGTGATGTGAGAGCGGCAGAACTCAGCAGTGGGCGGTGAAGATGTGTAGAGGAGCGGCGAAAAGGCTAGGCAACGGTGGAGGATTGGAGATAGACGGGAAACTAGACGGCGAAAGGGGATCTCTTGGGGTGGTGACTGTGTGGTGGAGCCGAGCCAATGGTGGTGACTTCGCAAGAGGCGACGATAATGTTTTTGAAGCGGTTAGGGTTAGAGTTTCAAACTGTCGACCGAAGGCTTTTGGATAGCGACCAAGCAGCATTCAAGGGTTAAAGGGTGGTTTGAAGTGGTGGTGCCAGGTTTTCAAAAGCGGCGACAAATAGGTCAAGATAGAAGGCGGGAGGTCTATGATGGGCGTCCACTATAGGCCATGCGGTGGTGACAGGGTTTGTAGATTTGATGGTGGCAATGATTTAAAATGATGGAAAATATTTGAGCTAAGGGTGTCAACCATGATTTTGAAGGAGGCAACTTTGACTTCGACAAGATCTTAGGAGGCAGCTGGGGTTTTAAACCTGTCGTGGGGGTGTTTCAACCTGGTGCAAAGTGGAGAAAAATGACGACGGTGGTGGAAGGCTTGGTTAGGTTGCGACAAGGGCTTCTATGGGACAGTGACAGGAGTGTTAGGGAGGTTTTGAGAGCCAAGGTCGGGAGATGGGTTAGTGGTCAATGAGATGAATGGAGGTTGCCGACAGATTCCTAAGTGCAATTTGACGGCATTGTGTCATGGTTCCCTGAAACCTACAAAATAAATCTTAAAACGACCAGCCAAAGACCTGGCTAAACGTTCAGTCTGAGAACAAAAACTTGCGACCAAAAATATAAACCTTGCAACCAAAAATACTAGGCTTGGAACCTATAAAACTCCACAACACAGAACAATCGCCACTCTGTGCAGAAAGGTATGGTCCATCCGTATGGTACGGATCCGTACAGTACGGATGGTTATACTAAAAACATTTCAAACAAAATCAAAAATTTTATAGAGACCAAACCCTATCAAATTTAATGTTATTTTCTGTCGAAAGGGCCTCCAGAACTTCATGGTGAGGTCTGTTTGAGCTTGGGAGGTCACCTGCAATTTTTTTCTTTCAAAAGTTGCCAAAAACTGGTCTGTTCACATCGGGTTCACCATTTGTAGATAGGGAAAAATTAGATTTAGTGTTGAAAATAGCAAACTACTAAACCCTATCAAGCACCATGAAGCACAACTTAGTATGAAAATGCAAACAGAAATCAAATGCAAACCAGATTCAAACTAATGTTGATTAACCTGCATGGCTCTTCTCAATCCTGCATAGGTATGCAGATTTCGAAAGGTTGATCATGGGAGGATGTTGGTTGTTCACAATTTTGGCAACATAACGGTATGCAAGGACTTAACATCATCAAAATGACTTGTGAAAGCCTTCCTTTATAGAAGAAGGTCAATTCGAATGGACGGATGAGATTGCCAGTTATGTTGGATGATATGGACGGTTGAGATTGATTAGGGTTGGATTAGGGTATCCCACTCAAGGAGGGATTGTAGCAATGTGACAAGTGTGCGATGGAGGATAAAGGGAATCTAATTCAAATTTTTATTTGAATTAGTTTGGCATGTGAAGGCATATTAAGTGGAAGATGGAGACATGCGACATGTGTCGCAATGTGATGAGAGGTGAGGGAATAATTCAAATTTTTAATTTGAATTATGTGAGACATGTGAAGGGGTATTATTAACTAAATAAATGGGATTTATTTAGTTAATGGGAATGTGATTAAGTTGGAATTGTGAATAGGATTAGGACAAAATGGCTTATGATGCCCCTAGTAAAGTGTTGACTAGGTCATGGTAAGGACATGGACAAATTTTAGTGTCTACAAGATGGTCTACCTATAGAATTTTTTAAAATATTGTGGTCATTAATTAGGGAGGACTTCTATGAGGTCTATAAAGAAGCTTTATCAAAGGGATCCCTTGGTTCCTCTAATAATCCTAAAGGAAAAAATGAGACCATCTCAAGGTGGAGACCAATTATTCTCCTTAATACGTCCTAAGGGATTATAGACAAAGCCATTGCTAAAAGAATTAGACACACAATGCAAGAAATTGTAAGACCTGAGGATTTATAGGAGAGAGATTCATAGTAGATAACTTGGTGCTTGCTTGGGAAATGATTGAATGAGCACAACAAGAAAGACAAAATTGCCTCCTCATCAAATTGGATTTTGACAAAGCATATGATAGGATAAGGTGGCTATTCATCTTAAAAATGCTTAAATGGCTAGGCTTTAGCCCCAAGCTCATTTCCCACATTAAGCTCCTATTTGATGATGTTTTTCCTCTTCAACGGTTGATAAGGCAAGGTTGCCCTTTAGCCCCTTTAGCCCCATTTATTTATGTTCTCACAGCTTATGTGTTTGGATACCTTTTAAACCATGCTAAAAAATGAAATCTCATTCATGGTATTTCTCTACCTAGCAATGAAGTAGCTCTTAATTCTCATTTTGCTAATGATAGCTTATTATTCATTCAAAACTCCCAAGAACTAAATAACACCCTTGATGTCTTGACCTATTTTCTCTCTTAATAAAACTAAATTTTGGATGACCTCAACTGATCAACCCCCACAATGGAAATTCATCAAACATGGTGGCATCCCATTTCATTATATGAAATGTGGAAATGGTTCATCAATAAACTAAAAAGAAAACTCAAACTTTGGTCAAACAAATTTCTTTCTATGGCTAGATGCATTCAAATTGCCAACAAAATTCTCATCGCTAGTCATGTTTACATTTCATCATGTTGGATTCTTTCAAAAAGCAACTACAATCAGTTAACTCAAATAATTAGAGGGTTTATTTGGGGAAAATCAAAAAACAAAAAGGGTCATCTAGTTGTTTCATGGCTTTACTGTATTCAACCAAAAAGCAAAGGGGGTTTAGAAGTGACTGATCCCCTCACACAAGGGCCCTACCTCATAGCAAAATGGATCATTAGAGTTCTTCATGAATCAACACCATGGAAGACTCATATTAGGCACAATAGAATGCTTGGAAAGAGGTTGGGTGGAAAGATAAAATCCTTATGGCAAAATACTTCAAACCTCAAGCTTCCAAATAATTTTTAAGTATATGGAAGGCTTGGCAATCTGTGTCTCCTCTTCTTGAATGGAAAGAACAAGATCTTCATCATGGGATGAGTTTTTCTACTTCATCTATTTGGTGGAATAGATTGATATGCTTACATGAGCAGCCTCTTGCTATTAATATCAATTGTATAGCAAGATCTTACTCGAGGAATCACAAATTTCAAGGATATTTGGGAGTTCACATGACATGCTCTTCAATTAAAACTTTCTACTCCCATCTCATGCAAATTTTTTAAAGATTAGAGGTAGGTTCTAGGCTATAATATTGAAAAATTCCCTCTCAAGCTAATTTATTGTAAACTTCTCCCTCCAATCCAAATACAACCAAGATTGAATCTAAAATGGAGAGTGAATTAGTCCAAGTCCAAGTGGTTCATCTTAAACCTTGTTGTTTGAGAATCCAAAGCTGAAGCTAAAGCTCAATTTCTAGCATGCAAGATTATCCACTATAAAATTACTATGGAATTAAACTTCACCTTTCTTCCTAGTCATTCCACCAAACGTTCGTTCTATCACAAGTTAGAGGCCATTAGAAATGTTTTTTGGACTTGCAAGCATGCTCAACAAATTTGGCACACAATTATGACCCCTATTCCTGCTATGTTTAACAGAAAATTAAGATGGAAATCAACTCTGGCTACATTGTTTACAAATTTATGTGCAATCTCAACTAACAACTCTTGCAAAGGATCACAAAAGGTTGACTAAAACTTTGAAGGAGAAACTAAACAACAATGCAAAGCTCAAGACACAAATATCTAATGTAGAATCTCAACTGGCAACTCTAGCAAAGGATCACAAAAGATCTCTTCTTACAACTACCAATATTATTATATAGGAGTGTGTGTTGTGTACTCTTGGAGAAAATTGATCTTATCTCTTATTGTATTATACAATCTGCCTTAAACTATTTGTAATACTTGGTTCTATATGTAATCAGCCCTAAATTTGTTACTTTCAAGCTGCCTGGCTTGGAAGTGCCTCCTTCAAGCTTATTTTTCTGATATATATTCTTTTAATACTATTAATAGATGCATTTTTCCAATTTTAAAAAAAAATCCAACTATGACAATTAGTAAAGCTTGTAATTGTGGACTTCAAAAAAACCATGGATCACCGAGAAAAGGCAAGATAAATGTAAAACTCTTGAGCACCCAAGTTGGGTAGTGGCAATTTCTAATTTGCTATCGACTAACTAAGTTTGGTTTGAACATTGAAATTTCTGCATGATTTGTGGTTTTGCTCATAACTATTTATTAAGTGCTCAGGTTGAAGGTACATACTACAGCCCTTGTTTAAAAATTAATACAAACTTTGGCTTTTCTTAGTGATGGTTAAAAATTAATGCAAAACTTGGGTCTTCTTGGTGGTGGTTAAAAAATAATATAAACTTGGATCTTCTTGGTGGTGGAAATTTTCCTCAAATCTCCATGTGTATCATACAAAAGTGTCTCCATGTATATCATGTGTTATTCCCAAGTGTTGTGGCTTGCAATTGTACAATGCTTCTTTGCATAACAATATATTTTAACTAGAATTTGTTGATTTTTTGAAATGGGCATGAGCGCGAAGTCCGTTGCCCCTGCGTCCATTGGCCTGGGCACTGCGTGTGTGACAAGTGCTGCGTGTTCTCAGGGGTGTGCAAAGGTGTATGTGGGCATCCCTAGGGCTGGGGTTCCCACAAAAGATGGTTTATTGGCAGCCACAAATGATGTGCAGGCAGTGGTTGAGGCTTCTTCAAGATGGGAAGGGGCTCCCACATCAAAGGTAAATGAGGATGCAGAAGATGTGCAGGTTGGGGCTAGGTTCAGCTCATCTATTCCTAGGCAGCGGGCTTCTGGTGGTCTTAGACGCTCATTTGCGACAGTGACGAGGTCAAGTGCTCACCATCCTCAGGGTGGGATCCGACCAGTTTCTTGTGCCCGCACCTCCCCAATTGTGGTGTGTGGCCTGAAAGTCGCTAAAAATGAAGAGTTTTGCCGTAATATAGCCATTATTTGCAGGTTCAATGGCTTCTGGCCCTCCCTGCCAGATCTCCACAATTGGGTCATAGAGACTTGGAAGCCATTTGTTGCTGGTAAGATTGAGTTGTTTCCCAGTGTATGTGGTTGTTATGTTTGGCATCTTGATTGTCTTACCATTGATGTCAAAATAGGTGAGCTTGAGATGCAATGAGGTCATGTTGTTCATGGGAGTTCATTCTCATCTTCATGGTTGACAAGTGATCTTTGCAGAGAAAGTAATGGGCAGTGTTGTGAAGTTGCAATATAGTGGCAATTATGATGTGCAAGTGATTTTCATGATTCTTAAGGACTTCATCATGATGGTTCAAATGTTGTGGTCTTCTCTCAATTAGGTCTGGCAGGTGTTTTATGTTGATGTTGCTTCATATCATGCTTCAATGTGCTCATTATCATGTCAGTGTGCTCATCATCATGCCTTAGTCTTCAAGATCCTCTTCATGGTGATAGTGTGCTCATCATCAAGATGGTGGTGTAACAAGATGGTCATGTTACTCATACATGTTGCTCATACACGTTTTGGACCACAGAAGTTCATATACATTATGATATTGAGATGCTTGATGCTTGTCAAAATTGTCAAAAATGACAGAAGGTTTCAAAGTTAGAAGTTATAGAAGTTGCTGTAGTATTAGTATTTGTTTGGATGTCTGCTCTTTCATTCCTTCATGATGTGACAGAGCTGCAATACAATAAGCATGTTGATGTGCAATTGGGATGCTTGCTCATTTATGATGGTTATATGTCACATGTCTCTATGATGCTTCTTAAGGGTTGCTCAATGTAGTCTTTGTCATCCTGCTGCAAAGACTATGGTTTTGAAGTTTATTCAAGTTTACTCAAAAGAGAAAATCAATCAAAGGTTAAGAATTAGTGTTTGTGGTTGAAAACCCTAATGCATTGCAAGTTTAGTGTGACTTTGTTAAGGCTCATTTTAGCCTTTGTTATGCTCGGCGTAACCGTCATTCACTTTATTTCTATTTTTAAAGTGACCGGTTGAGCAGGTGTCATGTAACTTAAGTTACATGTTGAAGGGTTTATGAATGTTGAAAGACCGGCCCTGACATCCTAGGGTCACTGGTAACTTAAAGTTGCCTTAATGTCTTTGGTGGTAAAACACATCGTGTGGTGCAAGTTAAAAAGGAAGGTGGCGCGAAGTTTTAATTGTGTGGGTGTCGTTTAAAAGGCATTTGAAGCCCAACGGTCACAAGTGCATTTCTAAATTTGACGTTCTTTTATTTATAAAAGCCTAAAAAAAGATGGTTTTTCTCCTTCTTTAAGATAGCGATGGCCAGAGAATTTTATATAATGAAGACAGAGATGTTTTTATGAAGAAGGATTGCTTCAGTGCATATTAAAGAGGGATACCTACTAGGTTATGTCAAATTTGTGAAGATTGTGATTGTTAGAATATAGTTTTTGAATGCTTTGAAACTGCTCAAGAGAATTGCTTCTCAACTACCCGAGAGGAATGTAAAAGATATAAAATGTCAAAACAATGATGGAAGCATGTTAATCATTCAGTGAAGAGTTTAGCAGATGCATTGAGTGAGTAGATAGTGTGTTTTTTAGACCACACAAATGTTGTCTCAGATGGTTTTGCTTTGACAGAGATAATGAATATCTTTCTTGCAATCTTTGCAACAAGATTTCAGGGGTTTTGATCAAATGCAGAGTTAAAAGGTTTGGTATGTGAATGAAATCTATAGTGAACAGGGTACATAGGAGTTTGAATGATTACGTTTATTTGATTGTTGTATCTTGTACGAGTTTCTTGATTGTATATGTATGACAATTTAAGCATTTGAAGGTCATAGATATCCTAATTGCAGTTGTTGCAATAGGATCATAATCTTAGTACATTTTCACAACATTGAAGTTTGTTACAGGGTGTATGAAGGCTTGTTATTGCAGTAGCACAAGATCTATTTAAGTCTACAATTTGATTTCTAGCCTCTTCAAATTCTAAAGAAACTTTTGCAAAATCTGCACATACCTTATCTTTGGATTCTTCTTCTTGTTGAAGCTAGTCTTTTAATCTCTGATTCTCCTTTCTAAGTTGCTTGATCTAATCTAGGGCACACAAGAGCTCTCCTTCAACATCAACTTCACAATCATCTTCATTAAACTCTTGTCCATCTTCATCCACATAGAGGACTCCTTCTTTGCCATCAATCTCAACAGCAAAGCCATCTTTACTTTCATCAAGTTCTTGTCTTCTTACATTCACATTGAAGTCTTCCTTTTTGTCAAGACTCTTAACTGCAGAACCAATATCTTTATTACTTTTAGTATCTATATTCAGGAATGGCTTAGGCAACAACTCATTGCTAGACATAATTGAGGCTTGTTTTACAATCTTTTGATCAGCATCTTTTTTTTCTCTATTTGAGGCCTTATTTCTATTCTTCTTACCTATTGTACTCCAATACCAGGAACCCTTAAGTTGGTTAAGCTTCTTGCTTGGGGTCTGGCTCTAATACCACTTGTTGGAGTACAAACAACACTAAGAGGGGGGGTGAATCAATGTTGTATAAAAAACTAGGTTATTTACTTTTTATCAACATTAAAAGAGAAAGTAGAAGAATCAAACTTAACAATATGTTTCATCACATGAAGGATTCAAATACTGAATATGTAAGCATAAAGGACAATCAAATCACACAAGTTTGAAACCAAGACACAATAGTTTTCACGAGTGGAAAACCCTCTCAGGGATGAAAAACCACTCAAAACTGCCTCATTGGCTTAATCATGGATATCAACAATTACAAAGCCTCACCGACTGATGAAAAGGTCTCACTGACCATGTAAGCATCACTGGATACAATATACCTCACTAGATACAAGTGTGTCTCACTAACAATCAGGTATATAAGAAAGAAAAAGTTCATTCAGGGGGTTTCCCTGATTCGGTCCAATACACAAAATGATTTATCCACCTTCACCATACAAAATCACTTTTCAATGAAAACAAAATACTTCAATGTCTTCTACAAAACATATCAAACTCCACTGCAAGAAATTTCATCATCTTATACCTCCTTTTGTCTCCAATCAATATGCCCTTCAAACACGAACACAAAACAAATTTACTTTATTCTCTACACCTTTTCTTCTTTCACTACCACATCCACTACCAAGTCTCTGTTCTTCAGTTTGACCTTCCAATTAGGATGTATTCATGTTTGACATTTTATAGCAGTTTCACAAAGGAAACTTTACAAATCAAAGAGATCTTGTGCTACTGCAATAACAAGCCTTCATACACCCTGTAACAAACTTCAATGTTGTGAATGTACTGAGATTATGATCCTATTGCAACAACTGCAATTAGGATATCTATGACCTTCAAATACTTAAACTGTCATACATATTCAATCAAGAAACTCGTACAAGATACAACCATCAAATAAATGTAATCATTCAAACTCACATGTACCCTATTCACTATAGATTTCATTCATAGAGCAAACCTTTTAACTCTGCATTTGATCAAAACCCTAAAATCTTGTTGTAGAGATTGCAAGCAAGATATTCATTATCTCTGTCAAAGCAAAACCCTCTGAGACATCATTTGTGTGGTCTAAAAAACACACTATCTACTCACTCAATGCATATGCTAAACTCTTCACTAAATGATTAACATGCTTCCATCATTGTTTTGACATTTTATATCTTTTACATTCCTCTCAAGTAGTTGAGAAGCAGTTCTCTTGAGCAGTTTCAAAGCATTCAAAAACTATATTCTAACAATCACAATCTTCACAAGTCTGACATAACCTGGTAGGTATCCCTCTTTAATATGCACTAATGCAATCCTTCTTCATAAAAACATCTTTGTCTTCATTATATAAAATTCTCTGGCCATCGTTGTCTTAAATAAGGAGAAAAACCATCTTTTTTAAGGAAATAAAAGCACGTCAAATTTAGAAATGCACTCATGACCGTTGGGCTTCAAATGCCTTTTAAACGACATCCACACAATTAAAACTTTGCACCACCTTCCTTTTTAACCTGCACCACACGATGTGTTTTACCACCAAAGACATTAAGACAACTTTAATTTACTGGTGACCCTAGGATGTCGGAGCCAGTCTTTCAATGTTCATAAACCCTTCAACATGTAACTTAAGTTACATGACACCTGCTCAACCGGTCACTTTAAAAATAGAAATAAAGTGAATGACGATTAGGCTGAACATAACAATAGCTAAAATGAGCCTTAACAAAGTCACACTAAACTTGCAATGCATTAGGGTTTTCAACCACAAACCCTAATTCTTAACCTTTGACTGATTTTCTCTTTTGAGTAAACTTGAATAAACTTCAAAACCACAGTCTCTGCAGCAGGATGACAAAGACTACATTGAGTAACCCTTAAGAAGCATCGTAGAGACATGTGACATATAACCATCATAAATGAGAAAGCATCCCAACTGCACATCAACATGGTTATTGTATTGCAGCTCTGTCAAATCATGAAGGAATGAAAGAGCAGACATCCAAACAAATACTAATACCACTGCAACTTTTGTAACTTTTGACTTTGAAACCTTCTATCATCTTTGACAATTTTGACAAGCATCAAGCATCTCAATATCATAATGTATATGAAATCATGTGGTCCAAAACATGTATGAGTAACATGACCATCTTGTTGCATCACCATCTTGATGATGAGCACACTATCGACATGAAGAGGATCTTGAAGACTAACTAAGGCATGATAATGAGCACACTGACATGATAATTAACACATTGAAGCATGATATGAAGCAACATCAACATAAAACACCTGCCACACCTAATTGAGAGAAGACCACAACATCTTAACCATCATGATGAAGTCCTTAAGAATCATGAAAATCACTTGCACATCATAACTGCCACTGTATTGCAACTTCACAACACTGCCCATTACTTTCTCTACAAAGATCACTTGCCAACCATGAAGATGAGAATGAGCTCCCATGAACAACATGACCTCATTGCATCTCAAGATCACCTATTTTGACATCAATGGCAAGACAACCAAGATGCCAAACATAACAAACTCCCCCTTTGGCTTTGGCATTGATGTCAAAACCATATCACCTTTTCATTCTCCCCCTTTTTGGCAATCAATGGCAAAGAAATAGGCTCCCCCTAAGTACAATCATAAAGCAAGTTCAGCACCGAGACTGCAGAATAATGAAGAGTAGCATTCTTGAAGCATTGTTGCATGTTCTAGGATTGCAATGACTGAAATTACACCTTCCAATAGTTTTCAAGATAGTACCACTCGTCAAAAACTCACTGTTTCAACCTATGCACTTAACAAATCTTAATATAGGCTTGATAAGACTGTCCCAAACTCTATCCAATGCACATTATCTTCTCTCTATCCATGACTACAAACAATATACATTCACTGTCCTTTGACTGAATACAATATATTGCTGCATACAAAAACATTAAGACTTGCACCAAATCATCTTATCTAATGAATTTGAGAACATGAACATGAATTTGACTGCTGACGGTATACTCCCCTGTCTCATGAGATTTAGATGAGAAAAAAATGTATCTGAATGCAACTAAAATTGTCACAACTAAAATACAGTCCAAACTGAATATACACCAAGACTCCTACAAGATTGTCTTCTACCTACATTCCATGGAGATAACCTTTTGAATTTTAATGGATGCCATAACAAAACATGAAGAAAGTTGCCTTGCTACTTATACAGAGATGCTGCTCCAACTATTCCAAATATCAACATACAAAGATGCTGCCCTGAAAAAAAATTGTCTTCTATCTACATATGGAGATAACCTCTGCCTGCTAATCTTTTGAACTTGAATGCCACCAATCACATGAAATAACATCACAGTGTAAATTCATGTGCAATATGAACCAATCTCTGCATACACCAATCTTGAAGATCATGATACAATATAAATGTACAACATAAATTATATCAACCATTAATGGTGAGCATTATGTCATGAACCATTATCCTTGTTTAAATGAGCATCTTGTGAAGACCTCATTAACCATATCAATCATGAATGCTCAATTCCATGCCACTGCCCAAGACTCCATGATATCATACCAATCAACCAAAAAAACAAAATATGACAAGATGACAACACCTTGAAAGCACCACACCACATGACAACATTAACCACCAATATAATAAAGGCAAGATGTCAAAACACCTCTGGAGAATCTGAAACATGATAAACATGAAAAGCATATTTGAAACATGAAGAAACTCCTAATCTCCACATGAAAGCATCCTGATGATAACTTACTGAACACCATCATAAATGTGAACACTCTTGAGAAGGCATCCTAAAGGAACATGATCTAGACAACATGAACTAAGAGCACCATTGAAACCATGAAGACCATGAGTTACACCAATGTATATGTCAGCAAACAAGCATCTCCATCATAATATCATGAAGAACCATGAAGCACTTGCATCTAAACCGATCTATAAAGTATGAAAGCATGAAATGAGAACTAACGCACATTAAACCAGTCAAAAACCCCTGAAGATGAAGCATCAACACCAAGACTTGAAGCATCAAAGATCACCATGTAACACATGAACCTCAAGACCTCAAACAACAATATTATGTGATCATCTGCCAATACATCCTCAAGACCACTCTGAAGGTTTGATGAACAACATGAACTATAAGATGATGACTACTCTCTCTGCAAGCTCTCTCTACAAGCTCTGTCTGCAAGACTTGTCAACACATCAAACATCACAGTCACATGTATATATAGCACCATTAGGCATCATCAGACCTGAATGAACAACACTATCATGTCACCATGACAAACTGCATACAAAGACACCAAGGTGATCAATAAGGTCAATAACCTCAAACACATGAATTTTGTATTATGAAGTACATGGATGCACAAGAAATGCATAGAAGCACACAACTCCAAACAATATTATGAGCCCATGATCAACTCCAAGCATGAACCATGAAGTCAATCAATATGAAGTCTTGATATAAACCATGAAGTCCTGATATAAATAATGAAGACTTTGAACATGATCAACCACACCATAATGAACATGATCAACCAAACTATAAAGTCCTGACGACCACCAATGAGAGCAGAACCACAAAAGCAACATAGACCATTGCCTTCCAACTTTCTTCAAAAGTCAAGGCTGCATCACTACACTTACTGTCCTCTAATTTAAGATATTTGCAAACTTGATATTATTCCCTTATTGCTCAAATGTCTGATATGAACTTTTCATTAATTATTAAACATTACATGCAGTTATCATTAAGATACCACTGTCATTTCAATGGTTAACATTACAAAGTCACTGTCTCTTCATGATCCACAAGAGCAAACACACAAGTAAAAGTGATCCAAAATTATATAAACACAAAAACAAATACTCCACATTGTCCACGTTGCTCTATTCTAGTCAAACCTCAAACCACTTTTGCTGATCACTAATGGGAAATAGGATCAGCTGAATACAAACATGATTACTTTCCACTTAACACTGATATGTCTTCATGGGGATAAAAGATAAAACCTTACACAACTCCCCCTGACTCCATTCTCCTCTTTATGCACTTATGAATGTTTCTTGCTGAGACTCATCCTTCTCCTGATTTTGCTTCCTTCTCCAAATCTTCTAAATGCATGTCTTCTTGGAATATTTTCTTCTCCAAACTAGTATAGTATCTGATTTCTTATGATGACTGAATGATTCCATTGAATCATTCCTACAATATAGTGCTTTATGTCCAGGAGAGTTACACTTATAACATTTGATGTTGTTATCTTGACCAAAGAAGGGATTATTTCTTCTTGACATATTATATGTCCAAGAGAGTTACACTCATAACATTTGATGTTGTTATCTTGACCAAAGAAGGGATTATTTCTTCTCAACATATTATAAGAACTCTTATTCACATTCTTGACAAGATCATGTCTCTCATACATTCTATAATTTCTTGTGCAATCTCTTGCTCTATGGCCATAAACATGACAGCAATAACAATAACCATGAAATTGAGAATAATTGTACCTCATTGAACGCATAGTGGATAAAAATCTTGTAGACTTGACTATCCTTCTTCTTTGATCTTCTGGAGCAACGGCATGATAACTCAAGTCTATCTTCTTTTTAGGTGCATTTCTTGCTTTAGAACACTCTCCATCATAACCTAGACCATTTGTGTCTTTGTAATGCTTTTGTTTGTTCAACATGTCATTCAACTTGTTTGTGCTTTCTTCAAACTCCTAATATTTCTTGGACAGAACCTTGAGACCTTCATAATCCTTTCTCAACCTGACTATTTCTGCCTCTAACTTCAAACATTCTATTCTTTTTACTTCAAAATTAGATTTAGTTACATCTAATATTCTTTTGGCTTCCTCAATCTCAATTTTTAGACTTATAATCAATTTCAATTGTTGGCCCACGATTGTTGTTAAACCAAAAGGTCGACCTTTTACTTTCCGATACAAGCGCCAGAGTTAATGAATCCACGGGAGGCGGTTAATCCATGTCACGAAACCCAAGGCTGTGTTGAACACGACACCAACTTTTTGAGAGACAAAAGCACCAACTTTCCAACAGTGGTTTCTTCATCGTGACTTTTGTCTCTTTTGAGCAGCAAGATTTAGTTTTTGATGGTAGGGTTTGGATGTGGGGGAAGCATTCCCTTTTCATTAAACCATAGACGCTTTCTTTCAATCCCCTTACCAAATCGCTTAATATTAGACCAATTTGAGTACATCTTCCAAACCTCCCTCTCCAATTTTGGGAGGACTCCTACTACGAGAGCATTGGCAACACCATTGATAGTTTCTTGAAAGTAGACTCTACCACATCATTCATGGGGCACTCCACAGTTCCCTGAATCTTGGTTGAAATTGACATTTCCAAACCCCTGTTGTGAGATGTGTTAATGATTGGTGACCGGCCTTGGAAACAATTCATTGACTATGAGAGTATGCCCTTAGATGCCGGCGCTACTTTGTTATTGGTCATGTGGCTTCCAGTTGTCATCTTTCGCGCCGCAAAGGCACTACAACTTGGTGGAAGGATGCTCTTCTGGATCATTTGACTATCAGTGCTTCCCAGGAGGATGGTTTGTCTCTTGGGGATGATTTCTCTCAGGAGGATGAGGTCCCTCTACAGATTGTTCATGTGGGGGTGGCAGAGCTTGTTGCTAACCACTTGACCCTGTTGGACTCTATTGATCATATTGTAACTCCCACGTCAGTCCCTGCTCCGGAACGGTTCTCTCCTACTATTGCTACTGGTTCTTCGGTTGGTGTGGCAATTCTGCGCACGGTGGCTTCGGGTCTGGCTACTTCTTCCCCTCTAATCTTTCCTTGGTTGTTGCTGCTGGGGATGTTTCCCCCCTCTTGCCACGTTCGATGGTTGCTTGTTCGAAATCAACTATTGCTTGATCCCAAGTCTAGTTTTTCTAGTGTCAACACGCGTCCGAGAATGTTGTTCCCCCCTTTCGTTCGGGGGACTTTGACTCTAAGGTATCTTGCTTGATCCCAAGTCTAGTTTTTCTAGTGTCAACACGCGTCCGAGAATGTTGTTCCCCCCTTTCGTTCGGGGTACTTTGACTCTAAGGTATCTTGAATTGTGGTTCAACGGCATAAGAAAGGGCTCCCCAAATCTGTTGTGATTTTTCTGCTGTAAATGTGGTGCACTATTTGGGTTGCCCTTGCGGCCTTATTCTTTTTCTTTGGGTTGCCTTTTAGGCTGTGCTGTTGTTCTGTTTTGTTTTGCCTTTTGGGCTGTGCTGCTGTTCTGTTTTGTCTACCCTTGCGGCCTTGTTCTTTTTCTTTGTCCCTCTAGACTGTTCTTAATACGGATCAGCCCCCTCGTTTTGCAGCTTATCATACTCAAAAATAATATATTTTAACTGTATTTTTTATCCTATTATTTTTTTAACATAGATTTTTTTTATTGTTGAGTTTTTTCCTGCTCTGTTGTTCAATAGTGGTTCCACAAAAAAATTCTACATATATCTTGTGTTATGCAGAGTGCTGTAATCTACATTTTCTTTATTACAATGTTATTATTCCCATTTCCTATTCCTACATGATCTATCAATGTTAATAAATTTAACCGCAGTAAGAAAAACTATTGTTGACCCTATTATCATATTTTCCTGTGTTGTTTATGTAAATGAAAAATTTCACGAGGGCAGAACTAACACTAGGGCTAATAGCTATCAGAGAAGCAGACATTTGTCGTTAGGAAACAATACTGCATTTAATAAAGCCTTCATGGCATGCCGTGGAGTGATGGAGCTAGAGAAATTTTATCTTCCTGGATTTGTAAGGAATTGCTCAAAAGGCTAGTCATTTTGTTAGAATATTCACATTGCGGTGTTAACGAATCCAATACAACAGTGTCTATCTATTGATTTGATTGTTCACATTATATCTATTTATATCAATTAGTAAGAGGCACTTCTTTCAACTTAAGAATATCCATATAAACGGTTGGTTCACTGGTATCTGAACAGCAGCAAAAACTGGTTTCTGCAAGCTTTCAATCCTCAACTCAAATCTGAAATGACAGATTGTACCACCAGCTTGGAATCATTAAATCTCAAATTTAATTTTGCAGGCCACATAAACCTATGAGTTGTCTTTGCAATCATCTCTGTTTTCCTGGCACTTATTAATCTGATGATAAACGGTGGCGCTTTATTTGACAACATGACAGAAGTTTTGACTGAGAAGAAGCGTAAATGGCCATGAACACATACTAAACTTTTTATCTGTTATCTCATTTGCCCCCAAAAACTCCAGAGGGTTAAAAATAAATATGACAAGTTTAGTCTACATTGCTTAACAAGATATTTCAGAAATTTTATTCTTGGAAGAAAAAAAAGTACATTATAAGAAGACGATAGACAATACAACTATTGACAACAACAGCCAATTGGAAGAAAGCTTAATTGATTACTTATAATTTCAGGGAAAATAATGCCAAATACAAACCTTACGCATTTTGGTCAAAATTGTTTCTTTAAGTTTGATAGGTTAACACTGTCAAAAAAATAATACTTCCAGACGGCAAAAACTAATAAGCCAACAAAATACAACATTCAAAGGTAACAACAGAACATTTCAGTCATTGTAAGCCCTTTTCAAGTATATTTACCCTTTGCAATTTTTTTTTTTAAATAATGTATTGCTTAAGCCATCATGAGAATAAATGAGTGAAAGATGGATGTACAATTCTCTAAAAGCTTACTAATTCACTTTCATGGACAGAAAATTTTTAAAAATTAAAAATTCACTTTAATGGACCATAAAAACTCAATACTACTAAACTTCATACTTAAAAAACAAATAATAAAATCATTCAAAACCCTATAGTTCCCAAGAGGGCTTCAATGCTCTGAAGCTTTTAAAATATAAATCCCTAGAAACTAGGAAGTGAAAATAAAAGATCCATCTTATCGCTATTGCCCTGATAAAAAAAAATAAACCACAGAATCATACTCGTAATATACAGAAAGTTTTATCCCAAGCAAAACACTGCATTTATCATTACACTCAATACTTTTAACCTGATAAAACCCTAAATAATAATGAAACAGAACCCAAATTTTACTATCAGAAATAGCCCTAAAATTGAACTTTTTCCCGTAGAAAAATCCTAAATGTCTAATTTGGCAAGTTCAATGCCACACAAAAAACCCCGGAATTCTTAAAAAGCAAGCACACATCCTATTTTCCTCCTAAAACCGCACAAACCCGGAGAAAAATAACTACTACAAAGTTATAAGGAATGAAAACAAGGGGAAAAAAAATCTAATGAATTTTTGCATAAACTGAAGAAAAAATAAATTCATATGGAAATTTAAAATGTGGAATTCTTTTGGAGCTCAGGTAGTCACACGAGAGACCAACTGAGCAACGAGAAAGAAGACCGCCATGAAAGATCCGACACCATCAGCTTGAAAAACTCAAACCCTGATGTCGCCGCTTCCAATCTTTATTTACCAGACACGTAACGGCATCTACCGACATTTGTAAACAGTAGCCACCTGACTAGGTCTGGAAGTTCAATTCCAATCAAAGTAAGAAATAATCTGTTTAATATCAATCACAGCTAAAGAGTCTGTATTCCTACAAGCGATTTCCTATTGAATAAAACAGGTTACCAATCCAAACAAATACCAAAGCCATTGATTTAACATCGGAATTCTTCGATTTTTAATATAAGGAAATACAGACACAACCCTAGTTTAAACCCTAACCCTAACGATTTGAAACCCTAATGCTGACCTTGCCGAAGCGCGAGAAAGCGGTTAGACACGGATGTTCTCATACAAATTTGAGGTTGCAAAGGTTTAATAGTTTTAATTACTTTTTCTTTTTAATATTTTGGAAGAGAGGGGGAGAATAAGATTTTTAGATTGGAAATTATAGTAATTGGGTGGTAATAAAAATTAGAATTGAAAGAAAAGTCATGTAAATTGCTACATAGATATAAAAATCTTTAAGTTAGTAGAAGAAACTTTTATCCCCCTTTCCAATACCAACATAAAGTTTGAAGGGATAAATGTGATTCATTTTCATTGTGTAACTACATTTTTTTAATTCTAGGGGATTGTCCTAGAGTAAGAATAGGAGACCAAGCCTCTTCTATGGGATTGCATATTTGTTTAGAGATGCATAAGAAACCACTTTACACATCTATTTTATATCATTTTGAATATATGTTGTAAAAATATTATTCTAGTGTTTAATTTAATTTATTTGTCGCACAAACTAACTCAAAGACATGATGTTTCCATAGTCCATAAACGAGTTTATGGTAGCAAATTGTGTTCAAGCTTTTGAATCAACTTTTCATATTAGCTTTTGAATCTATCTCCTCGTCCTAAAGAAGGATCATAGAGTGTGATCGGAAATGTTGATTCAAAAGCTCAAACATAATTTTCTACCAGAAGCTCATTTTACAGCACAAAATAACTTTTAATCAAAACTTACTTGCCAAATCACATTATACACTACCTCAGCCTATTCATATCTTTAGGTCCCTTGACAACCTAGACCAGGTCACATAACATAGCCTTGTCCATAGAATCAGTCATATGCCCACATGACATGACCTAGTCCATAACATTTAAATTTTATATTTTGCATTCTAAAGCCAACCTTTCAAGAAACTAGTTGTTACCCCATCCACTTGTGTGCTAAAAACTTTGAATCAAGCAACTAAGGACGTGTATTTATAGACATTCCCAGATTATTAGCAATAAGGAAAAAACGGACTACAAAGCATCAAATTGAGATTCACTCAAAGCTACATTTGATTCACAAGCACTACAAAGTTACATCTTTGCATCTACACCAATTTATCAAGCATTTGTATTTGCATCGCTTGTACAAACATCTAAGAGCTTGACAACTACCAAAATGAGTCTAATAGCTAGCCCTACTATGCTTTTCAGCACTGTAGACATCCAAAATTGTCCACTCATTAACCACTTTCATCTATTTATCAATTAAATAACATTTAATTAATAAATTTACTATTTGTCATAATTAATTGAATAGTCTAGACTATTTATTCAATTAACCAACACTCTTCCTTTAGTCCAACCTTAGGTGAATAAAGAAAAATATTTATGCACCTAAGTTCTATTGTGCCTTGCACACACGCCCCATTTTGCCAAATGAAGACCCCCTCTTTTGCTTTGGCTTGGAGTTTCAACCTTTCTACCTTATGATGATGAGAGGGTGAATATGTGCTTAGAATGCAGGATTTGCTTCAAATTTGGGTATTTTGCATGTTTGGAGTGATTTGATGTCTTTCATAATTGATTTGGAGGTGTCTTGAGTGGTCTTGTGCTTAAAAGATAGCCATTTGTTGCCTTTTGCGCTAAAGTTGGGTGTTACTACATTTTGCTCCAAAATCATGTGTCATTGGATATTGTCCTTGACATTGCTACTGCAAGATGTGTCATGTTGAAATTCCTAGTTTCCAAGTCTTAGAGTTGCAAAATCATGTCAAATTCTACAAAATTTCACAAAATCATGTCAAGTTCTGCAAAATTTCACTAAGGGGTTCATATACTTTCATTCTGACGCATGGTCTTGAAGCCCTGATTTGGCTAAGTCTGAAACCCTGAAAACCCTAAAAAGGGCCAAGTCTGAAATCTGGTGGAATTTCAAAAATCTAGGACCTACATATCAAATCCTATGGATTTGGAACCTATCTCAAACATCATGACAATATATTTCAAAATATTTAAACATATACTTAAATATATTTTGAAATATACTGTCACCCTAGGCAATTCAAAAAACTGGCGCTAAAAATGCCTCCTACTGTCAAAAATGCTAAAAACCCACTTCACTAACTTGCGCTCAAAATTGACTTCACTGACTTGCACTAAAACCATCCCCGACCGACTTCCCTCCAAACTACTGCTAAGTCAGTAGGCATCAAAAACTCTATTGGCGGTACCAAGCAAGGTTTGCACTAAAACAGGCACCTACCGACTTGCACTGAAATCACTTCTGACTGACTTGCGCTAGGTTCGACCCTAATCAACTTTAGTCAGTGACACCCAAAATCCGTGCTAGTCAGTCACATCAAAAATCCCTGCCAATGAGTTAGCGCTAAAAATGAACCTCTCTGACCTGCGCTAGAATTGCACTTCACTACCTAAAGTCAGTGACACCCAAAATCCGCGTTGTAATTTCTCAAATTCCCGAACAAAGAAGATTACTTTTTATTTATTATAATTACAACCCAAATTGATTATTCATCAATAATAGCATTCAATTAAGCCATAAAAACTAAACAATGAGTATGTATTTATCAACTTAGGATTATTAAAATGCACGGCAAATATAATCTAACTTAATTAAATGACGTTACAATTTATTTTAAGAATGCTTTCAATAGCAAATAATTGTATTAATTCAAGTTAATAATGCAAATGACTATTTTAAACAATGCAAATACATATATAAATTTAGTCTCAACAATTGGTATAACTGAGAAGATAATACTTATCTTTTGAATCCTAACAATTCTCCAAATCTCACTCCAGAGAATAAATTATAGCCTCAACCCCCTTTCAACAAGTGAGCACTTCCAGGAGGAATCTGGTTCTTCTTCAGAACCCACAAGTTCTTATGCAGAACTCACCATGCTTTGCAGCACACCAGCCCTAGCCAGGACAATCCCAGGTGTACACTGTACCCTGAGTTGGACACACGCTGTGTGCCCCTTCTCCAATGCTCACCGCCTGTCAAGACTATAATCCTTCTCTTTCGTGATCTCCAAATGATCTAATGATTTTCTGTATCTCCCCCGTTATTATTTCCACGGGTTTAAATAATAGTTGAAAGGGTAGTTATAATATTCACACCCTTTCATAACAATATTACAAATGATACTTTAATTAAAACTTCCCGTTATTACAATTTATTTATTACAACTCTCAAGTAACTTTTTACTTATATTTTTTCTTCAGGAAAAAGTCACGTAACACGCGCTAGGTCAGTGAGACCCAAAATCAGTACTGTTTGCCAATCTGGGCAAAAAACTCATTTTTCGAAGGTACAAACTGGATTTTCTTAGTGAATTTGAATTGCATATCTATTTATCACATCATGATGAAAAAATTTAGCAAGTTTTTGTGGATTTTGAGCGTGTTTGGCATCAATTAATGCTACTACACCTGAATGTGCAATACCCCCCAAAAATCCTACTTTTTGCAAAAAAAATGGCTATAAAAACATGAAATAAAAGTCCCCAAATTGATCCTAATGGCTGCAAAAACCTCCCAGATCATCATATTGGCCAAATGGGTACTTGAAAATGGTAAAAAATGTAGAAAATCATGTGAAAATCACTGGATTTGTGAAGAGGTCTATAAGGAAGCAACATTGAGTTTGAGATGTTCCTGACTAATCTATGGCTGTAAGTGGACATATCTTGATCCAAATTGATGGAAAATGATTGTTTATAATGAAATTGATGCTTTGCATTGTGAATTACAGGTCTTGGAGGACACAGGAGCTTGTTGGAGCTGTATTGGAAGGATGAACACACAAAGGTACCCTGCTGACCTAGAAATGCAAAATTGACACTCTATCAACCAAATTGCTGCTACACATACAGAAGGAAGTCAATATGATGTCCAAGATGATGGAGATAGGCCTCAGGAGCTGGGAGACATTAAAGATCATGCCTATTTCATGGCAATTCCTACAGATCCAATCCAATGTCCAAGACATGTTCACACTTGTTCATAGTTGTCCTAGCAGTCCAGTCATGCAATAATGATCTAGCAAGCATCTAGTTAGATATACCTTCACCAAAAATTTGCCACATACTCCTTTTGATCCAGTTAGCACTTGGAATCCCATCAAGCCACATCAGCTCAAGTTTTCACATGTCATATGACTTCATTTTGACTTCTTTCCACCTTGGAGAGTGGCCCTTTATCATGTACAACCAAATGGGTATCCATTTTGTCCAGATTCAATGTATTTGCAAGTTATATTTTGTCTTTTTCCTAAAGGACAAATGCAAATCCAAAAATACAACAAACTGATGTATCTCATTAAATGCCATGTAATCTGGACCATTGGTGTTGAGTTAATCTCCATTGTCCATTCAAAAACTCAGTATGGTGCCTTGTCTATAAAAGGGCCATCATTCTCTCATTGTAACAAGTAAGATTTGATAATGAATTGCTGAGACTCTGCCAAAATACAGTCAATACAAAGTAAGTTTTGTAGGTTGCTGGGAATTTGTGTTACTGTGTTGTCTCATTTTGGATTTCATGGTTCATGTCAATCTGAAATTAGTTTACATTCTGTTGCATTTGTGATTAATTATTCAAATATTTGATTGATTTCCTATCCATACCATTAATGGCTTGCTGATTGTATGTCATTGTGCATGGTTAGTCTAAGCATATTTCATATGAGCCAAGTTCGATTGTGTGAATTCCTTGGGTTGCGCCAAGAATTGGGTGTTAGATGAACCCTCCACAATTTGAAAATCATTACATTCCCTTAGAAGATTGCACAGTCTCTGTGGCATTGTGGGTTGCCTGGTTAAGCATAGATTTGTTTATTATTGGGAATCTATCTATCTATGTGTTGATCATTTCTGCAATTCTCTATAGGATCTCTTATCCTTTCTCTCTCTCCCTTTCCTTTTGCATTTCTTTACATAAAGTTTGATAGATTTAGGATTTGAGCAACATTACATTGATTATTTGCTGGAGAATTTCAGACTTTACAGCCTGCATCACCTAGGATTTTTGCATTTACATTGCTGCCATCTTTTCACAAACCCTATGTTTTATATAAAACCCCTTGTTGGTACAACTGAAACATTCCACTGAAGTTATTCCATGCAAGTTAAGACCTAGCTGTATTATCCTTGGGGTAGTCCTATCTTGGATAGGATACCTTTTTCAAGAGAGGTGAAATACCATGTATTTCATCTGTGTTGTTGTGTGCTAAAACCACCATCAACAAGTTCATCTCTCATCTCAAAAGAAATTAAATTAATTTCCTAATTTATTTAATTTGCCATTTTGTGCACTTTTGATTAAAAGAGTAAATCATATTTGGTATCATCACTAATCATTTGCAGACACTTAAGCATGATTAATCAAAGCTTTATTTGGTCAAGTCTTCATGGGTACACCTGTTAATAAAAAGGTACTCAAGGGGTACTTGGAAGCGTGGAGAAGATTTGCACAACCTTCCAAAAGTTACCTTTTTCATCTCCACATTCTAGTCTTTCCAAAGCATGATCTCCGCCATTGATTTTTCTTAAATCAAGGGCACCTCTTTGACCACCTCTCATTGCTTTGCCACTTGGAGGCTTCTCATGCCTCCAATCCTCTCAAGCAATGAGATCCCTTGATCTTCCAAAAGGATCCTAGTCCTCCATCTTCCATCCCCAAATCCTATAAATAGAGCCTCTTGGAGGTCATTTTCATACAACTCTTGAATGTGAGGTTATGCTGCCATTTTGAGCACTCAACATTCCAACTCTCCCCAACTTTATCCTTGGACACATCCATCAAGTTACTTGGTGCATAAGAGGCTTTAGTGAGGATTAAGGTATATGATTTTCATTGTGTTTTTAGTCTTCTTTGAATAATCTTGAAGTGTTTTTATGCTAATGAGTGGAGTAAATTAGTATGCTTGGTTTGTTCACTTTGTCATTCATTTCCATAGGCTCACATTTTGGCATGCCCGGTGGGACCCATGTCCCTAGAATCTAATGTGTTATTGTTGTTTAGTTTGATTTGGTAGACAAGTTGCAGTTGAGTGCGCCCATTCTGCTTCAGTGCCTGCATTGCATATTTGAGTGCCTCCACCTACGGATAAGCACCAATGTCTATGAATGAGTGCCTATGTTGGTGTAGAAGTGCCTCCATTTTTGGGAGAGTCCACAGCCATCAATCCACTTTTAGGCTTATTTTTTAACATTTTTGGAGCTAATCTTCTGTGGTGTTGCAAGGGTTTGACTATATTTTCACTTTTAATACCTCTAACATCACTTTTTGCAACTCTAATCATCCTTTTTTGCAAGATTTTTGACAAAAAAAATTTACTAAATCTGAATAAACACCTCCATTATATCGAAGCATCTGCATCCGCACAGGTGTGTCTGTATTTTCTAGCTTATAGAAGTGTTTTTTCAAAACTTTAGACTTCTAACATTTAATTTTTTGTCAGATCATTTTTTACAAGCTGTTATAATGCCCACATGACTTCATAGCAAAAATACCACAGTTTTTTATAATTATTTTATGTTTTTGTGGTTGTTTTTAACACACGAGTGCATCTGTCCTACTTAAGCGCCTATGTATCTACATAGGCGCCTCCATGTCTGACGGTGTTTCCTTGTATTTTCCATCAATTTTAGCATCAATACCATTTTGTTTTCTGACAGAAATTGATTTTGCAGGGGGTCATGCTATCCAAATTAACTTTTATGTCTCTGACTGTGCGAGAAATCCATGTATTTATCTAACGACTGCTCTTGTTTGCTACAGGTGTTTAAAGGAGCTTTTCTGTGCACTTCAATGTTTCTATCAAATTCAAGCGCTTGCATAGGTAAAATAGGTAAATTATTGAACCTATTACATTTAAGTGTTTCTATAATTTTCTAGATGTTTGTGTGTTTAAGTGTTTCTATTTTTTTAATCGCCTGTGTTTCTCTTTAAGTGCATCTGTCTCTGCTAATGAAATTTTCACTTTTCCTTGGTTTTTGTGCTAACCAAATTAGCTTTTTTATCACTTTCTTGGGCTTATCTAGTTGTCTAACACTCTATTTTATAGGAATAAAAACAAGCACAGTAAAAAGCATAGGACACACACAGGAAAGGAGGGAACACAAAGAGGAGCAGCAAAGGAGAAAGGAATACCGACAGGCGACAAGAAGTCAAGAGGCAAAAGGAGAGCAATAGAAATCAGGTATTTTTCATTACTATGTAATCTTTCTTAATTTTATATCTATGGGATTCCTCCAAGCTTGAATCGACCCCAGTTACATTTCATCAGCTTTCCTCTACCCTCTTAAACAACTATGTGATATTCTTTCTTAGGCCTACATGAAATAAAACAACCTCTGGTTGTCTTTATTCACCTCCGGTTAATGGTTCGGCCTCAGTTCTATATTACTTGGCTTATATTTTTTTTATCTACTAATATCTGTATTTGCTTTTCTTTTCATTGGATCGGCCTCTTTTTTTTACTGTTGGCCTTCTTATGCTTTAAACAACCATATTAGGCATGATATATGGCATTCTTTTCTCAGTTGTTTTAGTTCCTTTATATCAGCTTTGTGTTTGTTGAGTTGGTCTTTAATAGGATGCATCACCCTTTTTAAAATTCTTAGTTGCCTCTTTAAAAGTTATTCCTGCGGTTAGTATGTCATCGGCCTGAGGATTCTTTCAATTACGACCTCTTTTGTTTTTGTTTTAAATGGTTTTACTTGCAACTATCAACGACCTACCCCTTAGTCGCTCTGTCATTTTTTTAAGTGTTGGCCTTGTACTGTTTCGAACTACTTTTTTTTTCTATTTCTAATTAGCCTTGTACTGTTTCAAACTGCTCCTTTTTATACATCAACTATCGTGCACTTAATAAGATCGTGGTGAAAAATTGGCATCTTTTGTCATGCATCAATGACATTTTGGACCAACTCCACATTGTGCAATACTTCCCTAAGATTGACCTCAAGTGAAGATATCACCAAGTAACCTTTCATCCTAAAGATGGTTGGAAAACAATATTCAAAACCAAGGAGGAACTATAGAAAACAACATTCATCAACTAAACATTACAACATCTCCGACTACATGTATCGACTCCATATATAACTCTTGCCAAGGTTAGTTTAGATACCAATTGTTGGCAACCACTACGTAACTATCCAACCAACCATCGAGATGGTTCCCACTAACACTCCTAAATTGTACAATTATTATTGTAATTAACACTTATGACTTGGCTGACAAATGGCCAACTACAACTACGACTGCCTACATCATCCCCCCACAAAATTAGTCATCTTCCAGATGACATTACAACAAAAATGACTAACAAATTAAGCTATTGAGAAGAAGGGGGTTGTGTGGGCATCCCTGGATGAGTCAAGGAAGTCGGGGTGGGTGAACGCCTCTCCAGTTACAATTGATGTTCTGCCATGATCTCTCGTTCCCTTGCTGCTTTGACCATGCAAGCTACCTCCAATACCTAAGATTTGGCCTGATCCACCTCTACTCCCTTGGCTGCAAGCTGAATCTCCATATCCTTCATCTTTTGCTCCATTTCCCTCATTTTCTCTTCCATCTCCTTTGTCTTTTCAGCGGCACTATTTTCTATTTCTGATAGCTTAGCCTCCAAGGTTGATGCTCATGCCCACTCTGCATTGGTGATCTGAGTCTGCTGGGCTAACTGGTTCTAAATTTTTTTCATATGCCCGGCCAATTCATCTCTCAATTTTTGTACCAATTGGAGGGCCTTCTCCTTCTCTTCTTCTTTGGCCTATGCTAATACCTCATGTTGTTTCATCTGATAAAACACGTCTTTGAAAGCCCTCTTGATACTGAACAATGCCTCTATAACCTAGCCATCTCATCCTCCAATCAATGGCCATGTTCCTCGCCATGCATTAAGCATCTTCCTACAGTTCTCATGTTTGGGCCATCCTCTCGTGGTGAAGCAACGTGCAAACTCTTGTTCGCACCCCACCTGGACGAAAGCAAGAATTCTCTGCACCTCCTGAGCTACTAGATGTGTTCTACCAATACTAAGCTGCTTAGAGATCTCTCCCACTTCTTGCGTTATCAATGCTACGTTCTAGAGATCCTCTACCTATCTCTATACTGTCCCTAATGGATCTGAGGCATCAGGTTTGGACATAGTGAATGTCAAACCATCTAGTCCATCCCAATCTTCCTCCTCATCAGATGGGTTATGTGGGGGTGAGCTCGCTACTGCTGTGATGGAATGGCTGGTAAGGGATGTGGTGAAATGTCTAGCTGGTTACCATCCCCTGAAACAAAGCTCTGTTGAAACTCTACACTCTCAGCTAAGGGTGTAAGACCATCATCCTAACCTTCTGCCAAGTTTGGTACCTCAAGTGTGAGCCCCACTATGTTCAACCAACTGTCAATTTGTGCTACTTCTGGTCCTCCAGGCGGTGTTGGTGATACTGGTGGTGGTGCTACAGATGACTCTGTCACTGTCTGTATAATGGTTCCCCAAGATGTTGTTGTACCGACTTGGGCTGGTGATGACAGTGTACTCTCTAGCTGTACAAGTGGTTGTGCGGGTGTAGATAAAGTGGTTATGTGGGGGTGAGCTCGCTACTGCTGTGATGGCCCCCTAGTCTCATGAATGGCTCGTAAGGGATGTGGTGAAATGTCTAGTTGGTTACCATCCCCTAAAACAAAGCTCTGCTGAAACTCTACACTCTCAGCTAAGGGTGTAAGACCCTCATCCTGACCTTCTGCCAAGTTTGGTACCTCAAGTGTGAGCCCCACTATGTTCAACCAACTATCAATTTGTGCTACTTCTGGTCCTCCAGGCAGTGTTGGTGATACTGGTGGTGGTGCTACAGATGACTCTGTCACTGTCTATATAATGGTTCCCCAAGATGTTGTTGTACCGACTTGGGCTGGTGGTGACAGTGTACTCTCTAGCTGTACAAGTGGTTGTGCAGGTGTAGATAAAGTGGTTATGTGGGGGTGAGCTCGCTACTGCTGTGATGGCCCCCTAGTCTCGTGAATGGCCGGTAAGGGATGTGGTGAAATGTCTAGCTAGTTACCATCCCCTGAAACAAAGCTCTGCTGAAACTCTACACTCTCAGCTAAGGGTGTAAGACCCTCACCCTAACCTTCTGCCAAGTTTGGTACCTCAAGTGTGAGCCCCACTATGTTCAACCAACTATCAATTTGTGCTACTTCTGGTCCTCCAGGCAGTGTTGGTGATACTGGTGGTGGTGCTACAGATGACTCCGTCACTATCTGTATAATGGTTCCCCAAGATGTTGTTGTACCGACTTGGGCTGGTGGTGATAGTGTACTCTCTAGCTGTACAAGTGGTTGTGCGAGTGTAGATAAAGTAAAAGTGGCAGGTTGTAAGATTGGTATGGGAATTTGCTTCTTGTACCTCCATCTCTTGTGCAGTGTCTGCAACCTCTGCAAGTGATACTTCTACCTCATGAACATCCCCTGTTGCTGCAACTTCCTCTACAGATGCTGAAGCGCTCTCAGATGAGGAAGACTCTTCACTTGGTTCCTCGTCCTCTTCTTCCTCACTCTCCACTCTTGTGTCTTTTTGTTTCCTTTTTCTTCGCCGTCATGAGGACTCTTCCCCTTGGGTGGTATCCAACTCTCTCCAGTAGAACATCGTAGGCCAACCTGAATCAATCTATGATAGCGGCTACAATCGCCCCAACTTGTCAGCGGGCACCTATGTCCAGACTGCATCCAAAAATAATGCCATCGCCTGCTGTGTCATGTAAAAAACCTTGTGCGACTGTGTCAGAAACTCTCTAATCTGCTCAAAGAGTAACCTCGCCCAATTGTATACTTTTCCATTGTTGAGTCCTATCATATACTCCACCATCCATATTGATACATCAAATGCTCGACTCACCCCTATTAATCTGCATTTCATCAGATCAAGGATGCACTTCCTTCGGGTGTTGCCAGAAATTTTTTTTTTTAACCCTTGATTCCCTAAACCTCAAATGTTATCCTTTTCTTGTTGTGTGAGGTCATTCTTACATACTCATCAGACCATTGTCTCTTTGTGTTGTTGGCTCATTCTTCCTAGTTTATTCACTCCTATCCCTATTGCCGGAATGCCCATCACTCTTGCAAAATCTTGCGAGCAATATGATATAGTCACTGTACATCCTCTGTAATCGAGCATTGACTTGTGCAAATGCCTACAGTAATTTTCTACCATCGCCTTCAGGTATGGCTCAAATTCTTGAGCATTAAAAATGGCAATTGTGCGGCCTTATCTACCTGAGCATGTCATAATGTGATCTTACGAATATGATTCTCGTCGGCATTCTTCCACCATTGTTTGCATTTGTTCCCTGTGAGGCTTTCCCATGTGATGGTATCCGCTTCCTTAGTCATTTTATGTTTTTTGCCTAATGCAATCTTTAGCCTGAAATGTACGACTTTCTTCCCTTTATCCATCTTAGTGTTATATGGCAATCTTTGCACACTGGTTGTTTTGTATGTCGAACAAGCTGTTGCTATAATTGTCACCCTCCCTGAGTGCTCAATGAAACCTGTACGGCTGCACCCGAATGAAAAACTTTCAATCATACGGCTAATAAAATAGAAACCATATGGCCCAAATAAGAGTGGAAATTGTACGACAAAGTTTTGGCTTTGTGTATGGTACGGCGCCTTATCTGTCACCTGTATGAATGCTCATTCTGCGTGATAGGGATACTCTATTTATTGAAGTTGTCTCTAAAATCTTCCTCCTCTCCTGTCAATCGTACGACTCCAAGCTTTACTAGCACGGACTGTTCTCTCTGCCTCTATTCCTGTCCTGTCAATGGAGATTTTACTTTTCTTCTATTACTTCTTCCCGTTCATGACTTTGCTTTTTATTGTTCCTCTCCTTAATCATACGGTGAAATTCGTACTACCAAAAATTAAAAAAATTGCAAGTGTTGGGGTTGTACGACATCTGAGGGGTGGGGGCATATGACTTAGGTCGTATGGCCTAAGTCATACAACTTAAGTCGTATGGCCTAAGTCGTACGGCTTAGGTTGTATGTTTCTCTTTCTTTCTTTCTTTCTTCATCATTTTTTTTCAATTTTTCATTTTTATTTTTTTATTTTTTATTTTTTCAATCTACTTTTACTTTACCCGACTTAGTCGACTCGATCGTCTCCTTGTCTTCCTCCAGGATTTCAATTTCTGTCATATGTCGGAAGATGCAATTTATGTATCCTTTCTATCGCAAACAATCATTGGAACAACATTGATCAATTTCTTCCAATTCCCAGATCCGGTCAAATATCACAGATTGATCTTTAATGTTCTTTAGATTCCACCCCATAGGTTCTTGGACCCATTGAAATGTTTTGCCATCAACATTCATTTTGATGTTCTTGCTCCTGTACTTGGCTTTCCAGATTCGACTCCTAGGGAGCTATGTATGTTGTACTCCATCTAACTGGTTTTTCATTCTTAGTTCCCAGATTTCATCACAATATGGCGATCGTTTGATGATAAACATGCTCTTCACCAAGTATCTCCATTTTGGAGGAGCTTTTACCTCTTTTGGTAATAAAAATTGAAACTTATCTAGTACCTTGTTACATTCCTTTATCCATTGTATCCATGCTTTCTCCTCTTCATCTTGATTGTCTTCATCTGCCCATGAACCACTATCATTGTCAACTACGCCTTCACGTGTTTCGATTTGTAATGTTATGAGTCCAAAGAACCTAGTCACAAGTTCAAAGTGCATGCTTGCAAAACACATTCCATCAATCTTATTTGTTGCCTCGTTTGATGCCTCTACTTGCACAGATTGGTTCTTCACTGCGTATCCCAACATGTTTACTTGTAATGGTTCTTCCCTTCTCTCCTTGTAGATCTTCAATTTAGACCCGTTGATAGGATCCTTTAGCACTCTTCCGTCCAACCTTTCTAATTGGATTGCTTCGTTCTCTTTCACTTCGTGGATCTTAAATGGTCCCAACCACCTCGTTTTAAATTTGTCTAGCTTCAGTTCATTACATCCTTTATATTTCAGAACTAACTGTCCTGGCTAGAAGTTTGCTCATCGTAGGTATCTGTTATGCCAATACTTTTCCCACTTCTGAATCGTCTCAATCGCCCATTACGCCATTACTCGTCGTTCATCTAATTTGTTTAACTGAACTAGCCTTTCCTTCAAACTCTCTATATCCCCAAGTATGTTCTCGACTGCTATTCTCAGACTTGGCACCAGGTATTCCACCAGTACCACTGCTTCCTGATCGTACATAAGTTGGAAGGCTGTATGACTAGTGGTCACCTTGTACGTAGTACGATATGCCCATAGTACGGCCAGTAGTCTTTCTTCTTAGTCTGCCTCCTCGATACCACAAGACTTGTGAATGACAGAGACTAGCACCTTGTTACTGGATTCTTCTTGACCATTAGCTCTCGGGTAGTACAGACTAGAGAAATTGTGCACGATCTTGAACTCTGTCGTCATCACTCGGATGATGTGGTTGACAAAATGGCCTCCCCTATCACTAGTGATCTGAATTGGAATGCCATATCTTGTAACAATATGTTCATACATGAATCTAGCCGTACTAAGTGCGGTATTATCTGGTAGTGCCCAAGCCTCTGCCCATTTTGTTAAGTATTCTATGGCAACAACGATGTACTTGCATCTATGTAGGTGGCTCACCTTCAATGGTCCAATAAAATCTAACCCCCATCGTTCAAACAGTTCTTGTGGCTGTGAGGGAAAGAGTGGCATGAAATCTCTCTTGAGGGGTTTGCCAACTCTTTGGTACATGTCGCATCCTACCACCCATTGTCGTGCGTCAGTATGCATGTGGGCCACCAGAGCCCTGCCAACAAGATTTTTCGTGTTGTTGCATCGGGTCCCATATGTCCTCCTGCAAGTCCTTCATGAGCTTCTTGTAGTACTCCAGGGATTTCTTCCTCCATAACACACCATTGGAGTATTTGGTCTGGGCCCATCTTATATAGCAATCCATTGATCAGTTGGAATGTTTTTCTCTTCAATGCTATCTTCCATCGTTCCGTAGGTGGCATGTCTTTTGGAAATGATGATGTGGAAAGGTGCTCCCCGATCTTTCCGTACCATGGAGGTAGCGCTGCAATTTGAAACAAGTGCGCATCCGAAAAGTCTTCATTCACACCCTCCGATGGCTCACCAGACCGAATTCTTGATAACTGATCAGCAATAACATGGCTCTTTCCTAGGCATACTATGATAGTGAATGTGAATTCTTGTAGTAATAAGAGCCATCTGCTTACCCTCCCTTGGATGATCAGTTTGTTCACTAGATATATTAGTGCCTGATGATCCACATAGAATGTGAACGGTGTCGCTAGTAAGTAGTGTCTAAATTTTTGTACGGAGTACACCATCCCTAGTGCCTCCCTCTCCGTAGTACTATAGTTTCTTTCTACCTTAGATAATAGTCGACTGGCGAAGAACACAATGTGGTCCAATACTTGTATGCCCACTTGTGCCAGTGTTGCTCCAATTGCATAGTTGGAGGCATCTACATGGACATGAAATTATTTATTCCAGTCTGGGTATGTCAATATTGGTGAGCTTATCAGGCGTTCCTTCAGTTCTTTGAAGGCTGCTTCTTGTACTTTCGTCCACTCGAACACTTGCCCTTTTCTTGTCAGTATCTCTAGTGGGTATGAAATTTGGGCAAAATTCTTGATGAACCTTCTATAATACCCGACATGTCCAAGAAATGATTTTACTCCTATGACATTCAAGGGTGGTTCCATTTGTTCGATCACCCAAATCTTGTCGGGGTCTGTCTTCAGTCTAGCCTTACAGACTATGTGGCCTAGTAATTTCCCTTGGGGTACCATGAACTGACACTTCTTTGGGTTGAGTACCAACCGTGCTGCCCTGCATCGTTCCATACACTCCTGCAGTACCTTCAGATGTTTTTTCTCATCGCTGAAAATGGACCAATTGTCTAGAAAGGCTTTGAAGTTCCCCATCGACATCTTATCGAAGATATGCAGGATTATTCTCTGAAAGGTCACTGGTGCGTTGCATAACCCAAATGGCATCCTGTTGTCCACATATACTCCATCTTCGACTACAAATGTTGTCTTTAATTTATCTTCTTCAGCTATACTGATTTGAATGTACCCCGAGAACCCGTCCATGAATGAGTACATCTCATGCCCTGCGACTTCTTCCAGTATTGAGTCGATGAATGGGATCAGGAATGGGTCCTTTATTGTTACTGCGTTCAAGCATCGGAAGTCTACGCATATACGAATTTGTCCAGACTCTTTCTTAATTGATATTACAATTGGTGACACCCAGTCGCTGACTTCCACCTTGAATATGATCCCTGCCTCCAGCATCTTCTCAATTTCTTCTTGGACTTTTGCTGCATAGTTTTTGTTCATCTAGTACGGTCTCTTCCATATTGGTTGTGCTCCTGGTACTAGTGGAATCTGATGTACACATAACTCTGGAGGTACGCCTTTCAAATCTTTGTATGTCCATGCAAAGACATCCTTGTATTCTGTGAATATTTGAAACGTTGCCGCTTTCAGCACAGGATTCCAGTCATCTCCTACCAAGATCATACAAGGATTATCCTCCTCCCCAAATTGACTTTCTTTATATTAGGCTCCTCATACTTTATCATTTTATCTTTTTCAAAGTGGTGTGTTGGGGTGTCATCTAGCCTGGCCACTCTCTCCTTGTATTCCCCATATTCTGGCGAAAAATTCTGACTTGTCGACACTATCTCTTCTTCTTCTCCCTCCTTTTCTTTGATTTGCAACATATTGCAGTCTTACTGAAACACCTTGTAGTCCTCCATTTGCCAGTAAAATAGCCTGCTCAATGAGTTCGTCTCATCCTCCAAGCATTCATGGAGGTCCAAAATACCGTCTTCATTTGGCTCTATCGTTTCTCTTTCTCTTTCCATTCTGTTTCCTTCTTCACCTTCTGAGTCTGATGATGCTAACTCTTCACTCATGATTTGATTTATTAAGTCGATCACATACTTCTTTCTGTTGTTCTCTATGGACAATGTATTTCTCTTCCAGTTGCGATCGGCTTTTGCTGCCACGAGCCATCCTCTTCCTAGTAATGCATCATATGCTATTTTCACTACTGCAATGACTACGAAGTTCAGCAAAAATGGTTGTGTGCCAATAGTCACTTTTTGTGCCATTAATGTCCCCAATGGCTTGATGCCATGTTGGTCGGCACCTACTAACTGGAATGTTGGTGGCCAGAGTGTGGGTTTTCTGAGTGTAATGTCCCCTTCTAGTAAGCTCAGACTGTTCAGAACCTTGCACAATTTCAACTTACAAAAAGGAAAGATTAGTACTCCAAATTTTTCTCTTTTCATATCATAATTAATATAGATCCATATTCTTTCCACATTTATCCTTGAACTTATAATTCCATAATCACATAATCCATATTCATAGTCATATTCCTATTCATATTCATGTTCATATTCATATTCATAGGCCTCAAGTGCTATCCTCGGAAGGATCATATGTTGCCCTATCATTAATTCCATCTCTAACTCCATAGGCATGGTTCGTTGAGGAGATACTAACCATCCCATACAAAGGCCCGATGGCTTCACACTACACCCGAGGTACTTCACCATTCGGTTCAAAGGACTTCATGCTACACCTGAGCATACTTCATCCATTTGAGAGTCACCCACCGTAGGGCACATTTAACATTGATGAGTTCATCATACCATAGGCCCAAGGCTTCACCTCACACCCGGAGGTACTTCAACACTTGGCCCAAGAGACTTCGCCTCACACCTAAAGGTACTTCATCTTCTTGGGGTTATCTAAGTCCAATAGCATTCTCCTAACTTACCCATACACCTAGGATGGTGAGATGATTAGTGATGAGGCTTATCCTCCTTTCGGATATAGCACAATCCTATGATTTCTAAGTCCTTATTAACATTTTGCACATGATGCCTTATAAATAGGACATCTTGGCCTTATATCATAATTGGCCAATCATATATCCACATGATCTTAATGCTTGATCATATTCCATTATCGTCATTGATTCCTTATGCATAACCATTAATGATCACTATCATTCATTCATCTATGGTAATAATCATTCATATTATTGGATTAGTCATTCGACAATTACATAATGCACCAAAGATACATATTTAAAAATATAAATTTCATTTTCATAAATAAACACATATTAGATCCTACTTAATATTCTTATCATTTATATCTTACAAGTCATAAATTGAACAAGTAAATATAAATTCTTACCATTTATTTTTACCAATTATAGATTGAACAAATTAAATATAAATACTTACTTACCTGTTGTAGCTTTACCTCGAATTCCTTACCTATTGCTGATGTCTTCTTTCTATTTTCCAATGTTTTCTTTGCTCGATGGAATGACTAATATAATTTTTATTGTATTGATGTTGTTGTTTATATATTATATAATATATACTTTCACACCCCTTTTTTCCATCATACCCCTTATGCCCTTTTATATATTTCCAAGGGTTTTTTGCCAAAGATCGTGGCTTTTAATGATCGGTGTATAAGTCTTGTCTTATAATGGTTGTAATTATAATCGCTGCATACATACTTTTATTTATATTTGATTGCCTTATATAAGATCATTGACTTTATCTCATGGAAACTACTTTTCTCACTTTATATTAGTTTATATAATTATAGTATAGGATAATAATAATATTATTTATATTTATATTAACAATATTGATATTTATATCAATATTTATGTTATTTATATTTATTCCCATATATATATATATATATATATATATATATATATATATATATATATATATATATATATATATATATATATATATAATTTAATAATATATAAATTATTAATATTTATATTTATCATTGTCATTTATGACTTTTGTCAATTAAAATAGATATATTATATTTTAATTATAGAAAGAGTATTAGTATAGTAATATTATTTATTAGATAATAAGTTTTAATAATAATATATATTTACCTAAATATACGTAATTATCTCTATGGTTTAAATTGACTAAATGTGGTATTTTACCAAAGCAATTTCACCGACTTTTATCATGTTTAAATCTTTAATTAATTTAAACAATGTCTTAATATCAGGGGATGTTTGACTTCAGAATATTTATAATAATTAATTTATAATATTGTATTTATGTTTATTCTTATATAATATAATAATATATATTATAATAATATTTAAATTATTAACATGTATTGTTATTGTAATAACAACTATTTTAATATTTATATTTATATTTATATTAATAATTATATTTATTATTTATATTTAATAATATATTTAAAATAAATTTATTATATATTATCTTTTAATTATATTAATTTATAATATTAATTTAGTATATATATGATTTATGTAATATTTAATTTATTATTTAAATAAATATATTGGTTTTATAATATTCAATATGAATTTTAATGTCATTTTATATTTTATTATAAATTATCATTATAGGGACATGACACCGAGACTCCTCCATGTGTCTTCGGTCAGTACGTTGATTGCCAAGCCTTCGTCGACAATCGTGTTTGCCAATGTTTTCCCTCCAATCTCCATCTGTACGATCGTCGGTTTCTTCCCGATGTTCACTGTCAACAACATAGGGTCGACGGTTTATACGCCTTGTAGTGGTTGTTCTGTTATGACTTCCTTCCTTCGACCATCCTCTTGTTGGTTGTCACTGACTATATTTGTGATTGCCATCCCGAGTTGTGGCATAGTATGGAGAAAGTCGGTTACCTTGATCCGTACGGTGGTTTGGAGTATCTGTCGTATGATACTACTCTCAGCCTGTGCTCGCCGGGAGGTATTTGGGATATCCAGAGCGAACTTGTTTTCCTTCATCATCACCCGCTCCACCTCTGCTTTGCTTCTTTCATTCTCTATTTTTCTGTAAGTGGATCCGGTAGATGGCCTTCTTTGCTTGTGCTCTAGTAGTGACCACCAGTACTTCCTGATTTTGCTCTTCCACATTCAGCATGTTGATGCCTTTCTGCTTTGGGCAGTCGTTATCTTCGTGGTCGCCTAGTCCGCACCACTTGCATAGTCTTCCCCCGGGGTTTTGACCATTCTGACATTCTTGGGCGAAATGGCCCCATTCATTACACTTCCTACACTGTATCATGGACCTCCCCTTGTTGTCGTATTGTATTCTGTTTCTCGGGCTATTGTTATTATTATTACTCCTTATGTTGTTTCGATAACCTCCAGAGGATGCACTAGAATTGTTCTGGGGTTTCGGTGGTGTGGTTGGCGGAGTTGACGGCTCTCCTTGTGTGAAAAGCACCTATGTACTTCTTGCTTTCAGATTAAATGGGCATTCCTTGACTGAATGTCCCATTACTTGGCGGATATCACAAAATAATTTCTTTGGACAATTTGCTTTTATATGTCCTTCTCCATTGCAGTCAGTGCACCATAACTCTCGGCCCTCTTTCGTTGTTTCTTTGTTGGCCTTCAATTCCTTCATCATACGTAGCATGTCTTTTCTTAAGGCTTGGATGGTTTTTTATTCTCCATCACTGCTTTCGTCGTCGGTGCTCTCCTCATCGTCGGTCCTCTTTGTTACAAGTATGTGCCTAATCGGTGTTGTCATTGACGTCAACATATCCTTGTTGTCATTAGTGTCAACTATATCTTAATCTATTACTTGTTTAGAAGACTTGTATGTTGAGGATATTGAGAAAATTAGCCTCTCCAGAAGAAACAAGTGAGTTACAGAGAAGTGCAGTATAGACAGTGAGTTGTATGTTGAAGAACAGTTCGGTAAATTGCTCCGCATTTATTTCTGCTTGAAGATTGTGGTCTGCGGATTGGAAGTAAGTTAGAGGTATGTCTGAGGATGCTACATTCCGGGTTTGAGCCATCTGCATGAAGATCTGAGTGAGTTGTATTCACCAGAGTGAAACCTACTTTTTCTGTAAGTTTAGTTGAGATAGGAAGATAGTATTTGGCTCCGCATTCTTCCGCAATAAAGTATTTTGCTTTGCGGTTCTAGAGGGAAGTCTGGGATGATGATAAGTGCCTACAGTTGCAATGGTTCATAGTTTGGTGGTCCGCAAGCTATCTTTCTTTTATGACAATTGAAGACAGTGAAGTTCATGTATTCCGATGAGAAGATTCCTATGGATAAAATGGTTAAGGTTCGTGCAGTTGCTCTTGATGATTATAGCGTGCTTGTGGATGTCTCCTAATCATATTCCTATTTGGACTTTGGTCCGCGTTAAGAAATTGAGATGGTGTGTGAAGATTGTTCCCAGATAATGTAGCGTGTAACCAGTCTTGGCCGACCTGGTTGATCCCAGTGATTGCGGAGATCTCTGGAAGATTGTGGAAGCGTGTTGTGGCATGGAAGATCATCTTTGAGTCCTAGCTAAGGCATGGCATGATCCGCATTTTATTCCCTTTGCATAATATTGCAATAGGTCAGGGCCTATTTTGTAAATATTTGTAATACCGACCTTGGAGATTGTTCCAATGGTTGATGATTGTGATGCCAACCTTGATGATCATTCCAAGGTTGATGTAGTGTATAAATACTTGTAGTTGAGTCATGGAAAAGGTGTCCTTGAGCGGAAATGATAAGATATTAAGAAAGGTCCAAAGGCAGAGCAGAGCAGAGGAATTGTTATTCACAATATAGAAAGGTGTTGATCGTGGCAGTAAGTCTAACAGGAAGCCACCAATAGGGTTTAACAGCCCTTATTGTAATCTTGCTAGGTTTAAGGTTGAGGCAGTGAGTCTGCTAGATCTAGTTGTTCTTCATGGCAATAAGCCAGTATGTTTAGGCCCGTGGAGTGACCAAGCTTGAACAACATTATTTGAAGATTGCAATATATATTGAGAGTTAATCCTCTCTGTGGTTTTTCCCCACTTTGGGGTTTTCCACGTAAATCTGGTGTCTCTTGTGTTTTATGTTGTATCTGTGGTTAAGTTTCTAATTTCATGCACTCATGGTTAAATCATAATAATTGTGGATAAGTGATGAATGTTTAAATTGCATAAAGTGTTTAAGGTTTTGTGACAACTGATTCACCCCCCCTCTCAGTTGTCTAGCGCATATCAACACTCTTCTTACCTTGGTGGATGTCTTGTTTTCGCTTTCTATGTCCATTGCCCGATTGTACGCTTTGGCGTATGATGATGGAGGTACTACTTTCATCTTCTTCCTTAAGGACGGGAGTAGTCCCTCAATGGACCATCTCTTCTTCAACCCATCGGTTGGTTGGGTCTCCAGTTTCCCCAACAATTCCTTAAGTCTTCGATTGTATGCTCTTACGTTCTCATTCTTTCCTTGTTTTGTGTTGTAGATTTCTACTACAATTTCGTTGTCGTCCCTTAGAAGTTTGAATTCGTTCTGGAACACTTTCTTCAGTACTTGCCATGAGGCCTTCTGTGCTGCCTCTAGATCCGTGTACCAGTCGATGGCTATACCTCTCAGCGTCGTTGGAAATGCTTTCAGCCAATAATCTTCAACCTCCTACCCATTTGCTACCCATATGGTTTCACATGTTTACAGTGTCGTACGAGATCTTTTGAACCATTTCCCAGGAACTTTGGTAGTTTCTGCCCCTCACTTGCTGGTGGAGTCACCATGTTTTTCTCCGGATGCCCTCTCTGTCTTTGATCTGATTGGACTAGTTCTTCTATGACGTTCCAATGTCTTCTTCACACTCTCGGCCACATACGGTTCCTTCCCATGTCCGTTCTTAGCGTCCTCTACACTTTGAGTCTCCTCTGGTTCCTTCCAGTGCTCCCTCTACGTGGGGGTCTTTGGCTCAAGTCCTCTGCTCCTCGGCCCTCTGTCTGAAATGGATAATGCTACGATGCGGTGTGTGCTCTCTTCAAGTTCTTCTGTCAATTTCTTTCTATTTTCTTTTTCTTTTTCTCTATTTATTACTGGTGTTCTGAAATCATGTTCATCGACTCCCTCGACGAAGCTTTAGTGAAACTCCACAATGTCTTGATTTAATTCTTCATGGTGTTCATTCCCTCTTTCAACAATTTGTTTGTCTTTTCCTACGTTCTTCTTGTTCTTTGTCTTGGCGATCTTCTCAGTGTCTCTTCAGGTGTTTCTTGCCCACTTGGTACTTTGTTCTTATCTTTATTCAGTTGTATGGGCATGAATCGCTACTAGTATGATCATTGATTGTGCGGCGCTCGACGACGACTGGTGTCGTGCTCTTCCTCTTCTTGTTTCATTTGTTCTTCATATCTTCGAAGAATTTGTTGTCGTCTTTGTTCTCTATCCCTCTCTTCTCGGAGGTCTTGAAGGATCAACAAATTCCTCGTGAACAACCTCGGTATACAATTGAGAAGATGGTCCACTTCCGAATTGACTTCTAGATTTTCTTTGATGATTTCCTCGGGGATGTGTCTTCGGATGGCTTCGTTCGTGGCATGTTGTCTCACTGACAAGTCCCACAGGAAGACCAAATCTTGTGTCAGATCGTCTTCCCGATCATTTGGTTCTCATTTGTTGTCACTTTCCTCTCGTATTATTTGTAATTCTTCCTCTATTCTTTCTACTTGGCATCTAGTGTATGTTTCCTCTTTTGATTGGATCGGTTGACCCATTATGCAGCCATCGTCATTGTCTTTCCTTCGTCGCCAAGTATGCCTGACGATTCACTTATCCCTAACAACACAACTTGTCATCGCCTGAATGTCTCTGACGACTCAACTTGTCATTGACTTAATGTCTCTGACGACTCAACTTGTCATCAACTTGTCACTGCCCGACCCATTTTCAAACATGCAACGATGCCAAATGTTTACTGACAATGTAGTGTTTCAGACAAACATGGAGTAAATAGAATCATAAAGCAATAGTATAGTGCATAACATAGAACATGAATTTATAACCGTATTCATCCATTGATCATATCAACAATACAACACAATGTGATAATTACAACATCATCAACTGCAACATTACAACCTCTCTAACTACATGTATCAACTCCATATATATGTAATGTCCCCTTGTCACAAGTCAAAATTTCACAACTTTGTACACAATTTCAACTTGCAAAAAGAGAACATTAGTACACTAAACCCACTTAGATATATGAAATATTCAAATCACATAATAACATTACCTTTATAATCTCTATGATCAACATAAATTATCATTTCATATCTTCTATTCATAATTTTATGATTACTTTCAATACACATTTTCTAACACTAATCTTATGATCATTATCATTATATATATTTCACATGTTCCCTCTTAAGTTCACTATCAATATGTCTTTCATATTCTCTATCATGATATTTCACATTCTCTATCATTAATGTCATGATCTCTATCAATATATGTATTTCACATTCTCTATCACTTTCATGTATTAATCATTAGCTTCATATGAGAGAGGTGAGATGACACTTGCCACTATCCATCATAGTGGATTCATGTATTAACCCTTAACTTCATATGAGATGAGGTGATAGGATGCTCTTTGGCCAATCATGGGTCCACTATTAATCCTTTGACTCGAGGGGTGGATATTCACCAACTGGAGTCAAGGCCTCTATAATATTCCTTGGTACGAGGGGTGACTTTTTCACCAACTGGAACCAAGGCCACTATATAATAATCCTTTGGCACGAGGGGTGACTTCTTCACCAACTGGAGCCAAAGACCACTTCCACTTGTCCAAGGGGTACATTTTGTACCAACTGAGACAAAGGCCACTTCCACTTGTCCAAGGGGTACCTTTTGTACCAACCGAGACAAGGGCCACTAATTACCCATGCTAGTTACTATACATCTCAGACTCACCATCTCATATGAGATTATATGTTAATCTCATGGTTCAATATGTTTCATCAACATTATTTCTTATCTCATGTAACATCTAACATTGTATTTCCTAAGAGTTTTACCTCTTTATACTTATCATATCATGAAGTTTAAACAGCATATAATACAGTAATGACATATTGCATACCTTGGAATTACTCTAATATGAGATTCAACATTAAGATCATAACATTCTTATTTATGTAATATAATGAGCCAATTTAGAGTACTAAATCATGAAATGCAATTATAAATCCTAATGCCTATTCGAATCTGAATCAAGACATCTTTTTACACAATTATTATCAGAAATCCGAATATATTATTCATTAGATGCAAAGGCATATGCATACAAATCAGATCAAGCATTTATTAATGGAGTAAGAGCATCATGGTGTACCTTGTTGTGTATTGTGTCTCCTTAATGATTGGGGATATATTAACACTGATATGGAATGATAGATATCCGCTGCTCCTGTTGTCTTTCTTTTTTTGCAGAGAGAAAAATGTATGTTGATCGATGCCTTGAGAGGAGGGGAAGTTCCCCTTTTTAAAGCCCACGAAGGGGGTCTATTCGCTTAAGAGACAGCAATTGGTAAAGGCTGCCTCATTGCTGCTCTTTAACATTTATTTAATATGCAAAATGTATGCTGTTTAATGCGTTTGTTATTCTTTTGACCAATTGGTAGATTCTCTTTCCAAGAGCGCCGCTTCATAATAGTTGAAAAATATAACAAATTGGATTTAATATTAATGTTTATTGTTGCTTATTTAATTGTTTCTTCCTTCGGCGTATGCGCACAAGAACTCCCGAAACTCATTTGTGTGCGTTATGAGTTTTTCATTGATGTGAGATGGATGCGAACATGGTGAAGGTGATGTTTTCGGGTATGTAAGCCTCCAACCGCTGAATCAATCATTCAATACTGCTATGTCGATCTTGCCTTTATTAACTTGGTCTTTGCTTGCTAATTGATACTTCCGTGCCTTTCACTCATTATTTTGCCATTTCCCGTGATTCCCTTTAGTAGATAGCATATGCTTAAGGGTCAATCGCCCCTTTTTACTTGCATCACCATTTACTAATGTATTAACATTTATTATAATATTAATATTATATAATATTATAATAATATTTATATTAATATCTATTATTTATAAATATATTAATATTTTAATTATATAAAAATATTCATAAAATAATATTATATATTATATTTATTCTACTTTATCTATATTTATATTTATATAATATTTAATTTATTATATATTTTGTTTAATATAAATGTATTCGGTTTGATCATTCATATCTTTAATTTGAATGATTAAAAGACATGATCGACTCAATTGGAAATTAGCGATATGGGAACATGACAATATAACTCTTGCCAAGGTTAGTTGAGATACCAACCGTTGGCAACCACTACGTAACTATCCAACCAACCATCAGGATAGTTCCCACTAACACTCTTAAACTATACAATTATTATTGTAATTAACACTTATGACTTGGCCGACTACAACTACGACCGCCTACATAACACATTTTGCAAGCCAACTTCAACATGTATTACCTTCAAAATAGCATAAATTCAACATTTGGGCTACATCATTTATCGTGTAGGCATCAAGGTGATTCAAGATTGGCCAACTCCATGCAACATCACCGAATTGCACAACTTTCTCCAACTCACAAACTTCTACCATTGGCTTGTTCTTAGATTATGGCATATTTCTTGGTTGGTCAATCAAATCATGTGCACCAAAGTAATATTTGTTTGGACACTTGGACAATAGTACGCCTTCAAGGAGTTCAAGCAATGCCTCTATGTCTGTTTTGGCAATGTCTAATATTGCACACCCTTTTGAGATTCAAACCAATGCATTTGACTATGCACTCAAGGCAATACTCACACAACAGGAGCATCCACTCTCCCATCATTCAAAAATGTTTAGCAACACAATCAAGTGTCACTCAACCTAAGGAAAAGAAATGTCTAATATTGTTCAAGTTGCCAAACACTGTTGCCTCTACATTTGGGTAAGGAGATGGCCATTAATTCTTATCATAGATGCAAGACTCGCCGTTTACTCGCCGAGTTTTGAAAAACTTGCGAGTTTTTCTAGGCCGTGAGTACTACATGCAAAAACTCGCCAAAAACAAATAAGAGTTTTTCTAAAAAACTCGCGAGTCCGCAGAAAAAACTCGGCCGGCATGAAAAGTGAGATTTCGGCGGCGTTTAAAGGTTATTTGTGACTCATTTTTGGTCATTCTACTTGCTCCAAACGAGAAAAAAACCCCTCCAAACCATTTTACACCTATTTGCAGCAATTTGGCATCAATCAAACAAGATTTGAGGCAGATTCGAATCAAATTTAAAAGGCAAATCAGATTTCTAGGTAAGTTTTTGTTTTTTTTCTTTCTCTTTCTTTTTTTGAAATTTCTTCTTTATTTTTTAAGCATATAAGTTTAAAAAACATCATGAATGTAGTATAAATGGATTTGTATTGATCAAAACAAGATTTATATTCATAAAAACAAGATTCATCACTGTTTTGTTTGCAATTTTTCTGATTTTTTCATTTTTTCACATTTTTTTCATTTTTTTTCATTTTTCTTATTTCAATCCAATTTTTTTTTTGAAGAAAATGTTTAAGTCTTAGATTAGTTTGCATTTTTAGTAATTTAGAGTAATTTTTTTATTTCTTCATTGTTTTCATATTTTTTCCAAACCCTAGTTAATTTTTTTTTTGTTGAATCCATTTTTTTTTGGAACAAAATGTTTAACTTTAGAATTTTACGTTAGTTTAAATTTAATCTATCAAGTAGAAATCTAATTTAGGTTGTTTTTTAATTTTCTATTAAAATACTAACAACTTGTGCTTTCTCTTTGTATGTGCAAGTTAATTTATAATGGCAGATAGAGATGCTTCTATATCCAGTTCAGCCTCAGGCTCTGTCGCATCATCATCATTTGTAGGCAAACATCCTCTAGGAGCTAGAGATCCTACATGGAAATATGCCTATCTAGGACCGTACCCTGGCTCAATTTTTTGCATCCAATGCGAAAACGTATACCGTGGAGGCATTAACCGCCTCAAATACCATCTTGCAGGCATCAGTCGTCGTGATGCGAAGTCCTGTACTAAAACCACGGAAGAAATAAAAAGACAAATGAATGCCATACTTGCAACTGCAGAAGAAAGAAAATTACAAAGGGATAAGGCAAAGGCAGCCATCATTAATTTTTTGGTAGCTTGCAAGAATGAAGTGGTGTTCTTGAAATCAGTGGATGCCTCCAACATAGTGAAAAATGCAGAAAATTTGGCTAAAATGTTGGAGCAAGTTTGCATGGAGGTTGGGATTGAAAATGTTGTGCAAATAATTACTGACAATGCAGCAGCATATGTGGCAGCTGGTAGAATCCTCCAAGAGAGACACCACACAATTTTTTGGACACCTTGTGCAGCACATGTCCTTGACCTTCTTTTGGAGGACATAGGCAAGCTTGATTGGGTCACACCGATTGTAGAGGATGCAAGGAGGATCACAAAATTTATCTACAATCACCCTTGGGTTCTTCACATGATGAGGGATTACACCCAAGGGAAAGAGTTGGTGAGATCCGGTGTGACAAGGTTTGCAATGGTTTTCTTAACGTTGCAAAACATTCTTGGTGCATTGGGGGCTTTGAAACAAATGTTTGTGTGCCCAAAATGGACAGAATCATCTTATGCGAAGAAGCCAGAAGGAGACATGGTTGCATGCATTATCTTCGACAAAGTATTTGTAGAAAGAGCTACAGAGATTGTGAAGGTAACTTCAAAACTTCGAATTTAAATTCAAATTGAATATTTATTTATTTTTAATGTCTTTCATTATAAATTAGTACCTTAAATCTTTTTGCATTTTTATATTGTAGGTGTCGGAGCCCTTGGTTAGAGTCCTCCGCTTGGTAGATGGGGATAAAACCCCAATGGGGTATCTTTATGAGGCCATTGATAGGGCCAAGGAAGCTATAAGAACTTATTATAAGGGGGACAGCCTCAAATTTGATCCCATATGGGAGATTATTGATAGGTGGAACAATCAACTCCACCAACCCATCCATGCAACAGGATACTTTTTGAACCCCCGTTTATTCCATTCATGCATCTTCTCAGATCCTACTGGAGAGGTTATGGAGGGCCTCACTTCTTGCATTCAGAGGATGACACCCCAGGCTGAGGTGGCAAACCTCATTGTTGATGAATTGCAAGGTTATAGGGAAAGAAGGGGTAGGCTCTTTTCTTCAAACCTGGCTACACGAGCAATAAACAATCAGTCACCAAGTATAAAATTTCAAATTTACAAGTTACAACTATTAATAATTTGATATTTAATATGTTTTGAACTTTTCACTTTCCTTTCTAAGTTTCTAACTCTTCAATATTTTTTTTGTTGAGGTTTGGTGGACAAATTGGGGTGGAAATACCCCAAATCTCCAAAGATTTGCCCTCCGTGTCTTATGCCAACCATGTAGTTCATCCAATTGTGAGCGCAACTAAAGCTTATTTCAGGCCATCCACACAAAGAAGAGGAACAAGCTAGCTCAGAAACGCCTCAATGACCTTGTCTATGTGCAATATAATCTTCGGTTGCGCACAAGAAGGGTAGAGGAAATATCAGATGATCCGATTGATTTAGATGAGATCGATCTTTACAGTGATTGGACAGGGCAGGATGAGCAGCCTTCATTGTTTTCTGAGGATGAGATCTATGATTTAGAGAGACAGGCAATGGAGGGCGCTGCCGCTGGAATCGATGGATTTGGATTCTCATTGGATGACATTGAGGATGAGGAGGATGAGGAGACATTGCCACCAGGACCACTACCAGCATCTACATCCAGGATGGAGGTTGAGCCATGGTTTGTCATGCCAAGGAGGGAGGAGCCACAACAGATTCCTAGGACTAGACCTAGTTATACCACTCCCCTAGTTTTCAGTAGACTTGGGAAGGGGAAGAGGAAGATGTAGTATTTTACTATTTAGTATTTACTTTCAGTTTTACAAAAACAATTTGCTATTTCCATTTTGTTTCAGACTATCAGTATCAGCACATTCCTCATGAGGATGCCATTTTGTACCCAATTTACTTTGAAATCAATCAAATACAACTAGACTCAGCTTGTTTCTCATTTATTGACTTGTTGGATGCATCTAATCATTGAAATTTGCAAAAAAAATGTGTTTTTAATAAAATTTAAACAATTTTTTAAGTTGCCGAGTTTTTGCGAGTTTTTTGCCGAGTCGAATTTTTCGGGCTTGGCGGGTTTTTGCTTTTGGCGAGTTTTTCAACTATGATTCTTATCATATGCCACTTCAATTTATGCACACACAAAGCAAACTAGAGAATGCATGCCACATGAATTAGATGACATACTTGCAACAGTTCCATCTGGTGATCAAGTATGATAAAAGAAAAGACAATAAGGCAGCAAATTTCCTCAACTGCCCACCGGTTCACAAAGGGGAGCAAGCATGGGTGGACAAAAAGGGAGGGCCCATGTTGCATTTGACAACAACAAATTTATGGCTAATGCTTTGTATCCAGCTTTGATCAATGATAATTGGTGTCCTAATGATCTATGCTATACTATTATTGACAAGTTCAACTTTATTAAAAAGCTTTTGTTGTGTAGCACTGAATACACAATGAAACTATTGCGTTTCTTCTTTGTGGCTGGCATCTAAACTCTAAATCTGAAACAAATGATAAATGTATTCAAGCTACCTAAAGGATTCAAAATAATGATCAACAAATGGCTTACTAAATCTGAGAACTTTGTTCTCAAGCCCATATGGTAATAAAATTACAAGTGAATATCGTGTGGTCCATCAACAAGTAGATCAAGTTCTCTGTATTAGACCAATTGCTAGTCTTCTAGTTCCTTCTAATTAAAAGAAAAAAAACTAGAAAGATGATTATCCAATTTCTTTAGTACACAAACATTAGTTCAATCAAATGCCTCATTTATACCTTACTAGGTATTATTTGTTACCGTGTGCCAAGTTTGAGGATATGAAAAAATGCATGTCCCAGTCTCCCTCTAAAGATTTGGTTGCCTGCATAGAAATAAACTGCAACTCCAAAAATGTCACATTCAAACAAGATAGATTGGATGGTTCCTCTATAATGCGTATGTGCCCATGCAATATGTTGTTACTTGGAGTTTGAGAAGGGATGTGAGCTATCAGGGGTGCATGTGGTAGTGGAATGCATCATTTTCTGGTTATAATTGTTAACTTTGCAACTTAAAAAGTTAAATCAACGATTACTTGGGAAATCTAAACTATCTTGAGATGTCCCCAGCAGAAGTTCCTTGGGAAATCTACACTATCTTGAGATGTCCCCAGCAGAAGTTCCAGGCCAAAATGCAGCTTGTATAAAGGACAAATGCTTTTGACCAAAAACATTTACATTGTATTATTTTATACTGATCATAATTAAAATTAACTACTGAACCCTGGAACATACTGGAGCAAAACACATTTCAATAGCCATAAATTGTGATTATAAATATGAAAGAAATATTTATTTCTAAAAGATATAACTAAAACACAACTTCATGAGTGCTCTTTATGAAAAAATAAAATCTCTATAGACCAGTTAAAGTTGACACGTCTTGTGACCTTGCATGTGAGCCCTCCTAGAAATCTCAAATCTTGGTGACAATAGATATAATTTGGAGCTGCTGAAAACAGTAAGAGGACTTCACCAACCCCTCCAACAACTATATCATATTATCAATAATGTTAAATCTGCAATAAGCCCCAATAGATAATAGGAAATGAAAATTTATGATTCAGTCATTTTCACAAGAAAATTCATGCATTAAAAACATCAATAATGAAGACATGAAACTGCTCTGTACACCTGCAATGTTTCAATCCATAGATTGAAATTGTAATTCCAATCTGAATGACTTGCTACCTCAAACAGGTTTAGTTCCAAAACTAATAGTCATTCCTGGGAAATAGAATTTTTTAAAAGAATCCCACCACAATATATCCCTGGCATTATTGGCACAATCACCTACCTTGCTATCTAATACATGCCGACAGTATGCTCATATGATTTCAGGATGGCAACATTGCTTCAAATAGGTTGACCTTTTGGAACTATTTTATCTTTTATCCACATATAAATTGGGACTAAGACAAAGTATGTCGATGCAATGCCTCCTATAATAAATCTCGTGAGAAACACAAACAGATTAAAAGGGCGCTTGACATCCTCGGCTTTGGGTCCAAGCTGTGTATTAAAACAGTACAAAACAGAAAAATAGTTAGTTCCATCTTCTGGAAATTATCATTGTGAAAACATAAATAATAAAACAGATAAACACATGCACAAAGCATTCGTACACAAGTAGAGATTGAGATGCTTCAAAAACTTGTGGAAGTAACAAATATGTAAGTTTGCAATAATCACACTTGTGAAGGTTGTGTTGGAAATCGGACAAATCTCAGGATGTCCTCTGGTACCAGGCAAATCCTAAGACCAAATCCAAAATGACAAAATCCAAAATGACACGTAAAAGTTGCTGTATTTCTCTCAATGATCACACAGACCAAGCAACAACCCCTTAACATAAAAGATCAAATTATAATAATATGCAATACTGAAGAAACCAACAATAATTAGTTATAAATGTCAGTGTCCGGACTTTAAAGCAGGTAAAGGTCTGTGTTATTTATGTGATAGAAAGGGTCCAAGGCCCCTACACTTGTTGAGAAGAGGTGTTGCGGTGCCCATTTGTATTGAGAAGACATAAGAAGATGAAGCCAAAGGAAGAGAAGCATAAGCCTGATAAGTGACTGTCAAGACCTGCTCCCAAGGAAGATATACCCGTCTCCCTCCATACCTCGCTAGGGATCAACACACCACACACAACCATGATTGATGGCTATATTAAGAAATAAAAAGTGATCCTCTTGATTGATTTGAGGAGAATTTAAACCTTCATTGACAAGAAGCTCGGTGATCAACTAAATTGTTTTCCATAATTTTTCCCAACTTTCAAGTGATAATTGCTAAGAGGGGTATTATCAATTGTGGGGTTAGTTGACATGTTATCAAGCATAGAATGGGAAATTATCAACTCTCTACAGCCATGTATGCTATTCATATAGGAGGCACATGGGTGATTAATGGCTCAAAACATTGGGCACCTTTTCCATGAACTTTCAAGAATTATTCATATGGTTCATTGTGAGGGGAAAAGATCAGCTTAATGGCATTAAGTGTTACGCAACCACTTAGGTTATTAGTTCCCACATAATTGAGAAGATTTTTAAGAAAGGGGTGCAAGGAGCACTCACAAAAATCTTTTCTATGGCGGCTCAATATGTCCCGCAATACCTTATGGAGGACCTATAGAGAATACATGATAAGCATGATAAGGGCTTCTAAGATGCTTCTAAGGGATTGTTGCTCGTCCATGAGCAAGATCGTGCAGCTGATCAAGCACCAAGCAACCATCCATTTAAGTTGTGTAGCCTCAAGAAGTTTAAGAACATTAAGGGTCTCTGAGTATTTTTTGAATAAACTGGCAACTGCTGCATTTTGTTAGAAATCATGCTTGCATTGTCCACCAATGATAACTCTCATAAGGAAAAATTGTTGGTGTGTTCTGACAAAGATACCCTAGACTTTTTGTGCCTCAAGGAGGCCATGACCTGTAAACATGTTCTGGCAATGCCGGCTTTCAGCAAGACATTCATGGTTTGATTGTGATGCCTCACAAAAAGAGATTAGTGGAGCCTTGACATAAAAACATAAATACGTTGCTTCTGAAAGTAGACACCTTACAAGCAAAATATACATCAATTCTACTTGTGAGGAGGAGACATTGTCCATGTTACATGAAGTTAAGCTATCGGGACAATGCCTTACTGAGATATTTCGAAGTTAAGACTGACCATGATAGATTCCAATATGTTTAGAACAACAGTTGTGAACAAAAGAACAAAAAAAAAAAATTGGGTTATCAAAATGTTGCACCATAACTGGGATTATTTACAAGAAGGGCAAAGATAGTATTATTGCAGATTCTCTCTCACGGAAGATGGAAGACATGTAACTCTTGTGGTCCATCTCTTATGTAGGATCCACGTGGATTGACAGCCTATAAGGAGTAGCAGAATCGTTCTGCTAGTTGGCAAGTAATTTATCAACCACAGATCAAACAAAGCCCCTCTGACAAATTTTACTGGTAGGGGAATTTATTTTGGTACAGAGATTCTACTAGAGTCTAATCAACAAATCAAGAAAGTATTTTGAAGAAAGGTTTCAAAGGGAGCATACAAAAATTTGACCTTGTGTGTCAAATTTCTCAGAGAAATAAGTGTGGATCCAATGAGAGTCTACAACACTTGTAGCCCTTACCCATTCCTAATTGGCGGTGGGATAAAGTCTCCATGGACTTTATTTCCAAAACGGACAGCATGTTATAAGGGTGGTGGTCGACAAGCTTACTAATTAATTATGCACATATTTGCAGTGTATAGTTCCCCTTCATACTCATAATAAGAAAAATGTTTCACTTCTCAAAGAGAACTTGCAAGTGGCACAAAATTGGTTGAAACAATAGGAAGAATAACAGTGGAGCGAGCATCATTTTCTGGCGGCCAATTGGATTTTCTTTGGGCTCTATCCTCATAAACAATTCTCACTCAAGCAACAAAAAAATGATACTTGTCACCACGTTTTACAATCTTTCCAATATTCTTCATAATATTGGAGATGTGACATATCCTATTTATATATTTATAATATTTCCACGCCTCTTACCTTAAGAAAGTTATTAAGTTTTAAACATCAAATCCCAAGTGCAGATAAAATTTCTAGAACTAGATAAGTGATTGCTTTTCACAAAAAGGGCAAGAAAGCAAACTGAAAAGATAACAAGAGCCTCCCAGAGCATCAAAAAATCATGACAGCATTACGAAGTGATTACGAAAACTATATCATGCAGTAGTGAGATACAACTATAGATATCATGGAAAAAAAGATGAGAAAAGACATATCCTCAAGCAAATGTTTTCAGTCAATGGAAATCTCCTATGGTCTCCTGAGTCCTCCATTGTCTTGTTTGGCTCATTGTTCCTTTGAGTTGATATCCAAGCAGCAGCAGATGCCTTGGCAGTCGGTTTGAAAAAACTAATAAGGGAGTGATGGGGGAAGGTGGTTGGTTCAGCTTTGGCACTTGCCATGGCTTTTTTTTTGGCTGCAACCTGCTGAACTGTCTTGTTCAATTGCCTCTTTTGATTTTCAGCAGTTAAGATGAACTCAATAGCTTCAATAAGGTTGACTAAATTGTGGTGGCTGTATAAAAGGTTGTCCACACATTCCACAATTTTCTTATTACCTTTTTAAAGATGGCAAATGCTTTCAGGCTGCTGGTGCAAAAGGTTGACTATTATCTCTATCCTTGGTTTGGGAAGGAAAAACCCTGATGAGATGCAAGAGGGTAGAATTGATGTTGGAAAGAGTGAGGTGCAGCTGCTCCTTATAAGAGTCCTTAAGAATTTCGGGCAAACCACTTTGGGGTAGTGGTTGATGGAGAGGGATAACTAGAGGAATATTAAAATTTTCTTAGATAATCATATGTGACGGAGGAGATTCACCTTGGATAAGGTGATTGTGGAAGGTCCTTGGCTGATCTGGGGTAATAAAAGCAACAGAACGAGGGATGGGGAGTGTTCTACCCATGGGGGGTGTGAACAGCTCCCTAAGATTGAGCAACTGAGAAGGCTTGATGTATTCACCTTCATTTATGTAAGGATGGAAACCAGCCAAAATGTTAGTTTGAGTTCTTGGGTGGGAAATGTTAGTACTTGAAGCAATTCTTGATTGAAAAGTTCTGCATCTCTATCATAATGTTGTTTAAAGATTTCATATCAAACAGAAATATATGCCTCAAAAAAATGCTATTGTGCAAAAAAGAGAAATATATGTTGAACTGAGTTTGCTTAAGTGCTGAAATTATTGTAGGTAGTTACAAATTTGAATGAAACAAGTAAAGAAATAAAAATGCACAGAAAAATCGAGCTCACCATAAGGGATTCACCTTGGAGAAACTCAATGCAAGAAAAATCTAAAGAGTAAAGCTTTGCCTTCTCTTGCCACAATCCTCTTGCAATATTACAGGCCAATTTGCCTTCTTGAGGCCCCTGAGAATATTAGCAACTTGCTCTGCAATTTGCTTTAACACACTCTTGTCTACTGCACACACACTCTACAGCTCCCAAAACACTCAACCAAAAAGGTTTTACATGACCCTCAAAGGGTCCACATATGCACTGTCATGTCCCCGTTTCCAGCTTGATCACCAAGTAAAGAATGGATTAGCCTATTGCTCATTCCCGGAGGCTAATTCAGAATGATAAGGGAATGAATTGGTTTTTGAATAACTTCGTTTATTGTTTTGCAGGATCTAAGTCAGAAACCCAAAATTTGGCTAAGTCTACAAGCCAAGAAGGCAGGAAATTGACTCTTGGAGTCTAGGCGCCAATGTCACATTAGACTTCCTAGATGAACGCCTAAGGATTTGAGGTTTGCTATCAGGGTTTGGAAGTACAATATGACAACCACACCATCTTCATAGCCTGTCAAAGATCAGAAATCACCTAAGTGAGATTAGGCGCACTTTCTCTCTCCTCCAACTTCAAGTGGCGCCTAGTAGATCATGAAGTTCATCATGCAGGGTGCCTGGGTAGAAAGGTTGATTGATCAACAAGATGAAGTTTTCTAAGTGAATGGAACCATGAAGAAGGCCTATTCACTTTAGGCGCTAGTATCAGGTTACATCATCCAACATGAGCGCCTAGAGCATCAAGGCGCCAATGCATGATTCCAGGACACTGAATTTGCGCCCAAGTTTGAAGGAGGAGTTCTGTCGGAGGCAAGTATGGTTGAATTGTTAAGGTGAACTTAAGATGCCAAGATGATGTTGTATAACTTCAAATAGGCGCCTAAGGATAAAGGCGCCATTTCTTGTTCAAAGAATCCCCTATGGGTGCTTAGGCGTTAGATTGAGTCTCTGGCACTCTAGATATGCGCACTAGTCAAGAAGTCACTTGTGAAGGCAAGATTCCAAGGCATCAAAGGTGTTGGACTTTCAGTTGAGCACTCCTCCATATCAAACATATGCTTAAGTGACAAGGCGCCATTTCTTGATGAAGTAATCTCCTAAAGGCGCCTAGGCGCTAGATCATGACAGAGCAAACCTTAAATGGCGCCCTATGCTAGATGATAGTTTGAAGGGTTAGAATGCATCATCAAAAGTGCGCCTAGGTGTTGAGATGTTAGCTCTTGCTCAGACAACCTTGAAAATGCGCCTAAGTAGGAATATGATCTCCAAACTCCTCAAGAGGACAGGGCGCTTGGTAAGGCAAGTATTTTGTTTAATTTCAAGACTCCAGAAGTGAGCATTTGCATAGAAGATAAGCCTTTCAAGGTAAGGCGCCAATCTAGTTTCTTTCCTACCAATAAGTGAGCCTAGGTGAAGTTGAAGACCTAGACAAGATGTTAATGCTCTGTATGAGGACGCGAGATTAAAAGGAGCTTCAAAAGGTCTGATTGCAAGTGTTTGAGAGTTTGAATAGTGTAGAACATCATCATAAAGGTGCTAGGCGCAGATACTAGTCAAAATTACCTCAAAGGTGCGCCTAAGGTGGATACAAGTCCCCAAGACCAGTTTAGATGCAAGGCGCTCCATCAGGGGGCAAGGTTATGCTCATATGAAGTCAAATTGCTTTCAAATTTCCTTGAAAAGATGACAAGTTAGAACCTAGGCGCCAAAACCTCTGTAAATCCTTCAAATATGCGCCTACCTTGTGAAGTGATGAGTTGAACATTCCAAATCTTCAAATGTTTAAGTTTGGATCCAGAGGAGTTCACTTCCTAAGACAATATCATCCAAGGATGAGAATTTATGACTTAGGCGCACTTCCTGGTGAGATCCTCCACAGCTGGCGCCACAATTAGAAGAACCCTAAAACTGCGCCTAAAGTGTTTCAAGAAGTGGTTAAGGTTGTTACAACTGTCTGAATGCCAATTGGTCAAAAGGATAGCATTTGGATCCGTGTCAGGACCTTTGGATAAGATCGCCAACTCAGGATGAGTTGTCAAGAAGAATATTCCTTTGGTTATGCTCCTTGGGAAACGTGCATTGGTTCCTCTTTGTGCATTGAAAAACGTGCCTTCATTGCCTTTGAAAGGCCTATAAAGGGAGGAGCTCTCTCATTCATTTGGTATCCATTCAGTTTGACAAAATTCTCTCTGCAAAGCTATTGAGCTTGTGATCTTGAGGCCTGCGAGTTTCAAGTGTTGGGGTGATGCTCCCTCAACAGGCAAGGTGATGCTCCCTTGTTCTATTGTGAGGTGTTGACATTCAGTTAACATCATAGAGTTGATCAAGAGAAGAAATCATTGTAGACATCAAGGCTTCAAGGCCTTTCTTTGTATTTCCATTGAATAAGTTGTACTTCATGCTATTGAAAGCATTATCTATGTAATAAGACATTTGCAAGATGATTGAATCAAGCAATAAGACAAGTACCCAGCTTTAAGGTTGATTCATTCAAGTAGCTATCTTTGATGTTTGTCATTAAGTGTTAAGTAGTTGATAAGCTAAGTACAAGTAAATTTATCTAAGTTAAGGAAAAATTTTCGTAGAACTAGTTGGGTATCTTACAGTGGTATCAGAGCCTGAATCTTGCCAGCCTCTGGGTTATGCAGCCACCTAAAGTAGGTCCACACAGGTATTATACAAGAAGAGCTAGACAACAACAAGAACAACAGCAACAACATCATACAAAAATTCCAGATAACATGGCTGAGGAAAGAAGTAGAAGCCCACCAAGTGATAATGAACGCGCAGCTAGAGACATGTTCCTAAACATTGCTGCTAGACATCAACAAACAACTCTAGTATTGCAACAAATCCTCCAATCCCTTCAAAACATGAATCAAGGCGCAATAGCTGGACAAGGTCGTCGAGATGCAGCTAGACCTGAGAGGCAAGAAAGACAAGTTGATGATGATGCTGCTAGTGCAACAGGCAGAAGGGTTCGCACACGAACTCCTACAGTTGATAGGCCTTTAAGACCAACTTTCCTTCCACCACCTGAACAGGGCAATGATGTTGATGAAGAGTTTGATGACGAAGAGCAGAATAACTTTGAAGATGAAGTAGCACTCTTTGCGGATCTCTATGCCAGATTACCAGAACGTGTTCAGGATATGATGACCTTCAATGAATATTGCTGACAGAAGAGGGAAGATAGGGATAGGCGAGGTAGAACTAGAGGCTTTCGTCCTAGAAGGGATGATGATACAAAGGAGTATAAAGAAGCATTGAATCGAGTTCCTATTCCTACCTTTGATGGAAGTGGTAAGCTCAGTGCTAGGGCTTGGGTAAACAAGCTGGATACATACCTTTCACTTAAGCCTTTTAAAAAGAAGAAGGCAATTCAATTTGCCACAATGCATCTTGAAGGATTGGCTTATGAATGGTGGCATCATGGCCTAGTTTCTCAACATCATGATAGGATAACTTCCTATGATGAGTTTGTAACAAAACTGATTTAGAGGTTTGACAGAAAAGACACTGAAGTGTACTATTGCGAACTAGCTCAACTCAAGCAAGAAGGAAGGGTTGTGCAGTATGTCAATGAGTTTCAGAAGATAGCAGTGATGGTACCTAACATGACTGACCGAAGAATCACTATGTTATTCATTGAGGGATTGAACAATCAGATCAAGCCATTGGTAAAGGTACAAAGGCCGGCAAACCTGGAAGAAGCAATTGACTTTGCTCTAGATCTTGATACTACTCCTGTTTATCAGCCTAAAAAGAAGTTCTATAAAGGTGTTAGCTCTACTCAAAGGAGACCCTCTTTTCCTCAAAAGATGACTCAAGGTCCATCTGCAGCCGAAAGAGACGAGCTAAGAAGGAAGAAACTTTGTTTTTCTTGCAAGCAACCTTGGGAACCAGGACACAGGTGCCTTGGTAAAGGTAAAGCACATCTGATTGAAGTTGTATCTGATGATGGAAGTGAAGAAGAGTCGCTGAGTGAAGAAGAATCATCTCAGGATGAAGAGGAAGTACAAGAGCAACCAACTCTTAATGTCTCAGAAGGGACATCTGACAAAATAACATTAGCAACTATCTCAAGAGTTCCTAAGTATCATGCCTTCCGTATAAGAGGAGTTGTGAAGGGTCAGAGAGTCACCTGTCTAATTGACAATGGTGCTACTCACAACTTCATAGATGAAGGTTTGGTAGCAAGGCGGGGTCTAACAGTTGAAGACTTCGAAGGATTTCAAATAGCAATTGCTGATGGATTCCTAATGAGTTGTACCCGAAAAGTATCCCAACTGCAGATTCAAATGGGAGATTATTCCTTATAGGATGATTTCTATGTGGTTGGACTTGGGCATATTGATGTAGTACTTGGAGTGCAATGGTTGCATTCACTTGGAAGAATTGTCCAAGACTTTCAGAAGATGGAGTTAGAATTCATGCATGAAGGAAAGAAGATCAAACTGAAGTCAGTGTCTGATGGAAATCCCAAAGTTGTCTCTGCAAAACGAATGGAAGCATTATTCAGGCATAATGACATCGAATGGGCAGCACAGGTTTGCATCAAGGATAACCAAATCCTCTCTGCTGAAGAAATTTATCCTGCAGATATTCAAGCAATGTTGGATAAGCATGGTAAGGTGTTTAGGGACATACCTCCAGGAATACCTCTTGATAGAGGTTTTGAACATGTAATTGAATTGGAGGATGGGGCTAAACCTATTAATATTGCACCTTATCGACATCCTAGGCATTTTAAGATTGAAATTGAGAAGACGATCAAAGAATTGATCGTTATGGGGCACATAAGGCCATCATCAAGTCCATTTGCATCATCTGTGGTGCTCGTGAAGAAGAAGGATGGAACAATGCGGATGTGTGTTGACTATCGCGCATTGAACAAGAAGACCATCAAAAATAGGTATCCAATACGTAGGATTGATGAACTACTTGATGAGTTGCACGGAGCAGTCTATTTCTCAAAGATAGATCTTCGATCTGGATACCATCAAATTCGTGTCAGAGAAGAAGACATCCCAAAAACAGCATTCAGATGCCATTATGGACATTATGAATTTATGGTGATGCCGTTTGGGCTGACAAATGCTCCCGCCACTTTCCAGTCCTGTATGAATCATGTGTTCAACAAGCAGTTGAGGAAGTACCTGTTGGTTTTCTTCGATGACATCTTGATTTACAGCAAGACATGGGAAGAACATCTTCAACACTTAGACGAAGTATTGAATGTCATGGAGAATCAATCTTTGTATGCAAAGATGTCTAAGTGTGATTTTGGCCTGAAGGAGATTCTGTACCTAGGTCATGTGATAGGAGCAAATGGAGTGAAAGTCCAAGAGGAAAAGATTGAAGCTATTCGCAACTGGCCAGTTCCCCGGAACGTATCTGAACTAAGAGGTTTCCTTGGCCTCTGCAGCTATTACAGAAGATTTGTTAGGGGATTTTCACAGCTTGCTGCACCCTTGACAAACCTAACAAAGAAAGGAGCTTTCATGTGGACAATAGAAGCTCAAGCTGCATTTGATAGGTTGAAGGAAGTGATGAGTACAACACCAGTACTGGCTTTGCCAGATTTTACTAAGTCCTTTGTTCTAGAATGCGACGCTTCAGGAGAAGGTATTGGAGCTGTTTTGATGCAAGATAGACATCCCATCGCATTCGAAAGCAGGAAGTTGAAGGATACAGAAAGATTGTACTCAACTTATGACAAAGAGATGCTGGCAATCATGCATGCCTTGGCTAAGTTCCGCCAGTATCTAGTTGGATCTAAGTTTGTGGTCAGGACTAATCACAACAGTTTGAAATACTTCTTAGGGCAGAAGGATTTGAATGAAAGACAGCAGAAATGGGTTGTGAAGATACAAGCATATGATTTCAACATTGAGTATGTGAAAGGCAAGAAGAATGTGGTTGCCGATGCCTTATCTAGAAAACCTGCTATTTGTGCCCTGAGCAAAGTTTCAGTTGATTGGAAGTCTCAGCTTCTAGTTGAGTATTCCAAATCTAAATTTGCTTGTGAGATCATGGATGGAGACATTCAGGATGATAGGTATAAAGTAGTTGATGATATCATCTATTACAAAGATAGAATCTATCTAACTCCTGAATCGGAGTTGAAGCAACAGATTTTGCAGACATACCATGATACTCCACTTGCAGGACACCCTGGTTACTTCAAGACATACAGACAGATCAGGGAAAGGTTCACATGGAAGGGTCTGAAGGAAGAAGTTCTTCAGTATGTCAGGGAGTGTCTGACTTGTCAACAGAATAAGTCAGAGCATACATTTCCAGCAGGGTTACTCCAACCACTACCAATTCCTGAACATAAGTGGGAGAGTATCTCTATGGACTTCATCACAAGTCTTCCGAAGGTAAATGGAAGAGACTGCATCTATGTAGTTGTGGACAGATTAACTAAGTATGCTCACTTCTTTGCGATTCTAGTTGAGTCATCAGCATTGCAACTAGCTGAGTTATTCTTTCGTGAGGTCTTCCGACTACATGGCCTTCCTAAGACCATAGTAAGTGATCGAGATAGCCGGTTCATCAGTGTATTCTGAAGGGAGCTATTTCAACTAGCTAGAACTGACCTGACACCAAGCACTAGCTATCATCCTCAAACCGACGGACAGACTGAAATTGTAAATAAATGGCTTGAGGGATACTTAAGGAACTATGTGTCTGATCATCAGCGTGCTTGGATTAAGTGGCTACATCTGGGTGAATACTGCTACAACACCACTTTTCACATGTCAATTGGCATGACCCCCTTCCGAGCTTTGTATGGATATGAAGCTGTTTCATTTGTTGATCTGGCATTGGATGACAGTAGAGCTCCCAGAGCAAGTGAATTGATGAAGGATACTCAAGATATTTTGAGAGTCCTTAAAGAAAATTTGCAAAGAGCTCAAAATCAACAGAAGTTGTATGCCGACAAACACCGAGTTGAAAGAAGCTTTGAAGTAGGTGACATGGTGTTTCTGCGCCTTCAGCCATATAGACAGAGTACTTTGAAAAAGTCAGGTGCAAAGAAATTGAAACCAAGGTTCTACGGACCCTACAAGGTGTTGAGAAGAGTAGGGGAAGTGGCATATGAACTTGATTTGCCAGAAGGAAGTCGCATCCACAATGTGTTTCATGTGTCATGTCTTAAAAAGGCATTAGGACAACATGTGGTTTCAACTGATGAACTTCCACCGCTTGATGAAGAAGGAATGCTTGCACTTGAACCTGAAAATGTGGTGGATATAAGGGAGAAGAAACTTCGCAACCGAAGCATAAGAGAATATCTGGTGAAGTGGAAAGGGTTGCCAATGGAGGATGCTACTTGGGAAGGTGAAAAGATTCTAGAGCATCCTAACCTTCAATTGCTTGAGGACAAGCAATTCTGGGAAGGGGAGACTGTCATGTCCTCGTTTCCATCTTGATCACCAAGTAAAGAATGGATTAGCCTATTGCTCATTCCCGGAGGCTAATTCAGAATGATAAGGGAATGAATTGGTTTTTGACTAACTTCGTTTATTGTTTTGCAGGATCTAAGTTAGAAACCCAAAATTTGGCTAAGTCTAGAAGCCAAGAAGGCAGGATTGACTCTTGGAGTCTAGGCGCCAATGTCACATCAGACTTCCTAGATGAACGCCTAAGGATTTGAGGTTTGCTATCAGGGTTTGGAAGTACAATATGACAACCACACCATCTTCATAGCCTGTCAAAGATCAGAAATCGCCTAAGTGAGATTAGGCGCACTTTCTCTCTCCTCCAACTTCAAGTGGCACCTAGTAGATCATGAAGTTCATCATGCAGGGTGCCTGGGTAGAAAGGTTGATTGATCAACAAGATGAAGTTTTCTAAGTGAATGGAACCATGAAGAAGGCCTATTCACTTTAGGCGCTAGTATCAGGTTACATCATCCAACATGAGCGCCTAGAGCATCAAGGCGCCAATGCATGATTCCAGGACATTGAATTTGCGCCCAAGTTTGAAGGAGTTCTGTCGGAGGCAAGTATGGTTGAATTGTTAAGGTGAACTTAAGATGCCAAGATGATGTTGTATAACTTCAAATAGGCGCCTAAGGATAAAGGCGCCATTTCTTGTTCAAAGAATCCCCTATGGGTGCTTAGGCGTTAGATTGAGTCTCTGGCACTCTAGATATGCGCCCTAGTCAAGAAGTCACTTGTGAAGGCAAGATTCCAAGGCATCAAAGGTGTTGGACTTTTAGTTGAGCACTCCTCCATATCAAACATATGCTTAAGTGACAAGGCGCCATTTCTTGATGAAGTAATCTCCTAAAGGCGCCTAGGCGCTAGATCATGACAGAGCAAACCTTAAATGGCGCCCTATGCTAGATGATAGTTTGAAGGGTTAGAATGCATCATCAAAAGTGCGCCTAGGTGTTGAGATGTTAGCTCTTGCTCAGACAACCTTGAAAATGCGCCTAAGTAGGAATATGATCTCCAAACTCCTCAAGAGGACAGGGCGCTTGGTAAGGCAAGTATTTTGTTTAATTTCAAGACTCCAGAAGTGAGCATTTGCATAGAAGATAAGCCTTTCAAGGTAAGGCGCCAATCTAGTTTCTTTCCTACCAATAAGTGCGCCTAGGTGAAGTTGAAGACTTAGACAAGATGTTAATGCTCTGTATGAGGACGCGAGATTAAAAGGAGCTTCAAAAGGTCTGATTGCAAGTGTTTGAGAGTTTGAATAGTGTAGAACATCATCATAAAGGTGCTAGGCGCAGATACTAGTCAAAATTACCTCAAAGGTGCGCCTAAGGTGGATACAAGTCCCCAAGACCAGTTTAGATGCAAGGCGCTCCATCAGGGGGCAAGGTTATGTTCATATGAAGTCAAATTGCTTTCAAATTTCCTTGAAAAGATGACAAGTTAGAACCTAGGCGCCAAAACCTCTGTATATCCTTCAAATATGCGCCTACCTTGTGAGGTGATGAGTTGAACATTCCAAATCTTCAAATGTTTAAGTTTGGATCCAGAGTTCACTTCCTAAGACAATATCATCCAAGGATGAGAATTTATGACTTAGGCGCACTTCCTGGTGAGATCCTCCACAGCGGGCGCCATAGTTAGAAGAACCCTAAAACTGTGCCTAAAGTGTTTCAAGAAGTGGTTAAGGTTGTTACAACTGTCTGAATGCCCATTGGTCAAAAGCATAGCATTTGGATCCGTGTCAAGACCTTTGGATAAGATCGCCAACTCAGGATGAGTTGTCAAGAAGAATATTCCTTTGGTTATGCTCCTTTGGAAACGTGCCTTGGTTCCTCTTTGTGCATTGAAAAACGTGCCTTCATTGCCTTTGAAAGGCCTATAAAAGGAGGAGCTCTCTCATTCATTTGGCATCCATTCAGTTTGACAAAATTCTCTCTGCAAAGCTATTGAGCTTGTGATCTTGAGGCCTGCGAGTTTCAAGTGTTGGGGTGATGCTCCCTCAACAGGCAAGGTGATGCTCCCTTGTTCTATTGTGAGGTGTTGACATTCAGTTAACATCATAGAGTTGATCAAGAGAAGAAATCATTGTAGACATCAAGGCTTCAAGGCCTTTCTTTGTATTTCCATTGAATAAGTTGTACTTCATGCTATTGAAAGCATTATCTATGTAATAAGACATTTGCAAGATGATTGAATCAAGCAATAAGACAAGTACCCAGCTTTAAGGTTGATTCATTCAAGTAGCTATCTTTGATGTTTGTCATTAAGTGTTAAGTAGTTGATAAGCTAAGTACAAGTAAATTTATATAAGTTAAGGAAAAATTTTCGTAGAACTAGTTGGGTATCTTACATGCACAAATTCAACGGATGGACCAAACAAAGTCCAAATGACATTAGCCTTCAAAAGGATGAAATTCCAAGCATTTAGTTTCCTTGGATCTGTTTGGGTCTTGTTGATGATGTTTTTGTGACAACACAACAATAGAATAAAATACCAAGTACCCTATCCTCTCTTGAACAAAGCATCTCATACGCTGAACTTTGTGATCGAGTGAGACTACTCCAAGGTTCCTTGAATGTCGGGTCTTGACAAAACAAAGTCCAAATGACATTAGCCTTCAAAAGGATGAAATTCCAAGCATTTAGTTTCCTTGGATCTGTTTGGGTCTTGTTGATGATGTTTTTGTGACAACACAACAATAGAATAAAATACCGAGTATCCTATCCTCTCTTGAACAAAGCATCTCATACGCTGAACTGTGTGATCGAGTGAGACTGCTCCAAGGTTCCTTGAATGTCAGGTCTTGACGTGCACAAGGATAGACTCAGTGGAATGATGTGATTTTGCTGGTAATCACAAAGGGACTTACGTGAAATTGCTCCTTTATGGACATGGAATTCACTCCTTACTCCTTGGATTTGTGAATGAATGAGAACTTCCTCAAACAGGGGAAAACTTAGAACCTACTACTTCCTCCAACGAAGAGACTGGGATTTCACAGTTTCTTCCAAGGAAAACAAGGTGTAGGCTCTTAGTTCTACTTCTGGGTAGCGAATGATTTCTCAGTGGGGCTCCTTGCGGACTATTCCTAACGAAGATCTAAAAGAAAATGCAAAAGATGGGGTAAGGGTTCAGGGGTCTAACTAACGGATAGGATTATTGCTGAGAATGGAAACTAGAACCGCGCTTTTGCTTCGTCACGAGGCAACAACTATGCAGAGATGGTGCGATCGTCTAGGGTATAGGCAAGGATTTTCATACTGTTCTAACATGGAACATGGAACTGATCATGCAGAAACAATTGAAGTTAAGCTTGGAACAAGTTCAGACTAACCATGCACTGTGATTTGCAAGCCACAGATCACAAATGGTATGAACTAACGGTTTCAATCATTCACCAACAACAATATTTTCCATCACTCTAACTAATGAAAGCTTGAAAGATAAAAGAAATGAAACAACTTCAGAAACTTAAGATTTGCTTCAAGGAAACCAGGAAAACCATGCCAAATCCAAATAACTCTATAAACACCAGTCCACAATGCTTATATTATTGATTTGGAAAGTATTCCTGCAACAATCTTGCTGATCCTTGAAGTTTCCAGCTCAAAAATGATACAGAAGTAAAGCTAACTATCTAGCTGCTCTAGGAGCATGAAAAATGTGAGAGAAAGGGCCCCCTTTCAAATGAGGCACCTCAGCCTTTATATAGGCCAGCAAAATACAAAGAGGAGGTGAGGAGATCTGATCTCCTTGAAATCCGCGCCCTGAGTCAGAAACCCTAAAGGGTAGATGAGACTACATCATAGGCCAAATGGAATGGTGCCACCTGTCTTGGGTGCCCATGCAACTGTGTTGTCTAGGAGGGAAGTGTCTAATCAACCGCCACCTCATCCTGTTCCTTGGGCGCAAATTTCAAGGTGTCCATGAATCCTTCGTCCTGAGCGCAAATTCCAGGGTGTCCAGGAACTTTCACGTGGAGGAATCCTTCCTTGAGCAGGGGCGCATTTTCCTTAGGGTCCTGGAATGGAATTCCTTCCTGAGTTGGAATTCCCTGTCTTGGAATGGAATTCCCGATATTGGACTTGGAGTGATCTCTCCCATTCTGTCATCCTTGATGCAAGCATTCTCCATGTCATTTGAAATCTTTGAAAGGACTCTTGATTCTTCCTTTATCCTTTATGCAAAGTCTCCCTGTCATTGAACTGGAATCTTTGATGTTGCCTTCCTTGTGCCAGTCATGTTGAGTGTTAGGGGGAGAGAGGCGGGCACTGGAATGGAGTGATGTCCTTCATCTTCCCTCGGTATGCATGTGTAGTCTTCTTGTTATTGGAACTCCTGGATCCTTGAAATGGTCATCTTCTCCGACATTTGAACTCTCTACATCCATCCCGATTGCCCTGGATCATCCTTATTCATCCTCCTCATGGAGCTTATCCTCATCTTGGATTCCTATAAAACAAGGGAAACCTCGAATAGTCATGAGGAACAAGATCCTTAAATGTAATGCAATCAAAAGATAAAACAGGAAATAAACTTGCATGATTGATCAATTTGACTTATGAACTTCTGAACAAATAAAGGATTTTCTTCACTTTTTGGTATTCTTCACACTTGGACTAACTTTTCCCTCCTTTCCAGGGTTACCAGGCATGCACAGTTGGAGTTTCTAGTTGGTTCAGGAATCCTTCATGTCCAGAGCGCAAATTTCACTGTCAACAGGAAACCACTTGTCCTAGGTCGCATTTTCCACCTCCTGCAGGAATCCCCTTGTCCAGGGTGCAAATTCCAGCTAGTGCAAGATTTTGCGACCTGGAATTCCTTCACTTCCTAGGCGCATATTCCAGTAGGTATTGGATTTTGCGACTAGGACAAATTTGTCTTCCTGAGTGCATATTCCAGTCCCAACAAGGACTTGCGACTTTGACAAAATTTCATGTTTTTTAGCTAAGGACTTTATCATTTTGTTTTAGCAAGGATAGATTTTTTGACTTTGATCAATGATTCAACATTTGAAATAGGATCCAACATAAGAAGTACCTTCTATCCCCTTAGGGAATTCTAGATTCCAAGGTGAAATTTTTAGACAGGCAGGGAATTTTCCTTCATGGCACACTTTCTAGACTGACTAGGATTTCTATCACACATCCCAGTTGTTCAGGGAATTTGCAACTAGGACAACTTTTTTTCCTTAGCACAAATTCCAACAAGTACTGGATTTTGCGACCCAGGACAACTTTTTTCCCTGAGTGCAAATTCCAACAGGTACTGGATTTTGCAACCTAGGACAACTTTTACCCTGGAGCGCATATTCCACCTCCAACAGGAATGCAGCACTTAGGTCACACTTTTCAGGTGGTTAGGGAATCATTCCTTCAGGTGAAATTCCTTCTGGAGCATGGGTCTTGGAATGACTCTTGGGTTCATTTTTTGAAATTTCACTAAGTCTCGCACCCCTTACTCACTGGAAACCTTCTAGATCACAGCCTTAGGAGTTTGGAACAGGGCATCGTGCCGAGAGTTGAGAGGGTTCTGAGATGGAAAGATGAACTTTGACATGGAATGACAAGCTTTGTTGAATTCAGGACCTTGGATTGAAACTTCGGGATAAGAATCCGGATAGACCTTGGAACGGGATTCTAGACAGGAATTTTGGAATAGGATTCCTGGATAGGAACTTTGGAATAGGATTCCCGTCTAGAAATGGAATTATGGACAGAGACTTCTGGACTGGAGTTTTGGGAACAAGATAGCCTATTCATCAGGGAGTCTTATGCTGAGGGCGAAGGATTTGGACCTTTTCTATGGAATGATGAACTTCTGCCATGGATTGGCCAGATTTGATCGAGGACTGATAAGTAGGGCATTATTTATCCTCAGGAAAATTACTCTTTGCCTCACCACTTCAAGCACTCTTAATATTCCTTGCAAACTAAATGTTTGGAAATTCTTTCCTAGCTTCATGGATTCGGGCAAGAAACTGCAAGATCAAAGCAAAAACCGGGCCAAAAAAAGAGGGGGTCCCCATTTGCAATGGGGCGATGTGTGAAAACGTCACAACATCTAGCGCCATCTTCGAACAAATGTTCCTAAACATTCCAAGGATAAAAGGTCCACTCAAAACTCGAGATCAACAATATAACTTCCTCAAGACAATCAATCAGTTAATAAATATACTTGAAAGGAGAAAAGAGCCATAGATTATATCAAGACATCTATCTTTGTTGTTGCATTAAATAAATGTTTTCCTTTTAAAGTTCAAGTGTTCTAATGATAAACAAGAGTCACAACTTCAAACATCCATGTGCACACCCACACGTTAAGTCAGATGAACATGAATACTTGATCGAGGCTTCAAAATCAAAGGGTTAGTACAACCATTCATATCCTGAAGATCCAGTGTGTGCAATTGTATTCATTCCCATCTGTAAGCAACTAGGGTCATCAAAGTTCCTTTACATTAAGCTACGTGATTAGTACACACCTCCTGAACTACTTGGTCATTGTCCTGCTGCCAACGAGCATTTATAGCCCCGATGGGTTTGTCTTGTAATTCCACTCGAGTAGAGCTCCACTACCAGCGAGCGTCCATAGCCCCGGTAGAGATTGCTCAATTGTCCATCTAACTGAGTTATAATGTGTGATTGAGTGCTTTGTTCTTTTTCTTTTTTCCCTTTTTAATTATCAATTAAGCTAGAATTTGGCAGAGTACAATGCAGTACCGTTACCCCTGCAACATATGCTTTTTGACGGCATAGGTTACGTTGATAACTCAGCTAGCTGGGTGTGGAATTCCGATGGCAGCAAAAGTGGACCATGGATTTTTCACTTAATGTAAGATCACAGAGTCTCTTCTAGTGACTTCCAAATTTCTTAGTGTGTAAAGTATAAGATCTCAACATACTTCAAGCCATCCTAAACAGTCGATTTATCTTCCAAGAGCAAGCAACATGTTATCCGAACATTAACAATGGAGCTCACAATGAATCTATCCGTTTGACACAAGTTTCTCAAAGGAAAACTAGGAAGTGTTCATTTACAAATTTAAGCATTTTAAACATATAATCAAAGATATTCATGTCGAGATGTAATATATGATTCCACACTCAAGTACCAATCTTAACAAAAGATAAGCTAAAGAAAAGTTATCCTGAAGATTCAAACAATTTCATGAGCAATTTATCCAAGGGATGAGTCTCACAGTGGAAGTGCCAGATTGTGTTTAGAAGTTCAACACCTCCTTTCACAAATCGGGATCCCCAGAAAAGGAAACCTAAAACTAAAGCGAACTACCAAACTAAGGAAAGCAAACTAACTGAGGAAAGCAATCCTAAACTAAAGCAAACTAAAAAGAAACCTATCTAACTATGAACAAGACCCAAAAGACCTAAATACATACATGATCTAGCATGATTTCTCAAAGTGAATAAGAGCAATAATGCGCAAGTGACTGTTCGGAGTCTAGCAAATTCGTCCTTGAATTCAGAGAAAACATCTTGCACACTATATTTCTCATATTCAAGCAAAATTTCATGCAAGATTATCAATTGCGACAATTCAAAAGAACCATGATTTATCCACAAACAAGTTGTTTTTCCTAAGTTGCCATGATCAAATTCATACTTTTCACAACTAAAAGCAAGGAAAGAAACAACCTAGGACACTTCGTCTTCCCGTGGAATTTGTTCAATCTCCATCAGCACATCAGGAGGTCGTAGTTGATGATGGATCATTCCTCTTGCAGGAACTCGTTCATCTTGGAATAGCTTTGGCAAAAGCTCTTCATGCACTTCCTTCCTTGGATCTTCCAGCACCCCTTCAAATTGTTCTTCATTCTTGGACTCAATAGCTTGTACTTCTTCATTCAGCATATCCATAAGGTTGTCTTCCTTTCCAAGGATGCTTGAAATTCCTTGTGATTCATTCTCGATGACCTCCTCTTGTAGCATGAGCGGGTGTTCATCAAGGATTTCCTCCTCTTGCAATGGACCTAAGTCACCTTCATTGATTGAGGAACCAACATTTTGATCATCACTTGCCTTTGTTTGAACATCTTCTATTTCCTTTTCAGCTTCTCCTTCAACAGGCTCGTTCTTTCTTGGAAGAAGATATGCAAACTAGCTCTCCACAATAGCACTTTGATTATCCAGGTTACTTGCACTCTCTTCATTATTGGATAAAATGGGAACGTCTCCTTTGGATAGTGAATTGATTTCTTCAAGACATTTGCTCCACAAGATGTCCAATCTTAATCTTGTCTTGGACGCTTCTTCCAACCTTAATTGTTCCTTGACTTGACGAATAGCTTCCTCACAAGATGAACATGTGAGTTCTGAATGAGCTGTGTTATGAGTCCTGCACCATCCTTCTGGAATCAACATGTCTTCTGCAAGCAAATCCTTCTCAATGCTCAATCTCTTCTTGATCATTTCCTTGAAACTCATGAAGAACTCCCTTTCATCAAATGGGGCGTCGGGCACCTCCTTCGCAGGAACAACTGGCTCATGCACCTATGAAAAGGGAATTTTCCCTTGCAAGGCTAGTTCCATCCTAGACAGAAATGTGAGGCAATATAGCTCCTCGTGTCCATTGGTGTCATGGATTCTACATCCCTTCCGTGATGCAAAGTCATCCAAGCTCCTAGGATGAAGTTGTGCATTCAAATTCCACTAGAGCTGGAGAATGTTAACTTGAGGGTGATCCATATTGAATTGCCTTCTTGAGAAATCCATGTCTTTTTTTATTCTTTTCTGATTTTTTACTTTTTTGTGTTTTTCCACATATGAGAGATCTAGCAAATCTCAAATTCTTCTCTCAAAGCTCACTTTGGTTCCACATTCACAATCCGGAATTCATTTAGCATTCCTTCTCGCTTCCGTTTTAGCAATTGATGGAGAAACGACTCGAAATGGATAAGGCAATCCTTCTTCCAACCTGGCATGAATGGAGTAATTTGTAGTTCATGCCCAGAATGAATGGAGCAATTCCTTGAACAGCCCTCCTAGCGCCAAAGATGTCGATGATGTTTTTGTGACAACACAACAATAGAATAAAATACCAAGTATCCTATCCTCTCTTGAACAAAGCATCTCATAGCTAAATTTCGTGATTGAATGAGACTGCTCCAAGGTTCCTTGAATGTCAGGTCTTGATGTGCACAGGGATAGACTCAGTGGAATGATGTGATTTGCTGGTAATCACGAGGGGGACTTACGTGAGATTGCTCCATCTTCATGGGCATGGATAAGTTCATTACTCCTAGGAGTCGGATTTATGGGTGAATGGAACTCCTTCACTGCCAAATCATACGCCTCTTCAAGAGTGGAACTTAGGAATTCCAAGCCGTCCATTTGTGAAGGAGTTCCATTCACCCACAAATCCGAGTCCCAAGAGTAATGAACTTATCGATGCCCATGAAGATGGAGCAATCTCACGTAAGTCCCCCTCGTGATTACAAGAAAATCACATCATTCCACTGAGTCCATCCCTGTGCACGTCAAGACCTGACATTCAAGGAACCTTGGAGCAGTCTCATTCGATCACGAAGTTCAGCGTCTGAGAAGCTTTGTTCAAGAGAGGATAGGATACTTGGTATTTTATTCTGTTGTTGTGTTGTCACAAAAACATCATCAACAGGTCTATTATTTTATCTTTTTTGTATGGGTTTGGCATGGTCCGAACTTGTCTAGTTGTTATGCTCTCTACAAGATGGGTTAGGCTAAAGACAAATGTGCCTAGCGAGTTCGGCTATAAACAAACACATCACATATGCTGATTTTCAGAACTACCTTCAGCCCTAAGGTGTCTAGATCACCCTAAACCTCTCCACACTTGTATCAAGCCTCTATGTTTTCTGCCATCTATGTTATGTGTTGGATTGCTTTGTTAGGAGTCCTAGAAGTAATTTAGGTCACATCACTTAATCATTTTGACTATTATATGAGATTAGTGGCCTATTTGAATTGAAATCTACTTACTTTCAAGATCTAATTTGAATTATACCTCCCCAATTAGAGGCTTTTGGTCCCTAGAAACTTAAGGATTCAAAATATGAGGGAACAATTCCCTCACATTCTTCTTTGAATTCTACTTGAATTTACTTAGCAATTGTCTTTTTAACACCACTAGCAAATGTTCATGCTTTACTTTCCTTGTTGTCCTCACTATCTTCTACAAAACATCCTGGCAAAACTCCTCTTGAGCATTAGGTGCAAGGTCTCCAATGGAAGGCAAAAAAAGTCTTTCTTCTTCATATACCATAGAAGACTAAAAGCAAATTAAGATTCAACATTTACAACTAAGTATAACTTCATACATCAAGACATGTCTAATTTGAATGAATTAATGCTCAATCATTCAAAAATCTCGAATGAACCATACTTAACAGGTTCTGGCTTTTAGATTTATTGTAGAATCTTTCTTTGCTTAAGTAAAGCCACACTTTGTCCCTGTTGATGTGTTTTTTATGCACAAGGCAACATGCAAAATAAAATACTAAGTATTCTATCCTCTCTTGAACAAAGTCTCTCAAAGGCTAAATTATGTGATCCAGTGAGACAACTCCAAGGTTCATTATTCGTGATTTGCAATGGATAGACTCAGTAGTTTGATGTGATATGCTGTTAACACAAAGGGACTTATGCTGAATTTACTTCTTCACTCACTAGACTTATTACTCCTTTTCATGAATGGAAACCTCCTAATTCCACAATTGGATGATATTGCGAGAGTTATAACCACAATTACAAATAAAGAAAAAAGATAAGGGTTGAGAGAGAATCTATGCTACTCCCAAGGACAATGAGACAATGAACGATGCCAAGATAGACAAATTCCTTCATAACAAGCTCCACTTCGCCATGATGAATTCAACAACTATGTAGAACAAGTGCAATCTCCCAAGGATGACTAAGGATTTTCATATTGCAAACACACATTCAAGTACCCTCAACTGGTGCAACTTGAACAAGCATCAACAATCGAACTATTGCAATAAGTTGAGGTTCAAACCGTTCAGGCTAACTTTGCACAATGACTTGCCAGCGACCAGCATTCCATGGGGATCCGTCCCCCCTCCAAATCCGGCCGTCCCCCCGTCCGAGACGTTTCGGGGACTCGGGGACGGCTGAGAGACATCCCCCCGCCGTCCCCCCACCACCGCCAAGATGCCAGACATCGCGAAAACGGCGGGGATTCCGAGACGTGTCAGGGGCGCCTAGACATCCCTCGAACGTCTCGAGGACATCCCGGCATCTCCCACACTAGGGCGTCCTAAAAAGCAATTTCTTTTTTTTAATTTTTTTTTTCGGGCTTTGAGCCCTGGGCCGAACCCTAATGAGTCATTTGACTCTTCTAAAAGGAAAAAGCATCTCATAAGACTCTCATAGTTCATTTTTTTGCTCTCATATGCATTTGATGTTTTGCAATAGCTAGGTGAAGAAGAGGTGTAATGTCCCTTTTAGGAACAATACTAATTTTACCCTAAATTATCAATTTCCAAGCAAACAAAGGTTTAGAGAGTACCTTGGTTTGATTTAATCCCTGCAAACAAGTTATAAAACACTTACAATATTACATTAGCCTTATGAAGCATACACTTGAATACATAGAGTATATACTCCAATACACAATCCACAAGGTATACACTTGAATGCACTAAATACACATAAATCACAAGGAATGAATATGTGTAAGTTGCATTAATACATGTAAGTATACCGTCGGACAATTGGAAAGGGGATTCGGTGCATCCCATACTACACCATGGGCCTGTCCACCATCCCAAGGTCACCAAGTATACACATGAATACACGAAATACTAAAGTATAAACAACAAAGAAAGATCATATATAGCAATGTAACAAGTCTCAAGGACTACGTGGGTTCAACCATAAAGAGTGGGGGAGTGGAATGTGATGAGATGTCCTAAGTTTCCTCTACCCTAGGCCCAATAGCAAGACCTTATCCTCCGTTGGCCTCATGTGGTCCTTAACCATCATCATGAGGTGGCGTACCTAGTGAGGGCTTTACGTCATTCCCCTCCATCACACCATCCTTTCCTCTTATGATTGAAGATCCTCATTTTATTTAATTCAACAATTGATTCAAATGAGGATAGTTCAGGACGTTGCAATAGGGTGTCCTAGATCCTCCATCCTAGGCCCAACAACAAGACCTTATCCTTTGTTGGCCTCATGTGGTCCTTAACCGATGGTCCTTAACCATCATCATGAGGTGGCGTGCCTAGTGAGGTATCATTCGTCGTTCCCCCTCCTTGCAGTCCTGCCTCAACCTTCCTTGACCAATCATTGCCAAAATCAAATTATTATTATCCATAAGATCAATAGTATTGGCATCAATTATCAATGCTTTTAACTAATATAATTATAATTGCATTTGAACATATTTATTCATTTCTATATTCATTAAATAAGCATAACTACAATTATTCAAAGGGGCAGGTTACATTACCATTCTGCTGTTACCTTTTTACTGCTGTTATATACATACCTAACTGCCTTTATTGCTTGCTCCTGCTGTGTATTTTTCCAATACTAAATATTGCTTGCTTGATGTTGTGTATTTTTCCAATGCTAAATACTTCTTGCTTGATGCTTTCTATTATGTATTTCAATGGCAGATCTGTAGGTGTGAATCTGATTAATCTTCTTAAACTTATCTTTTTTCCATATATACAAGAGCAGATCTTAATATATCATAAATGCATATGTTTCAAACTTAGAATATATCCCTCTTTTTCCAATCACAAAACAATTATATATCTTCCAAGATCCAATAGACAAAACCTTTTTCAAAGAGACAACTCCTAAATCACAGCCTTTGGTGATTAATCACTGCCTCTTCATTAGTTATTATCTTTACTAATTCCTACCCTATGTATATATAATAATCTGACTTTTTATTTATCTTTTGTCTTATATGCTGTCAGAATTTTGTCTTATTACAAATGCTAATTGCATTATATATCTCTACGTAGGAATAAGGTACTCCATATTAATTATTAAATATGTTATTTATATTTATTTTTATATAATATATACTTGGTTTATAATATTATATTTAATAATATTTTATTTAAGTATATTTAATTTATAATAAATATTTATGTATATAAAAATATATCTGATTTATATAATATTTAATTCAAATATATTTGATTTGTAATATAAATTAAGTATTTTCTATTTAAGCCAAATATAATTATTTTTATCTTATTTTAATTCGAATATATTCAATTTACGATTTATAAATAGATTCAAGTGTCATTCATATCTTTAAATTGAATGAATAATACATAATTGATTTAATTATAGGGACATGACAAAAGGAAAACCAATGAGAAGAGTGAGTGAAAGAGTGAGTTTGAGGTGTTGCAAGTGCAAGAGGGGTGAGAAGGAGAAAGAAGAAGAGGAGGAGCATTCTACACGAACTTTGAAGGATTTTTCAAGCACAAGGTAGGTTTTTATGACTTTTTTGAAGTTTTTTCAATTTTTTTTTTTGTTTTTTTTCTAAGTTTTTTATGTTGAATCTTACAATGGGCATTGAAATGAAAACATGTTTTCATTTCAATGCCCATTGTAAGATTCAACATAAAAAACTTAGAAAAAAAAGCAAATGCATATTCATGTTTTCATTTCAATGCCCATGGCTGCAAATGCATATTCATGTTTTCATTTCAATGCCCATTGTAAGATTCAACATGAAAAACTTAGAAAAAAAGCAAATGCATATTCATGTTTTCATTTCAATGCCCTTTTTTTTTTTTCATCTTTCCATCAAGATTTAACATCAAATTTCAAAATTTTATTTTGAAATTTGTTAAACTAGGCTAAAACTAGGCACTTATAGAATTTATTTGTTTATTCATTATTGCAGTGTCACAATGAGCTCTCATGACATGAGTGAGGATGAGGTTCATTTTCATAGTGATCCTGATACTGAAAGTGAATATGCTCCTAAGGCTGAGGGGAGTGACCATGGGGTTGAGCTTGAAGCCCATACTAGTTCCATGGCAAGTGAAGCAAGTAGTTTAGCGTACCCTTCTGCACTACTGGCAGCATATGCTAAGGGTCCTTTTGATCGCAAATCCCCTCTCAAACAGTTTGCAACAAAATTACTAAACAGGCAAGGGGCACTATCTGGTGGCACAAGGAGGTTTAAGTGCAACTTTTGTGCTCTAGAGTGGTTTGGGAGCATCACTAGAGTTAATGCACACCTTTTCATTAGAGGAAAAGGTGTGGACATATGTTCTTTTTTTGGCAAAAGTGGAAAACATCAGATACAAAGTTGAAATAAGTTATGGGGTGTTCCTGATGATACTCCAGCTGCACCTGTGCCTACTACTTTGCACCATAGGACACGTCTTCAGCATAGCCAGCCACAAAGTTCCAGCCATACATTGCAGATGAGAGTAGGAGGGACACTAGGTTCTTCTTCCAGTGCCTATGCAGGAGAGGGGAGGGGGAAACGGAAATTGCAAAGTAACCCCATAGCAGATTTGTTTAATGTGCAACTCAAGGATGACATAGATGATGCCATTGGCAAGTTCTTCTTTGCCAATGGCATCCCATTTCATGTTGCCCGATCTCCTTATTATAAGGAGATGATATCAACGGTGGCAAGGGCAAGACCATCATATGTGCCACCAGGTGAGACGAAATTGAGGACCACGATCTTGGATAAGAACTATTCCAAGATCAATTTGTTGATGGAGATGGAGTGTTGGGTTAAGACAGGATGCAGCATAGTCATGGATGGGTGGACAGACATTAGCCATCGTCCACTCATTAATATCATGGTTACATGTACTGAGGGCCCATATTTTCTTAAGGCAGTTGATTGTTCAGGGCATCACAAAGATGTTCATTTTCAGTTTGAGGTCCTCAAGGAGGCTATTGAGGAGGTTGGGCCACAAAATGTGGTCCAAATAGTGACAGATGCAGCACATGTGTGCAAAGGTTGCAGGGAGACTTGTTGAGGCAGCTTATAGGCATATTTGGTGGACTCCATGTTGTGTGCATGCCATGAACAATGCACTCAAGGACATGGGGAAGATTGGTTGGATTAGAGCAGTGGTAAATGATGCGAGAGATGTGCAGATGTTTATCTACAACCACCACACATCACATGCACTCTTCAGGACCTTCGCTAAAGAGTTCCTGAAACCTACTGATACAAGATATGCTTCCTATTTCATTCTCTTGGAGAGAATGATTGAGTTGCAAGAGGCACTGCAACTCATGGTTATGACAGCAGAATGGAATAGGTGGGCCGAGTCTAAGACAAAGTAGGGGATGAGGGTGAAGGATACGGTGAAGAATGATGTGTTCTGGGATGATGCAAAATATATTGTCTCCATCATTAAACCAGTTTTCCAGGTAATCAAGTATGGGGATGCGGATGGATCTAACCTTGGAGAGGTGTATGAGTGCATCGATTCTATGCTTGATTAGATGAGGGTTGTTGTGCAACAGAGCGACCCCACATTAGCATTCTACCACGAGCACATTCAGCCAATCATTCACAGGAGATGGGAGAAGGTCAACACTCCCTTGCACATGGCAGCTTATGCACTGAATCCTAAGTGGTACTTGATTAAGCCTAGTAGAGTGACACTGATAGAGGATGCGGAGGGGAAGGCGGGGTTCTTCAGGTGCATTGAGAGGATGTATGATGATGTAGATGCCAACATGATTCGCACTAAGTGGACCTATTGTGACCTAATCACACCTCGCCCCATTGCAGATGGGGACCCCTCTTTTTTGTTTTGGCTTGTTGAGTTTTTGGCTTGGAGTTGTTTTATTTTGGCAATTGTTTCGGCTTAGAAGTTCCTGCTTGAATAAAGAAGTTTGCAAGTAATGAAATGCTATAGCGAAATCCATTAAATGCTTGAAAGAATCAAATCACCGAAGGAGTTAGAAGGCACCAATTGACCCATGTCCCGAAATTGAGTCATACACCTGGATTGAATAAAATCTAAAGCTTATCTAATTCTGGAGTATTTGCAATGCAAATGACTTCAAAAAGTGCGCTCCAGGCAATAAGCTTTATATCTTAAATGGAAACGTTGTCAAAAGGCATGAATTAAATGTTAAAATTTGTCAACCTTGTCAAGTTTTAATATTATGCAAAGGCCGCCTAGGCGCACATACATAAGGAGTCTGCAAAGTGAGAGTTTTAAACATTATACTTAAGAGTCGAAAACGTCCACCTAGGCGCACCTTGAGGGAGTGTTCGCATTTGCATTTTCAAACATTATACATGACATTTTAAAATATCCGCCCAAGTGCACTTTCAACCTAACCTTGCAATTCGTATCTTCCAACTTATGCATAGCGGCTCAAAAAGTCTGCCTAAGCGCATATAGATGGTTAGTTTGCAAAGTGTGAAATTTTAAATTATGCATAGAGCATCAGAAAGCCCGCCCAGGCGCACATCCGAGGAAGTCTTGCAAATTTGGCGTCATACATAAAGCATCAAAAAGGCCGCTTAGGCGCATGTCCAAACCGACTTTGCATTCACAAGTTTCAACTTATGCATAGACACGCCAAATGTCCGCTCTAAGCGCATGTCCAAGGTCACTTTGCTAAGTGTAGAATTTCAAGTTATGCATCGCGTGCCAAAAAAGTCCGCCCACTATTCTTTAGCGCATGTTTAGAATGCCCTTGCAATTCGAATATCATACATAGGCATTAGAAAGGGCCGCTAAACGCATATTTTGCAGAGGAATGTATTCACAAGTCCTTCATGATATACAGAGGCGTTCGAATTGTCCGCCCAAGGCGCATATGTGAGAAAGTTGCGCATTTTCCAAACTTAGTCTTGTGCATGGACAAATAAAAGAGTCGCCTTAGGTACATCTGATGTCACATTGTATTTTTCTTATTTTTGCATCATGCATTAAAGCTTAAAAAACCCCGCCCAGGCGCACTTGCATAGGATGTCTGTAATCTGCATTTTCAACACTATGCACCATCATTCGAAATGTCTGCCCTAAGCGCATTCTTAAGGAGTCTTTGAGGCGTGCAAGTCAGTTGCCCATACAAGGATTCAGCGCTGAGGTTTCTATGCAAAGTTGCCGAGGTAAGAAAAAAATTTAAGTATCAAACGAAATCGCTTAAAGCCCTGTAGCGCTAGCCTAGGTGATATTCAGTGAATATTTGCAAAATGCACTTGCTCGTTTCAAATGTTCATTTCAAACACTGTGGTTAGGCCAGATCTTAACAACTTGAAAGAGGGCGCGCTGGAGCCAGATTCGTCAATAGAAAAGCGAGGATTGTCAAGAAACCAGTCAAGTTTTTTCTTCTTGCAAAATTCACATTATTGACTTTTCTTGTAATAAGACAAGGTAATTTGAAGTTACATATTTAATTAATCCCGCATGCATTAGGCAGTGAAATTTGTCATTATTTGCTCATTTATTAGGCATCACTCCAAGATGCTGACGTAAGATGTTCATATAGGTGAATGATGAACGCAAAGGAAAGGCAAGCGAAGATGAAAAGTGACTTAAGGGGAACGTGGTCGAAGACCAAGATTACTTCAAAATGGCAAAATTTAGGCGACACCAACCTTGGGAGAGCCAACATGGAAGAGATCAGACAAAATTTGTATAGGCCTAATCCTCCCAATTTGATCAAGAGGATGTTGAAGAATGGAATTGTGCAAGCCACATGCTTCCCACCTGTTGTGATGTAATCACACATCACCCCATTGCAAATGGGGACCCCCTCTTTTTTTTGCTTTCTCGCTTCGTTTTGCTCTAGGTTTAGTTTTCCTCTGAGCTTGTAGGATTTTGATAGTGTTCTGTATCCAAGTCTCAACAGTTTCTTGCCAAAAGGTCTATATGCCTTCATCCTGATGCATGTCACTGAGACCCTGAAAATGACTAAGTCTGATATCCTGAAAATCTTGAAAAAATGACTAAGTCTGAAATCTGGTGGATCCTCAGAAATCTAGAATCTGCATGCTAAGTCCTATGGATCCAGGACCTATCTCAAACATCCTGGAAGTATATTGATAAATATTTAAAGTATAAGAAACTCAATATCTGACTTATACTTAAACATATTTTCAATATACTTCCATTCAGGACATTTCTGATATGGCGACGATACTTGCATTCCAAGCACACCTTCTAAACCCGCCCTACCTGGGCGGCCTTGGCATGGGGTCTTGGATTCAAGGTTGTGATCACACACTTTCTCCATACACTGCCTCCAAATCCGCCTTAGGGAGAGAATTTTCAAACTTTAGAAGAGATTTTGAGTGAGTTCATGACAAAATCCAAGGGTAGTATCCCAACCCGCCCAGCTTGGGCGGCTTCAAGAGGCCTTTGTGGATGATGTTGCCTAACACATGACACTCTCCAGACAACAGTTCCAAACCCGCCCAAGGAGAAAAGTGGCTAAGTTTATAAGGTTTTCTAGCATAAAGCATAAGAAAATGATGAAATTTCAATGAAAAATTGTAAGTTTGAAGGAGTTAAATGCATTTTAAGTCAAATTCCATGGGTCATGTCCAAACCCGCCCTACCTGGGCGGCCTCAGGAGGGGGTCTTGGACTTTTTCTCCTACCACATGAAACTCTCCACATGCTGCCTCCAGGACCACTCAGGAGTTTAGATGACATGATTTACAAGTCTACTTGATGAAAGATGAAGAAGATGGCTTTCAAAAGGTGAGATTATCAAGATTGACATGAGGGAAATGTTTGAAGTATGAAAATCCAAGGGTCATGTCCAAACCCGCCCTACCTGGGCGGCTTTGGCATGTAGACATGGACAATGTCTTCATCACCTCATGGATTCCTCCAGACAATGCCTCCAATCCCGCCCTTCTTAGGCAGATTTCACCAATGCAGAAGGACATCATCACCTAACATCTCCAAGTTTGCCTTCTCACTTCATAAACATCTCAAAATGGCTAAGTCTTAGGCAAGTTCAAGGGAAGGGACTTCATGAGGAGAGGAATGGTCATTAAATGTTGAAAATCCACACTACATCTCCAAACCCGCCCATGCTAGGCGGCCTTGAGCTCTATGTCTGGATAACTTCATCTCCTTCCACATGACATCCTCCAGACAACACTCCTAAAGCTGCTTAGGGGTGAAAACCATAAATTTGCAAGTATAAATCAATGTAATAATGAAGATGAACATGTCAAAGGTGAAATGAGCAAGTGCAAAGTTGTTTTAAGTTGAAAAATCCAAAGGTCATCCTCTAGGCAGCTTTAGACTCCTCACATGGACAATGTTACCTTCCACATGAATTTGTCCACACACACCCTCCAAACCCGCCCATGCTAGGCTGTCTTGAGCACTTTACCTAGACAATGTCATGTCATTCACAAGACACTGTCTGGATGACACCCCTAAACCCACCCAACCTGGGCAGATTTCACACCTTGACATGGAATTCACATCAAATAATCCATACTGTCCCTCTAAACCCGCCTAGGCACTTAGGCATGGATTTCATGCGAAAGGATATGTTTTGAAATGTCATTTTTTAATCCCACATGCATAAGTTGAATGTATTTTGTTATTGAAAATCCTTCATATCAAGTCTTAATTTGATGTGTTTCTTCTTGTAGGTGATGGAGGATCCAAGGAGGTGAATAGCGAGAGCTCATACATGAGAAGTTTGGAAGGTGGAGGAAAGTTGCTCAAGTTTGTCATCATCACCACATGGAGGAGAGCTCCTGCATCAAGTTCATCTTACTTTGAAGACTTCGTAGACATCAACGCCACGCATGAGGAGTCATCATCCAGAGTTGTCTACTTCATGTACACCCATCATATGCAAGTCTACTACAAGAAGAACTCTCATCAGGCACTAGTCTACTCCATGAGCCCATGCAACTGTCCAGAGGCATGATCCTGCACAAGCACAACAACATCACAAGATGAGAGATGAGCATGATCATCAAAGCGATCCATGAGTTACATCAAGACAACAAGAAGAAAATATTCTAAGTAAAGTGAACATGAAGTGAATCACACTAGTTCATTCAAAGATGTTGAGGTGGCACGTACACATCATCAAGCCAATCGCATTCTACCATGTAAGAGGGCCCACCATAGAGATGCTCCAAAGATGCTTATCACATTGGGAAACGTGCCTTCATTGCCTCTTTCATGTTCTAAAAATAGCAAATTTTGTAACAAACTGCCTTGTTGTTTCGATCTTGGCCGTTGATTGTCAAATCAATCCTGGCCCTTCATGTAATTTATGGAGTCTATAAAGGCTCATTCTTCTCATTTGTAAGAGAGAATAGAGAGGAGATTAGGAGTAGAGTTGCTGTAGGAGAGTAGAATAGCACGTAGAGTAGAGAGGGAGCTCTTCAAAGTCATGAAGAGAGACATGAGATTGTTGTAATGACACACTTCAAAAGTAATACAAGCTCATTGTTGTTCTTTTGCATGGTGATCTTGTGGCTTTGAAATGTTAGCAAGGTTTCAAGTTCTTGAATATGACGGAGATGTGTTTCCAAGTAGTTTAGATGATAAAGTAGATAGAGTTCATTGATGTAATGGATATATGCAATGATATTTGATGAATTCTCATTGGTTCATACTTTTGATGGCTTGTCGATGGTAAGTCATCATGTAAAGTTAGCCTGAACCGCATCTTGCAAATAGTTCGATTGTTGATACTCTTTCGAGTCACGCCAGCTGTGGGTACTTTGGAGTGTGTCAACGATATGAAAATCCTTGGTTTATCCCTTGGAGATTGCACCTATTTCATGTAGTTGTTGCTCGTCATGGCGAAGTGAAATTTGGTTTTCTAAGGGAATTTGTCTATCATAGCATCGTTCATCATGTCATTGTCTTTAGATTAGCCTTCTTAACCCTTGCCTTTTGCCTTTTCTTTTCGTAGTTGATTAGAAGAAGCTCCATTTCATAATGAAAGAGTACATGTTTGAATGAAGTAAGGAGCATATTCAGCGTAAGTCCCTTTGTGATTACCAGCAAATCACATCACACCACCGAGGCTATCCGTTGCAAATTACGTACAAGGAACCTTGGAGCGTTCTTGTTTGATCACATAGTTTAGCATTCGAGACGCTTTGTTCAAGAGAGGATAGAGCACTTGGTGTTTTATTCTAATGTTGTTGTTGTCAAGAAAACATCATCAACACCACCCACAATGCTAAGTCCTGAGTTGATGCTAGAATGTGCCCGGCACTATGATCATGCGAAAAGATGTATTGTGACAGGTGATGGCAAGGTATTGGCTTACCTAAGAAAGGAGGCAATCACAGAGGCTTTCGAAATTCCTTCGCATAAGACCACCACATACTGTGATAAGGAGTTTGCCTTGCAGCTATACATGTCCGGACCAGAGAAATGCATGGAGGTGATAAACAGCAGGCGGTTGATACAACCAAGACTGCACATAAGTAGAGTGCCCAAAAAGCTCCATAAATCAGATTTTCACTAGGAGATTGGCTACATGGTCATATTCTTGAGCCGCATTATGGGTTGTTCACAGTCAGCGAACTTCGAGTCCTGGATGTTCTTTTTTATAGAGAAGATCATGAATGGGAAAAGGATGATTGACTAGGCTGAGATGATAAGCAGCAATATTGATGAGCAACTCAAAAATCTACAAGAAACGAAGTCATTTTACATGAGCTCATATACGATATACATGCTCGCTAGAAATGAAAGATATCCAGGGTTAATTTGCAAAGGAAGAGTTGGTAACGGTGACGAGCAATTCAAGGTCTATGATTGCTACCCTCAGCTACACTTGCAAGCCATAGCCCATTATAGGAGGTTCAACGATGCTTTCTCCATGTACATCATCAGAATGTTACAAGGCAACATATATAAGAGATCATCAAAAGAGGCTATGAATTTAGTGGAAAAATATGGAAAATGGTTTATTCAATTTCTGAGGTTTACCTACCTCTGAGTTGAGGGGTACTCATGATTGCCCTACCGCTTGCCAAGATATCCTACAAATAGGATGGTACTGTTGGAAGTGACAAGACAGTTGGTGGCCTTCGATAAAATTCAAAAGAAAAGAAAGAAAACTACAACTAAGTTTCCGATTAGCATTGGGAGGCTGGAGACTTGTTTGTCATTGCAAGCGGCTAAGAATTCGGAAATAGAATTGCAAGCCTACAACTTGGTGTACCATAATGATGCCCGCGGCAATTTTGATACATTTGATACAATCAAGCAAAAATTTGGAGGAAAATATGAGCATAGACCACAACTCGAGGATCATTGGGATGGTGCACGTGATGATATGGAGATAAGAAAGAAAGGTTGCTATAGATTGTCGCTAGACCTTGTTAGGGCAACAGGGGTAATAAATATTCCGGATCAGATTGAAGATCACAGAAGATTATCACAAAGTTCATATGACCAAGAGAAGAATAAGCCATTCACCATCAATTGGTCGGAGCAAGAGGTCACACGTAATGATGATTTAATGGTACCAATTGTGGCACATACAAGGAAACATGTAGATTTTCAAGTTCGAAGGCTTCAAGAGAAGAATGTTCAGCTCACTTACAATTTGATGGGAGGTAGTGCACATCATCCAGGGAAACCTTAAGTAGTGAATCAAGCAGTGACTCTAGTGACTCTGAAAGTACAAGTGTTGATTCAAAGGAGGATTTTCAGCCCAAAAAAAAGGTGAAGAGCAATGTCCAAAATGTGGCCAGTACTTCTTCAAGGCAAGAAGACAATAATGTAATATATATTGAAGAAGATGAAGCAAGGCAAGAAGAACAAGTAGCTTTGGATGTGCAAACTAGGAAGGATACGCATGAATCCTTGGAATCCACGCTGCAAGGGAATCAAACTGTGGAGGTCCTATCGAATCCATCTAAGGATCAAGATAAAGTCATGATTGAGGTGGATACGAAAAATCAAGATGACAAGGAGCCATATGAATTTGATGAGGAGGCTCTTCCTACCTTTCAAGAGAAGAAAGTTCAAGAAGAGAATCAAGAAGATTTGTCTGAATTGCCGGAATGGCTAAGGGATAGAGTTAGGAAAAAGTCTATTGTTGAAAGAGAACCCATCTCGAGTTTGGAGGATTTACTGAGTAAAGCCAGACCAAACAAAGGAAAACAAAAGGCTACTAAGTTTTCAAAGATCATGAGAGACAACTCTGGGTCAAGACAGGTGCATATCGCAGTCCCAAGATCGAACGTAGATGCAAATGAAGTTGTTCCAAGAAGCTATGATATTAATAATGTTGACTTGGGTCCAACTACGGTAGAACAAGAAATGGAAGAGTTAGAAGATTCAGTTGCGACCATCAAGGAAAAATTGAGGAAGGAACGAGAAAAGAGAATCCAGTTGGAAAAGGATAATTTGGCATTTCAGCATTACATCCAACAATTGATGAGACCTGTAAATCAAGCAGAGGGGATATCTGCAGCCCCTGCCTTGCTTTCGCAAGAGTCTATTGCGCATTTGGAAGGAATGAGATCTTCATCCCAGGTATTGCAAAAATGGACAGCAAACTTCAAGGTCAAAGCTGATAGATTTGTTGATGAAATCGTGAAGTTATATAGGGAAGTCTCCTCACTTTTGGATAGAGTTCAGGATGCTTTGATTCCTTGTTCGAAGTTTGAAGTTGTCAAAGAGGAAATCATGCCACAATTAAAAAGGCTGATATATATTCCAAAGGCCACCTTAGTAGAGGAGAGAGTGATTGGGCAGGGTTCATCGTGTGATTTTCCTTCTTGGTATTGCACTTTAATCATAAAGGAGCAGACTCTTGTAAAAATTGAGAGTGAAAGCATTCAAGCAAAAGAGACACTTCAAGAAATTCGAGGCAAAATAAGTATTTCAGTAAATAAGATATTTGATCCTGCTGGAGAGATTGATGAATATATTTTGAAGGATAAAATGCATACATTGTATTTTCGACACACTCATGTTGTTTCTAAGGAGTTTTTGGATGATGTCTGCACACTCTCCACCTTCATGGGCACATTTCAGGCATCCATGGCTAGATGGGAGAGGACACTTGTCAAATGCACGAAAGAGCTACAAATTGTAGAATGTACCATTCAAAAGCTGCCAAGTGTTCCTATTGAAGATATTACACATGTTGTGTCCAAGTTCGTGGAATTTACCACAAGGATAAGCACAAAGGAGGTCGCTCCACCAAGAGGATTCCTCATAAATGCATTGCCTAAAGATAGTAAATTTTTGTAACCACCTGCCTATGTGACGTAATAAGGGCCTTTGATTTCCAGATTTAATCTCACCCATCCATTGTATCTTGAGGTCTATATAAGCCTCACTTTGCTCTCATTTGAAGAGGGGAATACTTTGAGAAGTTGTTGCCAAAAACTCTGCTGAAATAAATACAAATTCATTGTTGAATTCTCCATGATGATTTTGTGTTATTTTGGATGGTTGCATGATTTTTAGGTGTTCGCTCATAGTATAAGTTTAGCTTAGTTTATTTTCAGCAATTTCGTTTTATGTTCATGGAAGTTGTTACTGCTAATTCACAATTGGAATCCTTACAGGTTCATACCATTTATGATTTGTCGATGGCAGGTTGTAGTGCATGGTTAGTTTGAACTTCATTTAAGCTTAACTTCGATTATCTTATGATCATTTACCTTCAGGTTTGTGGGAGTTCATGCGCATAAGTAATCTAAAAATCTTTTACTTTCCTTAGAAGATTGCATCACCTTTGTGTAGTTGTTATCTTATGGCAAAACAAAGTGTGGTTGGGATTTCAGTGGATTAATGGCAATTGCTTGCATTTAGATTAGAGTTTTCTAAAACCTCATCTCTTTTGCATTTTCTTAGAATCTTGTTAGGATTAGATTTAAGAGCTCTCGCTGCCATATCCTAAATTGACATATTGTTAGACCTTTTGAGGAGCTATATTGCCTGTTATTCAAGAGAAACAAGTTTCCTATTGTTGAAGATTTGTGTAAGTCCCTTTGTGTTAAACAACAAATCACATCCTACTACTAGGCTATACCAAGTTGTGAAATCAAAAGAACTAATGGAGAAAATTGGAATTTACTCATTTGATCACCTAGTTTAGCATTTGAGTGATTTTGTTCAAGAGAGGATAGAGTACGTGAGTATTTTATTTTGCGTTGCGTGTGCCAGGAAAACACATCAACAGGACCAAATTTACCACTCTTAGGGGTTATTCAAATGCAGCCAAGATGGATATGGTAACTATGGCACAGGATGACCCAATTTTGTGGTGGACTTGCCATGGATCGGGATCTTTGACTACCACTCTAGCCATCCGATTGTTATCTCAAGTTTCTAGTTCTTCAACTGCTGAGAGGAACTGGTCTACGTATAGCTTCATCCACTCTCTTAAGAGGAACAGACTTACCTCTAGGAGAGCAGAGAAGCTTGTGGCTGTACATAGTGCTTTGCGTCTCATTGACCGCAAAACACTTGTGTACAAAGAGAGCCCATTAGCACGATGGGATGTAGAGCCAGAGGAGCCAGCACAGATTGATGAGGATGCTTCAGTTTCAGCTTCAGATGCAGGGCTAGTTGGTGTTAGTTTGGTAGAGCTTGACCGCGAGGATTCCAGTAGTTCGAGTGATGAGGAGTTTGGGGATGATTAAAGAATGATTAGAGGCCTCCCTTCACTACATTTTTGCATTTTACTTATTTTGATATCATCATATGCTACTCATTGTAATCATCTTTATGATATGATATTATGATGTGATGTCATATTTTCCGTTTTAGATATAATAGAAATCTCAAATTTGACAATTTCATTAGTCTTTTAGTAATAGTATTCAAGTATTTAAAATGTTAGTATTTGCAATTTTGCTATTTTACTAATTTGCCAAAGTTTAATTTGACATGTTATTCTTAAACATCTTTTTATAACTAGTTATTCAAGTACCAATTGTATATCAGCACCGCCCCCCCCCCCCGCCGTCGTCCCCAAACTTAGACCCTTTGTCCCCCCGTCCCCGTCGAGAAACTCCATGGAACGCTGCCAACGACAAACCATCAAAAGTATGAACCTAGGAATTCATCAAATATCTTCACAATGCATTCACTATATCAATGAACTTTCTAATATTCTCTATTTCTACTTGGAAACACATCTCAATCATCTTCGAGAAATAAGAAACCATGCAACGTTCCAAAACAACACAATTGTCACCCAGCTTCAATGAGAAATGTATTAATCTTTGTTACATCCCTCCCTATATCTTATAAAACCTCTTTTGTTTTTACCTTAGTAAAGTTGTGAAAAATAACTCAATTTTAGAAAGTTGTGATATATACTTTGATGGCTATGTATAGAAGTTATGTTATACTTATAGATAAAATCAAGAAAGTCTTACTTTGATAAGATGGTACAATGTCGTGCTTAAAGTTTGAATTGAATTATGAATATTGAAATCATGAATTGATGGATTATAGTATGATAGGCGAATATACTTCTTTGTAGTACAAATGAAAATGATAAGATGTAATGAGTATATTTGAATTATTGTCGAACTAATCACCTTTGTTTCCTTGAGTGTTGAGACAAGATAAGCAAGTACCCTTAGAGCATAAGAGGGAAAGCATCATCTGGTAGAAAGGATTGTTGACAAGACCCCAATGTTACCATCTGAGCTAGGGTCGATGAGTGACGCAAGAAACCTACCAAGTTTACGGTGCAGGAGCACCTTGACAAATTAATGTTTCCATAGGAGTTTGATTGAAATTTGATGATTTAACAATGTAATGAGATAATTTAAGTCATTTTCCTTTTATTAAAGTCACTAAGAGAGGTCTAAGTTCAAATTTGTGTAAATGATGCAAAATTGTAAAGTTGCAAATGATGCAACATATGGAAGATAAAAGGTCATAGAGTAGTTTCATTCGTTTGGAGGTAGTTAGAAACTGAAAGGTCATGATGTAATACCTTTAAAAGGCCTTGTATCCATTTGTGAAGGCGGAGGGGAGAAGGTTGGAGAATGTGGGTTGTTACATTTTGATGTGCTATCAATAAAAGATACCCTTGTTTCTGCATTTCTGAATGTTAAACTGTTGTTTCAGAGATTGGTATGGATTTGTACGGATTTTATATGACCAGAATGTGGTATGGATGGAAAGAGTATTGAGTCTACTTTCCATTTCTTTTTGTTGCATCAAATTTCATTAAGATTTGAATAAGTTATGGCATTTTTATTAAGGGTAGGTCTGCAGAGTTTAATTTTCTGAAAATACAGTTTGAAAATATGCATGGTACGGCCTGGTACAGCCTCACATTGATGCATATAATAGATGGATGGAAAGATATGTGTTTCTAGTTTACAATTATTTTGGTTTGGTATAATTTCATTAAGTTTTGTGAGAGATATTGCAATTTTGGTGAGGGCAGGTCTGAACGCTGCCTAGGGTTTGCAGTTTTGGAAAAAAATCATAACCTTCTCCCCTACCATTGGATCTTCATGAAAATTGGAGGAAAAATATGTATTAATGTTCTATTCAACCTGACCAAAGCAATTGGATTATTTCTTTAATTTTTTAAATGTTATTGAGGATAGTTTTGGTCCTCCTACCTCTGCATCAGATTGGTATCAGAGCTGGCGAAAGATTTGGGTGTTGTATTTGTTCCTGTCACTGAGAAGGCAGGTGAAGAACTGAAGGACAGATTGTGTTGGTGACCATTATTTTGTTTGTTAAATTGTTTGGTTGCAGGTGCTTGGTCCATCTAGCTGCAGAAAGATGTTTTCTGAGGTTGTGTGTGTGGGCAGACAAGAGAAGGTCTGTCATGACCATTCTCCAATGGAGATTAGGCTGGATAAGGGTGCAGAGAGAAACCACTAAGGAGAGAGTGGTAGGTGCATCACCAGAATCTGCTGTTGGGTGAGATGAATGGTTTGGTGAGTTGGTTTGTTTTGAAGCAGTGAGAGAGATGGACACCTGAAGAAGCACTTGATGTTGCAGCCTGTAGAGTACTCCACTGATGGGAGTAGAAGGAGCTTGAAGAAGCTCTAAAGTTGATAGTTTAGACTTTGTTGGTTAGTTGGTCACTTTTCTATTGATGTGAAGACTGAAGCTGAAGAAGATAAAGCCAGAGGAGATACAGAAAAGACCTTTGTTGCTGATACATTTCCAAGGGACTTGGAAATTTTGTTGGTTGGTTGTATGGTGCAGGAGCACCTTGACAAATTACTGTTTCTATAGGAGTTTGATTGAAATTTGATGATTTAACAATGTAATGAGATAATTTAAGTCATTTTCCTTTTCTTAAAGTCACTAAGAGAGGTCTAAGTTCAAATTTGTGTAAATGATGCAGAATTGTAAAGTTGCAAATGATGCAACATATGGAAAATGAAAGGTCATAGAGTAGTTTCATTTGTTTGGAGGTAGTTAGAAACTGAAAGGTCATGATGTAATGCCTTTAAAAGGTCTTGTATCCATTTGTGAAGGCGGAGGGGAGAAGGTTGGAGAATGTGGGTTGTTACATTTTGATGTGATATCAATAAAAGATACCCTTGTTTCTGCATTTCTGAATGTTAAACTGCTGTTTCAAAGATTGGTACGGATTTTATATGACCAGAACGTGGTATGGATGGAAAGAGTATTGAGTCTACTTTCTATTTTTTTTTGTTGCATCAAATTTCATTAAGATTTGAATAAGTTATGGCATTTTTATTGAGGGTAGGTCTGCAGAGTTTAATTTTCTGAAAATGCAGTCTGAAAATATGCATGGTACGGCCTGGTACAGCCTCACATTGATGCATATAATAGATGGATGGAAAGATATGTGTTTCTAGTTTACAATTATTTTGGTTTGGTATAATTTCATTAAGTTTTGTGAGAGATATTGCAATTTTGGTGAGGGCAGGTCTGAACGCTGCCTAGGGTTTGCAGTTTTGGAAAAAAAATCATAACCTTCTCCCCTACCATTGGATCTTCATGAAAATTGGAGGAAAAATATGTATTAATGTTCTATTCAACTTGACCAAAGCAATTGGATTATTTCTTTGATTTTTTAAATGTTATTGAGGATAGTTTTGGTCCTCCTACCTCTGCATCAGTTTAGGTCATATCTTTTGTATTATCAGTCGAGGTAAGTTATTTTCATTACTACTTCACTCTCGCAATTATCAAGCGAAACGACAATTTTGGTCTCATCAAAGTTGAAAAATGAATAAGATCGACTTGACATCTAAGGACGTAAAAGACTTGTGTCAAATAGCGATCTTTCAGTAGTCAAAGATATTTTATGTCAATCCTCAACGTCATTATTGAATAACAATATTAAAGTCCTATAACCTAACTATTCCTCTATTAACACATTCACACGAATGTGATGTGAAGGGCATATTATATGAACATGTATTTATGTTGTCTATCTCATAAACCTTTGGAAACATGAGGTTAATATTATCATTAAACACTTAGAGCATCACGACCACTCTTGAACGCTCAACCTTTCAAAGACTCAAGGGAGATTTAAAGATGATTATGTGCAAATGTAATGTCTTGATTTTCAATTATTCGTTGAGGTGTCATAGTGGCCGATGGCATCGAACCTTAAAGACACGTCATCATAGACCTTCGTGGGAGGAGATCAACGCTGTCAGTTATGATAACTGAATGCAGCTAAGAATTGCGAACCCCAGCCAATAGAAATAGGTTAAAGAAATCAATGTGGGGTAGAGATAAAAGTTGTTCCTATAACTACCTTCGGCTAAAACCAAATCCTAACACCCTACAATATTTAAACTTCATCTTTTCACCATTACGGGATTGGATCTATCCGATGCTGCAAATTTAGCTTGTATTGTGCCTGAATAAGACATAGAAGTCGTTAAATAGGAGCGAAAACCCTCTGCATCTCAAGGACAGAACGAAGTTCGCTATAGGAGGGTGTGCAAACGTCCTAAACTTAGAGGTAAATCTATTCTTTATTCTTCATCAACCAATTTTCTATGTTATATCAAGTGAGCTTCCATCGATGCTAAGAACACATAAATATTAGCTTGTAAGTTAATGATTCAGGAAATTGTAATTGATATAGTGGGGTGTTCGACGTCGTTCAGCGCTAGTAATAATTGATTCTTTCTGTGCATACTTTGTTAACGTAGGAAAACTAGCAGGAAATATGTATATAACATCATTATGTAAGAAATGCATCAAAGATACATGCATGCTCCTCATCCACTGCATTTTATGACGACCCTCTCTCGTCCTTTCTCTCTGGAGAAGCTCCTTATCCTCAGAGAAATTACTTCTCGTGCAATCTTTTAGAGAACTATGCTATTCCTATCGACATATAGAGTTCATTCTCAGTACAACCAAATGGTGAATTTAAAAGAGTTGTCGTACTCATTACAACATAAGTCTTTTACCCTGACAGCATCGCCTCACTGTGTTTTCCATTTATAAGGGCCGATAAGGACATCATTGTTTCACTTATGACTTGTGAAGATTTTAACCTTTTTTGTGGAGTTGACAATCAACAGGTTGACACACTTATGTATACATTGAGAGCTGCATAATGGCTCAACCGACGTTATATACATTTCGACCCACGTTATATGCGGGTGGGCAGTGTAAAAACTATCGTACCAACAATATGAGACCGCAAGGTGACCCTGTACGTGCAATAGAAGTTAGTTATAATAACTACTTTTGAAATATTAGAAGTCTCTTTAATCCTTATTAAACAACCCAAGTCGATAATGTGTTATATTATACACAACTACATAGTCTAGAAGTTCTTGTTAATTGAAATAACCTTTCAATGGAAACCCAAATAAATTTATTAATATGTCTTGTATTTCTTTTCGTATACATATAAAAAGCATGAGTCTATATCACAATATCATTATCTCGACAAAATAGAAACCCATGTGAATTTGCGACGAATGTGAGAATCTTCTACTAAGAAGAAGATACCTTTTCAGAGATTGTTATCGAGTTATATATCCAAATCTTAGACAAATCATTCTCCTATACCCAGGGTGGCAAACCAAGAAGACCCAAATATAACAAACGGATTTGAGCTTGAAGATTGAGTCAATGGCTCAAGGATACTACCATCAAGCATTAAAACTATCGACCTTATATTGATAAAACAAGTCGTTAAAAACGTAAACAATGTCTTTTCTATAGTGGGTGGAGAGGAATCCAGTAAACCCTCGAACTAACAAATCTCTCCAAGTCGAGCAGGGTGGTGAACCGAGACAACGTTCATTGCGTAATGTTTATAATATTAAGAAACTATGGCCATAGTGAGTGACATCGCCACATCGTGCACTCGTCAATTCACAAGTACTCCAGATGTTTGGTTAACCAAAGATGTCAAGCTTAGTAGGAAGTATCCTTAGTAGTATGGCAGCGTTAGCCGAATGGGAGTACACACCAGAGCTCAAATGGTAACTGAGAGGGTTCTCGACACACCTTTCGTTGAAGGGTAGGCCCGCTTCCAGTCAGGAAGTGTGCGGGGGACCGCTTAAGTCCGTGGTTGGAAGTAAAACAGCCAGATGATGCTTTCCCTCTCTACAGTGGCAATTACCGAGTCTTGGAGATGAGAAAAGAATCAAATAAAGGTTTCTAATCCCTTTCTCTACTTATTTTCTTTATGTGATAATCTGATAAATGAAATTATGGAAAAAATTTATACATGATGCTTACTCCTTATAAATGTGATTTGAGAGTTAAGAATTAACCATAGTTCCACAAGGACGCATCTCCCCCTAAAAAAGGGTCGTCCCAGAGACGGGGATGTTTCCGAGACGGGGAGACGTTAAGGAAACGTCCCCCAGCCATCCCCCCGCCACCCCCGCATCCCCCCACCAAATCCGAAACGTCTCCCTTTGGGGGGGACTTCTGGACGTCCCCAAGACTTCCAGGCGTCCCCCCCAAAATGCATTAAAAAAATATTGTTTTAAATTTTATTTTTTAAGATATTCATATTTTGTCAAATGTTGTTGCAACTGCCCTGGTAGACATGTATGCAAAATGTGGAAACATAGACAAGGCACGTGAACTATTTGACAAAATGCCTCAAAGAAATGTGGTCCCATGGACTGCAATGATTGCAGGATATGCACAAAATGGATTTGTTGAAAAGGCTTTAGAAATTTTAAAGCAAATGCAACTGGCTGGTGTAAAGCCAAATTCCACAACCTTTGCCAGCACCCTCCCTACCTATGTCAAAATGGGAGCTTTGGAATAGGGTATGGACATTCATCAAAACATAAAGGATAGAGGAATTTTGTCAGCTGTTGTAGTTGCAACTGCCCTGTTAGACATGTATGCAAAATGTGGAAGCATAGACAAGGCACTTGAACTGTTTGACAAAATGCCTCAAAGAAATGTGGTTTGAAAATGTGAAAGCATAGACAAGGCACGTGAACTGTTTGAAATGATAAATCATTGCAATGTGTTTAAACTTTAAACTCTAAACTTTACTTATTAAGTTATTCCTTAGGCTTTTGCAGTTATACATCTTTTTATAACTAATTTTTCAAGTACTATATGTACTTCAGCGCCCCGCTCCCCCCCCCCCCCCCGCCGCACCCAAAAATAGCCCCCCCTGCCCCCCTCGTCCCCGAAATGCGTCCCCTGCCGTCCCCCCATCCCCATCCCCGAAACTTCATGGAACTATGGAACTAACCTCATTCCTAGTTTATTGATCAACTGCAAATTGATGTTTTCATATGATTATCTTCATAAGATGTTTTCTTTTTAACTTTGGATGAAGTTATCTCATGGTAAATCTGGGTTTTGGTTTGGTTGGTTGTTACAATCTTGGAAGTGATTACAACAATTTCAAGTTCTCTCCAACAACTTTCGAAGAGCTTCCTTTACTGTACTCCTACTCTACTTGCTATTCTACTCTCTCCTACAACAATAATAATCTAATGTCTTTACAAATGAGGCGAATGGGCCTTTTTATAGTCCCCAAAATACAATGAAGGGCCAAGATCGATTTGAGCAACCAATGGCCGAGATTTTACCACATCAACAATTAGTTACAACCATTTTTAGTAAAAACCCAAGGGCAATGAAGGCACGTTTTCCAAGATGATAAGCATGACATGTTGGAATCTCTGGGAATCTTCTAGATAGGGCGCCCTCTTTCTCTTGGACTTTGTTGCATATACGTTGAACATGGACATGATGACATGGCAAGAAATGATTGGCTGATGATGTATGAACACCACTAGAGCATTTCTTGAGCAAATTTACTAGATTTTCAATATTTTTCTGATTTCTTGATGCATTTTCCCAAATTGTATCTTCTTTCTTGGACGAGTCTTCGAACTTGAATTTCACTTCTGGAACTTTCAACGTGGAACTTGGGAATCTTGTCCTTGTTCTTCACTCCTTGTCGTCTTTGCATTCCTTACATTTTTGGATGTAACTTGTAGATTTTCTTGATACTTATGCTCATTCGTCTTTCTTTCTTGTGATGCTCGTGTAGGATTCTTTCTCTGGATTGTTGAAGTAGAGAATATCTTTGACGTGTGTATTCCTCGAGTAGACTAGACTTCACGATGTTTGCACTTGACCTTTCTGATGGATGAAGTGGAAGACCTTTGAACGTGGAAGTGATCTTTTGGATACTCGGATGGTGGAGCTTGCAGGGTGATGATGAAGTTCTTCTCTTTGGATGTAAGATGATGGTGAACTCGATGATGTCTCGATCCTCTAGATGCTCCTCTTCTTTGGATGCATAGCTTGCCTCCAGATTCTCACACACCTGCAAGATGAAAATTCACAAGTCATAGTATTTGATAATGAGAGCATCATGTCAAGTTCTTTTACCTTAATGCATGTGGAAAAATTGAAAGCTATTGTTGAAATTTCATAACATTTCCACTTCATTGGCAAATTTTTATTGAACAAGGCAAGTATGAGGGTGGCGCAACTTCCACCTATGCCTAGAAATTGCGCCTTTTTTGGCGCAATCTCCACAAGTGCATGGAAATTGCGCTTTTTCACAGGTGCATGGAAATTGCGCTTTTTCCTCCTGACATCAAAATTTGCACCAATTTCGTTTTTTCAAAGAATTTCTTCTAACGATTTTCTAATGATCTTTCAATGTATTTCAAGGACGATTTCAATGTTTTCAAATTAAATTTTGATTTTTATGAGCTAAAATTGAAATCTCAAATTAGGCACAACTTCCACCCTAGAGTGGAAATTGCGCTTTTTCCATCTTTTGCTAGAAATTGCGCCACTTTCACTGTGATGGCATTTTTTCCCAAGGATTTTCTCAATGATTTTTTAGACATTTTACAAGATTCCTTCAAAGATTTTCATGATTTCTTTGTGTTTTTTGCTATGAATTTGGAGAATTTTCAAATTTTGCAAGGTTGAGTGCCAAGTCTTTCTAGGCGCAATTTCCACTATCCCCTGGAAATTGTGCTTTTTCATGATAATGATGATTTTCTAAGTTTTTTTCATGAAATTTCAATCAACATTCAAACATGAAATGCTAACCTTTCAACAATCTATCAATCTCGTGAGGAAAAATGTGCAATTTTTATCGTTTTGACAACCTCCAAGAGAAATGGCGCAATTTCCACTATCCCTTGGAAATTGCACTAAAATTTTACTAAGCCAATTTTTCAGTTTTGAACCTTCATTTCTCTGTTTTTCAATTTTGACGAAATTTCATCACTCCTATTCTCAGGGATTGACTTCAGTGTTCTCAATGTATCTTGTTCATCAAATTGACCCTTCTGTGATTCCTCATCTGCATGTTGATTGACTCACTAGATTCGTTTCTAGAGAGACTCACTTCCCAGTTCGTAGAGGAGACTTGATCGACTGCCTGATACTACCCAAGACTCAACGACTCAAAGCCTGGCCTAACACCCCACGGCAACTAAAAGCAAAAAAAAGGGTGGGTCTCCATTTGCAATGGGGCGATGTGTGAAAACGTCACAACATCTAGCGCCAATCCAAATAAATGTTCCTGAACATTTCAAAGAAAAAGACTAAATGCATACTTAGAACTTTCGGATAATTCCCTCCAAACTTATCAACTAGTTAGAAAACGCACTCGAAAGGGAAGAAGAATCATAGATTGGATCGAGACACTTCATCTTCTGTTCTGTGGTTAAAGATTGATTTCAATTAAAACAGGGTTCTTAAGCATTCCAAAGACAAACAAAAGTCAAGTTTCAAAATTTACATGTACACCCACATACTAGGCCGAATAAACACAACTACATGATCAAGGAATCAAAACCAACTGCCAGCATGACCATCCATATTCCAAGGATCCAAGTGTGTGCGCATGCGTTCATTCCCATCCCTTGGCAACTAAGATCATCCAAGTTCCTTCGCATTAAGCTATGTGAGTTGACACACATCTCATCCATGTTGACATTTTCCCGCTGCCAGTCAGGCGTCCATAGCCCCGACAGAGTTGTCTTGTAAATCTGCCAGCTAATTGAGTTGTAGTGTGTGATAGGCGTGATAATCCTTTTTTTTTTTATATTGGTAGAGTACAATGCAGTACCACTTACCCTTTCAATTTTGCTGACAAAATTCACAATGGTGGTAAAGATGAGGCCTTTAGATTTTTGACTTAACACGAGATCACCCAGAATCCTTTAGCTACTTCAGAATCATTAAAATATGTAAGATATAAGATCTCGAAATACTTCAAGTAATACTAAACAACTAACTCATCTCCCAGGAGCAAGCAGTCATGCTATTTGATACTAGCGATGGAGTCCACAGGAAATCCATCAGTCATGACCCATGTTTCCCAAAGGAAGACATAAGAATTCATAAGATTTAGATTTATCATTTTAAAAACATTATAATCAAAAGATATCAGTATCGAGACACAACAAATGATTAATTTCCGAGTCAAGTACAAAATCTAACTCGATGATATATTGAAAGAAAAAGATCTTTCGACTCTAAGAATTTCATGAATAATTGCCTACGAAATGAACTAACATAATGTAGCAAAATGATGCCAGAGTGTGATTATGAAGTATATCACCCTTCTCACAAATCGGGATCCCACAAAAGGAACCCTAAAGCAAACAACTAAACTACGAAAGCAAACTAACCTACGGAAAACTAAACTTGAGTCAAATGATATCAAGGACAGCAATTCTAAACTACGACAGAATGAAAAAGAAAACCTACACTAACTATGTACAAAGAGCGGACACAACTCAAAATACGCAAATATATACATGACCTCAAATGACTTCTCATAATGAATAGAAGCAGTAAGGCGCATGTGATGGTCCTCAATTTGGCAAATTTATCCTTAAATTCTGAAAAACATTCTTTTACCACACAATTTTTAAATTCAGAAAAAAAATTATTCAGTATTATCAACTATGGCAGTTCATTAGGACCATGATTAATCCAAATACAAGTTTTTCTTCCTAAATTTCCATAGTCAAACTCATATTCTTCATATTCATCATCTGGAAATTCGTAATCATCAAATTCAAAATCTTTCCAATTAATAGCAGGGAAAGAGACAACCTGGTGTTCTTCGTCTTCGAATGGATATTGCTCATCTTTCATGCACGCGTCAGGAGGTCGCCATTGGTGATGGATCATTCCACTTGTGTTTGAAACATGCAGCATTTCATCTATAAGCCCCTTTTGAATCTCCAGTAACGGGCTCAGCATCAATTTGATTTCGGTTTTCATGGCAGCAATTAGTTCATCTTGTGATAATGTTGGCATTAACTCCTCTTGTATTTCTTGTATGAAAGCGTCTAGCGCCCCTCCAAATTGCTCTTCATTCGATGACTCTCTGATGATGGCTTGAAGTGCTTCTTATAATGCATCTAATTGATTATCTTCCAACAACTCTTTTTGTACTTCTTGCAACTCATTTTCAAGGATCTCCCTATGTAGCATGGATGTATATTCCTCAGGGAATTTCTCTTCTTGTATCATGAATGAGTTCTCATCGTAAATTTCTTTATCTTGCCATAAACTTGAACTTCTTCTTCTATTCCTGATTCCATATCTTGAATATCCTTTATGCATGTTTGAACGTCCTCTAAGGCTTTCGCTATTTTATTTTCAATGAGCTCTACATCTTCGTGTCTTCTTCATTGCTAGATGGAGTGGAAATTTCTTCTTTGGATGGTTCCCCGGATCTCAATTATGTCATGGCATGATGAATGGCTTCCCAACATGTCGAACAAGTGAATTCCAAGTGATTTGCATCATGAATCGAACAAGTATGTTGAAACATAAATTTTTGCCTTCTGGTTACTCTATTATGTTATTTAATAAGTTACAAAATCTTTGTCAATAGGAGTTTAGCATGAAAGAATACACAGAAGAATTCTACAGATTGGTAATCTAGGCTGGCCATTTTGAAGGGACTGAAGAAAAAGTTTCAAGGGATATTAATGGGCTAAGACTAAGGTTGCAGGATACACCACCCTCCTCCCCTCATATGTGTACCGATGTGCCCAGTATGGATATGAATACGATACAGCCCAGATACCATGCCCGTCCGTACTGTGAATTAGGGCAAATTTAGAGTTGTGCTGAATACATCTAGATTTGATGTTCTAAAAAATTGTGCCATATCAAGTAAAATGTTTTTTAAAAAAAACAACCCTCTACTATGTGTTTTCCTCGCTCCCTGCCATGTGTTTTTCATTCTACATTTTCCATGCCATGTCCTCTACCCACCTAATGTTTTCTATTCAATATTTTTAAAATGTCAGGTTAGGGTTATTTAATGCGATGGTGTACATGCACTCTATTGGGTCCCAAATTCGTAGTTCCACAATCCCAAAATATTAATCTATCTTCAAGGTAGGGAGTTGTCTTCAAGAGGATAGGGCATGGGCCCATCAACAGATTATGTATGACTAAAGGCCAATTTATGAGAGTGGGTGTTCTCCCCTTAACTTTGGGCTCAACTAAACCCAAGAGAGTGTTCCTAGAGGTATCCTAAACAAGACATCACTCAAATGATGATGGACATGACTAAACCAACAACAAACTATAACCAATGTATGCTTGACCCCAAGATCTGTCACTAGGCCAAAGACTAACTAGTTGCATGTAAAACCTCTTATTAAGCTGATAACTACACTCCTACATATGTACCTAAAGATGACATTAGTACCATATCCCTACAAGTGAATGCACTTAACCTTTCATACACAAGTGCAAGGTGTAGGCATGCATGACATGATTCTCTAACAATCTTAACTATTTGAGGTCAATTAAAATAATCCCTAAGTTATATCACTAAATCATGAAAGCATGTAGGACTCTAATCTACTCCTAAGCTACTAAGGACAGAGAAGATTGAATGAAATTTCGATCTCTCACCTCCTAGACCAATGCCTACTCCATTTGACAATAGAGTCACAATCTGCAAGGAAGAAATGGATACATTTGCAAAGCATAAATGGAACCAAATGTGTACATACATATAAATCATATAGAACACTTTATGTAACTAGACATGCTTAATAATCCATCTCAGTACTGCAAAGACCCACATGAAACAAAGCAAAGACCATTATAAAAGCTTTGTAATGCATTAGAAGTTGTCACACATTGATCTAATCCTTGTTACATTCATACCAGCAAATGTGGTAAGAGAGGATCCACAACTAGATTTGAGCAACCCCCTAAATAATTACAAACTACCATGAAGACATACATTTACATGCATTGTGTTATTTGAGTACCCATCCTATTATTTGCAATCCCATTCCCTTGCAAACCAAACCTGCACTAGTTGATGCCCTAAAATTAACTAGAAACCTATGTGGCCAAGAAATTGGCTTAACAACCAACCTTTATTACATTTTACAAACATGTATTTATAGCATTACATTTTCATTATGCAAGCTGACGGGAAAACATGAGTTGTCAACGAGCTTGCAAATCATTCAAATCCACTAGCATCATCCTCACATGGCCTTGTACTTGAAACCACGCCCTTGAGAGGCCTACATGTGCTGAGAGGCATTTGGAAGTCATCCCCTATCTTATTGCGTCCATTTAGGACCATTAATGGTGTCCCAGGTCATGCCAGGAGTAGGTGGAGTTTGGCGTTCGAATGGTGGGGCTCTAAGAAAATGCATGCCTGAAGAGTGTGGACAATAAGAAAAATTTTAGAGGTCAAAAGTCAATGGTTCAAGGATTTGCATACCAAAGGATGTTTGAGATGGAGAAGGAACCAAGGGATCAGGGGTTGGGATACCTTGCAAACAATTTCGCAAGAGGTAGGGAGGCATGGAAAACTCTAAAGGTTCGAAAAGGAATGCATGAGGGAGGAGTGGAGATCGAGAAAATAGGATACCCGCTACCATGGGAGGAAGTGCAAAGAGGAAAGGGAAAGTCCATGGGACCGAGGAGAAAGAATCGGCGAGACAACAAGGATCGAGACTTTTGAATACCTAATATGAGAGATACGATGGGATGAATAACTCTAAAGGTCTGGGAAGACAAGGGAGCAAGAAAGTAGGGATCGAAGTCCCAAGATACTGAGTGCAGTTGGGGAATGTGGGATGAGACGATCTAAAAGTCCAGAAATGATTTTATATTGAAGTTGGGGGTTGGAGTTTCAACATACTTGATACTATCGAGGATCAAGGATACAATAGGATGAACTCCAAAGGTTTGAGGAAGACAAGGGAGCAGGAAAGCAAGGATCGGAGTTTCAAGATATCGAGTGTAGTTGGGGAATGGGGGATGAGACGATCTGAGAGTCTGCAAATGATTTTATACTAAAGGAAGTTGGGGGTCAGAGTTTCAGCATACCTGATACCAGCGAGGATCGGGGATCGGGGATATAGCATATCCGATACCAAAGGATTTGAGGGAAAGGAAAACCCAAAAGTCCCCTGGGATGGCGAGGTTCAGGGCTTTGGGATATTGAACACGTCTACGAAAGGGCAACGAACATCGGGGTTTGGACTTTGGGCCTACTACCTACATAGTACAAAAGCTAAGTGAATTCCCGATGGCCCAAACCCAAAAGTAAACAAGGCAAGTAGGAGACAAGAAATGAGAGCGTGGGCAATCGGAGGAAAAGCAAACAAGGAGATTCCCTAAAGCCCATGAAAAGCAAGAAAAAAGGAAGCATGGAGGCGTGGAGAACCAAGGGATGAAAGTAAGGCATGCCAACACAAGGAAACTTGAAACTCCAATAGAAAAGACAAGGTGGGTGTTCGGGGATCAAGCAACATGAGAAAATGGTACCAAGGTAAAGGAAAACCCAAAAACCCACCCAAGGCCAAAATTTGATCCAAACACCCTCATACTTAGAAATTTTTTACAATTTAGAGCCTTTAGGCATAAGAATAAAATTGGCCAAGGGCACCCATTGAAGGAAATATCTGATTAGTTATCAATGACGGGAAAAGTAAGGCCAAAGCAAGGAAGGTGGCACCAAACTTAGAATATTTTTTGCATTGTTAGGGCAAGTCCCAACACACTTTGAACTGAATGGAATGCACCCCAAGTTCCCTGCATTGAATCTACACCTTTCACATTTGGAAATAAATGTTCATGTTAATAGTTAACCGTTTTAATGACTAGCAATGGAGGTGAATGCAAGCAGTCAAGAGACTATATGATGGGATGGAAATGGTGCCAGTTGTGGGTGAAATAAAATAGGGTAATTTTCCAAATGTGAAAGGTGCAAATTCAATGCAAAGAGCTTGGCATGCATTCCATAGAGCTCAATGTGCATTACACCGTCGTGAAATACTTTGTTTTTATTTTAATTTTTGTTTTTTCATTTTGTAAACCTTTTTTTTAAATTATTGACGGTTTTCATTTTATTTAATTATTAATTTTATTAATTGTTAAGTTGACTATTATTTATCATTATTTTCTTTTTTATATTATTAATTTTTATTTATATTTAAATTTTAATATAATTTTAAATTATATTTAGTTTATTTTATTTTAATTTTTTATTTAGATTTAAATGTGAGTTTTTAACTATTTGTTTTTTAAATTATAAATATAAATTGGTAAGAGCTCTCTCTCTCTCTCTCATTGTGTTATATCTATATATTATATATGTAATTGTCATATCCAGCTATATCCATATTAGGGGGTCTTGAAAAATAGTTGTATTTGTGTCCATACAACCTTGGTTGAGACTAACAATTCAAGTTGAAATTAGCTTGCTTAATATTCGATCGATGGAGGAGGCATACTAGTATGCATTAAAGCCCAAAGATAAGCCAAAAAGCAACAAAAAGTTTCGACAGGGGCAGAGATCATGACAAGCACTCAGTTGGACGTGGACAAAGCTCTAACAAAAAAGAGAATGATGGCGCAAGTAGCCCATAGAGAGGAGGATTTCAATCTTCAAGAGGAAGAGGATTTGGATCAAGAGGAGATGGTTAAGGATTCAATGGCATCTCCTACAACTATGGAGCACATGGGCATCAAGCATATGAATGTCCAAAAACTACTAAAGAAAATAGTAGTGACAAAAGAGCTACTATTGCTCAAGCTGAAGAAATAAAAGATGATATGGCTATACCCATAAAACCAGAAAATGGAGAAAATTTGATGTTGAAGAGGGTACTTTTGAAACCAAAGAAATAAGGAGCTGAACCATGGCAGCGGAGGAGCATATTCAGAACTAAACGTACGTCTAGCGGTAAGTGTTGCAAACTAACCATAGATAGTGGTAGTACTAACAGTTTGGTGTCTACGGAGATGGTGGAGAAATTCGTGGCATATTCGAACTGGTACAAGGTTTCATGGTTGCAAAAGGGCCATCAAGTCATAGTGTCTAATCAATGTAAGACCAATTTTAATATTGGTGAGCACTGAGTACAATGATGAGGTATGGTGTGATGTTATTCTAATGGATACATGCCATGTTCTTTTAGCAAGGCCTTCGCAATATGATAGAAATGTGATACATGATGGGAGGAAGAATACAGTTACAATGTCTAAAAATGGCAAAAGGTATGAGTCGCTGCCTATGAAAGAAGTAGAAGAGTCTAGAAGTGAAGTAGTATTATTATCTAGTAAGCAACTTTTGAAGGAAACTAAAAAGACCAAGGTATGTTATGTTGTGTTTCCTCAAGGAGAACCTAGGAAGGATGAGATTCCAATAGAAATTGCAGATATATTGCAAGATTTGCAGAAATTGTCTCTAAAGACTTGCTTGCAGGGTTGCCACCTATGAGGAAAATCTCACATCAAATGGATTTGATCCCAAGAGCTAGCCTGCCCAACAAGGCACCCCACCAAATGGATCCAAAGATGACTGCAAAATTAAAAAGGCAGGTACATGATTTATTACACAAGGGACTAATAAGGGATAGCTTGAGTCCATGTGTAGTTCCAACAGTTCTAATGCCAAAGAAAGATGATGAATGGAGAATGTGCACTAACTCAAGGACTATCAATAAGATCACTATTCGGTATAGGTTTCCCTTACCTAAAATGGATGATTTATTAGACTATTTGAGTGGTGCTAGATATTTCTCCAAGATACATTTTTAAAATGTGTATCATCAAATTATGATAAGAGAGGGTGATGTGTGAAAAACTACTTTTAGAACTAAAGATGGATCATATGAATGGTCAGTGATGCCCTTTGGCTTAACCAATGCCCCTAGTACCTTCATGAGACTAATAAATGAAGTGCTAAAACCATTTATGGGGAAATTTGTTGTGGTTTATCTTGATGATATATTGATACTTAACAAAACTAAGGAAGAACATCTGCAACATTTGAGACAGGTTTTAGAAAAATTGGAAGTAGAGAAGCTGCTGATAAATCTGAAGAAGTGCTCATTTTCTAACGAAGAATTGATATATTTGGGTTTCGTAATATCTAGAGAAGGGTAAAGATGTATCCAGCAAAGTTAGTTGCAATACAAGAGTGGCCTACACCAAAAAGTGATACAAAGGTAAGAAGCTATTATGGATTGGCTAATTTTATCGAAAATTCATAACACTTTAGTGGAATTTGTGCACCATCGACTTTTTGTATGAAGAAGGGCATATTTACATGGGCAACAAAAGCAGAGAGAAGCTTTGATCTTTTGAAAAAGAAGGTAACCAAACAGCTTATATTGGCACCCCCTAATTTTGACAAAGTGTTTCAAGCGGACTGTGATGCGAGTGGGAAGGCCATTGGAGCTATGTTGAGTCAAGAGGGCAGACCTATAGCTTTCTTCAATGAGAATTAAATGAGGCAAAACAGAAGTATTATGTTTATGACCAAGAGTTCTATGCCATCATTCAGGCATTGAAGAAATGGAGGCATTACTTATTGCCTAAAGAGTTTGTTCCGTATACAAATCATGAAGCATTAAAGTATGTGAACAGCCAAGTGAAGTTGAATCAAAGACAAATGAAGTGGGTTGAATACCTATAAAGTTACTCTTTTATATTGAAACACAGGTCTGGACAATCAAATAGAGTAGCTGATGCAGTGAGTTGAAAGATATTGTTGTTGAAGACTATGGAGTTTGAGGTAATTGGTCTTGATTACTTGAAAGATTTATATAAGGATGTTTCTGATTTTACTAAGATCTGGAAAGTGTGTCAAGATGCTAAGGTATGTAAGGATTTCTTTATTCAAGAAAGTTTTTTGTTTAAAAATCAGCAATTATGTATACCCCAAGGCTCTATAAGGGAGAACCTCATAAGGGAAATGCATGGAGGTCTTAGTGGTCATTTTGGAAGGGACAAAACTTGTTTACAGTTAAAAGAGAAATATTATTGGCCTGGTCTAAAATAGAATGTAGAGAAGTTTGTTGCTAGATGTAGAATTTGTCAACTAGCAAAGGGCACTAGTAGGAACACAAGGTTGTATAAATCATCACTTGTTCCAAATGGACCATGGAAAGATATTAGTATGGATTTTGTTTTGGGATTACTAAGAACTCAGAAGGGAAATGATAGTATTTTCCTAGTAGTGGACGGGCTCTCCAAAATGGCTCACTTCATACCATGTAAGAAAACCAATGACAATGTTGCCAAATTATTTTTCCAAGACGTGGTAAGTTTGCACTAGAAGTATTACTTCTAACAAGGATACTAAGTTTATGAGTCATTTTTGGAGGATGTTATATGAAAAGATTGGGTGACATATTAGATTTCAATTCTATCCATCATCCCCAACTGATGGACAAACGGAGGTAGTTAATAGAAGTCTTGGCAAAAGGAGGTAGTTAATAGAGGTAGTTAAGTGTCGTTGGAGACAAACCTACTCAGTGGGATTAGATCCTTGTCTAGGCCAAATTCACATACAATAATTCAATTAACAGGTCAACTAGTGTTTCCCTATTCCATATTGTCTATGGAAGATCTCCAAGAGGTATCACAAATTTGATAAAGGTAGTTGCTGACAAGAAAAATGCAAAGGCCGAAGACTTCACAAAATATACACAACAATTGCATGAGGAAATCAAAAAGTAGATTCAAAGAAGTAATTTAAAATACAAGGAAGAGGCTGATAGGAAAAGGAGAGTGGAGTCATTTGCAACCAGTGATTCAGTTATAATAATGTGTATACAAAAAATGGAAATCAAATAAGAAACAAATGTATCAATGAACCTACTTCATATTCGACATCACATCAAGATCAAGTAGCTAACGAAAGGAAATGAAACAATATTAGCAAAGTAGTCCTTGTTGCCCTTGATATTTGATAATGATCTTCAAATTGATAATGTTGATTGCTTATACTAGCAACATAACATTACTCTCAAAAATGTGTAGATAATGGCTCCTTGATCATGGCCTACTCTAGGTAGAAAGCTCTAGTGGTCAATAGATCAAGCGGAAAATGACTTGAAGGATGCTTTTAAAATTTATATGATCTAGGACAAATGGATGAATGGTCAAGATTAAATTAGGCATCAATGGCTAAGACCAAATGAGACATGGATCAAGGATGGATGGACAAGATTAAAAGGTGATGAATGGACATGATTAAGTGAGACAACTTAAGGGAAGGATAAGACCTATCCTCAAAAGGTCGGCTTAGGATTTTTAGATTTTTGTGCCAAGATGAGGATAAGTGGGAAAAGATAATTAATTAAATAATAAATTTATTTAATTAATTATAAGACAAGATAGGGGAAAATAATTAATTAAATAACTAAAATTATTTAATTAATTATTGGACAAGGGAAAATGGATAAAATTAATTAAATAAATAAATATAATTAATTAGCTAGACATGGAAGTGTTGGAGCTAGCGAATGTGGAAAGGTTCATCTGATTCTTGACCATCTGGAGTAGCTAAGCGATAAGCATCTGAACCAAGTTGAAGACTCTTTGTTGCAAGGACAATACCACTAGTATGGACACCGCATATACCATCATGCAATAAATCGAATGCAAGCCATCCTTAATCCATACCAATTTAGTCAAGCAATCTAGCCAAATCATTCAAGGGCATACCTCGGTTTAGTTTCCTACCTTGTTGTTAACTCAATCAATCATCATCTTTGGGATATATCGTTCCCTATCCTTGTGTTGTTCTAGGGATATATCATTCTCCGCAATGACAACACTATCCTTATCCAATCAATCAATCATCGGTTTTCAACTTGGTAGGGGCAACACCTTGTTTGTCTTTGTGTGATTTTGTGCATGCTTGCTTGTGAGTGTTATCATTTTACTTGCATTTGTATCAACACACGTGACTAGACAAAACCGAATGGCTAGCGATTAGCCTAACCGCCAGGGAGTAGCCTTTTGCCTTCTACTTAGCAAAATAGGCATTTTTTTCTTTTTCTCATAAAATGGTCAAATCATGCCGGATTTTTACAAATTTATGGCCGTTGGAAAGTTGATTCGGTGTACTTTGCATTGGTGCAAGTCTCATCATCAAATCTGACACAGATTTCCAAGTGCACTCGTTTAAAGTCGACTTTTGTTTGAAATCTTCAATTGAGCATAACGTTTGTGTTTTAAATCAAAATTTAGCGAATTTTTTTTATTAGTTGCTTAGAAAATCAAAAAGAATCTGTTAGTGGCATTTATTTTGCTGTACAAAGACATCTATTTCTGATTTTTAGCAGATCTATCATTTTGAGCAAAGTACTTGTTTGTGACATCACATTTGGATTTGGGCATAAAAAGAACTTGTGTTGTTTTGTTTGGTGAGCTTGATTGTTGTTGGAAGTGTGTATATGCTCTTCCCTCGCGTTGCAAAACGATCTTGGGAATCAAAACACCCTTGAGCAACTTCATATTCACATCACATTTCAATTTCTAATTTGTGTGGGTCAAGTGTGTGTGTATGCTCTCTCCTCACGCCGCAAGGTGATCTTGGAGATAAAAAACACCATTTGATTCACTTTTGTTACCCTTTCTTAGAAGGCCTGCCTTGGAGACACACCCACTCCAAGGGGTGACTTCAACCACATGTTCCAACAGGTATATAAAGGGGGGAGAATGAAAGTTGTACCTCAATCTAGTCACGTAGTTATTAGCACAACCTTGGGGCCCTGGTAATTCAGGACACAAGGTGAAGTGACATTCGCTTGCGCTTATGTTGCATACCTTCAACGAACTAGTGTTCACAAATTTGAGCCCCACGTACCTTGCGTATATTGGGGACACCCCTAGAGAGCTTGTACATCCTAGCTTAAGACCTTTCGGCCGTCTTTTAGTGTGGTGCCCGGTTCAGCCTGAAGATACTCACCATGTGCCTCCTTGAGTAGAAATAGAAGTTATTTGGGTAAGGCATCAAGGCAAGAAAAGGGAAAGGGTGAGCCTTGGGCCACTTGATCCCTCGCTATTCGCTCTTGAAAAATATTCCTAATTAGGTAGGAATATTGAAGAGGTATTGAGTGTGGGCCTACACTAAGAGTCAAACCCACTTGAATAATTGGTGCAAGAGCACCCCTACAAGACAAAATATAGGTTCATTGTCCGCATGACAGGACATTAGTCTATTTTTAGTATGTTTGACTTCATAATGTAATAAGGTCCATTGGACCAATGCATATGTATTAGATCAGCCTAGGAGAGTGTGCAGGCAGTTAGAGTTCGTGATCAGGTAGTATGAGCTGTCCTCTCCCAGCCGCTTGGAAGCTCCCAGCCGCTGGGAATCGAGTTGGTAGTACTCGTAGGATATTGCTATAAATAACTCAGATCAGTTAGGGTTTGATATCATATCATATCAAGGAGAGTAGTAGTTATGTTATGTTGTACTGGTAATTGAGTGAAATCCAGAGATCAGTCCAAACATTGTGAAACATTGTAGAAACAGGACATTTGTGTTTCATCTAAATAAGATCTCATCAATTGCATTATCTGGTTTATCAGCTGTTTATGTTTTGATTTCTATTCTGATTACAGGTTAATGGATTCTTTCAACCCTTCCACCGGTTGATTCTGTGAATCGGTGGAATGGTCATGTATGATAGTTTAGTTTGCATTTTAGTTTTCTGCATTTCATTGTTTGAGAGATCAGTTGGTAGCATGCTATGAATCAACCTAGCATCCTCATGTGCTAGGGTTTAGGAAGATAAACTGTTAAGTTTTGATCTGAAGGTGATCCGGCCCGATCATCATGTTTTCTTTGTGAAATTGTGCGGTTCTGTGAGTTTGCATGCAGCTGACGGATATACAGGGATCCGCATGTACTTTTCCAGCCGGAGTGAATCGCATCGTCATCTGCGAGTATATCGCTATCCGGGTCGGGTTATGAAGCTGACGAAGATTGTTTGTTTCAAGTGCATCAGGAGGATATAAGTCAGATATATACTCAGTGTGTATATCGTCGTCAGGATCATCTTTCGTGTGTACCCATCATCCGCATATCGCTATCGTATGCGGGAGGAAAAATCATTTTTTTGGCTAAGGACAGGAGGTTCTTAAAAGTCGTCATCAGGATCTTAAAGGTCATCATCAGGATATTGAAAAGTTCACCGGATATTCATTATCATGTTGCGGAGGATGTAAGAGTCTTATATCCGGGTGACATCATCATCAGGTGCATGTGACGTCATCGTCATCAGGATATTGGGTGACATCATCATCAGGTGCATGTGACGTCATCAGGATATTGCGAATATCACCCGATGCAGATTTATCCTGCTGACGTTAAGTGTTCGGCATCGACAAGAGTAATAGCATCAGGAAGATCCTTTTCGGCTCGGCCGATAGAAGAAGTGTTGCCGATAGGCAACCTGATCAAGGACAAGAGTTATCGGGGTGATGTGGGGATCAGCGTGACCTTTTTCCAAAGGTGCCGATAGTAATTGTCTCACCGATAGGAAGTGAACAGTAGTCAGCAGGAGGATATTTCATGCCTCTTCGAAATATGATGATGTTGTCTGTGTTAGCAAGAAATATGATGATGATGATAAGCCGATAGGTATTATATGTTGCATGTCTAGGATTTTAACATGCTGGTTGTGTTAATGACTCCTCCTTCCCATTTGTAAGCTCCCGTTGCGTTTTACCTCTGCATCATAGTGGTATCAGAGCAAAGGAAGGATCTTCTGGAAAAGATAAGGATATAGCAGGATGTCGGATGAAGAAGGAACATCTGAGATGCCGGCAAGGATGACCAACGTTGAGTTGGCAGTTCTGGTAAAGAAACAGATTGCAGAGAGCAAGGCCGTGAAGGCTCAGAATCAGGAATTGAAGGATGAGTTAGCGAAGTTGAGGAGCAGAGTAGGTTCTGGTAGAGAAGAAGATAGGGAAGAAGAAGAGATCCCTAGTTGGAACGAGGAGGTCGTTCCTGCAGACCAGAGACCACTGTTGAACGCCCTCAAGGCCATGGAGAGGAGAACCATGGACGTGAAACTGGATTTGCCAGTGTTTACAGGAAAGATGGAACCTGATTCAGTGATGGAGTGGATAGACTCCTTGAACAATTTCTTTGTAACAGAGGAGATACCAGAACAACAGAGGGTGAAAATAGCCCAGTCAAAAATGAAAGAAGCTGCCTTGACATGGTGGAATTTCGTCCAAGATGATAGAGTACAGGAAGGAAAGCGTAGAGTCACTACATGGAAGAAAATGATGGCATTAGTAAAGGAAGCTTATGTCCCATTGGATTACAATATCCAATTACACAAGAGGAAGCAAAACCTGAAGCAGAAGGAGCTAGATGTCAGCTCATATACAGAAGAATTCATGAAACTTTGTATGAAAACAAAGGTAAAGGAAAGTGAAGAAGAGAAGGTAGCCAGATACCTTAATGGATTGAGGTTCAATATTCAGGAAGATTTAAGTCTGCATAATCCAGATACAGTTCAGAAATGCTTTCAGTTGGCATTGAAAGTGGAAGAGAAGTTAAAGAGAAAACAAGAACAACACAATAGAGGAAGAGGAAGACAACAAAGGGGTGGAAGAGGTCCTTTTAGAGGTAGAGGACATGGACATGGATATCAAGGAGAATCCAGTCATGACAATAGTAAGAGAAACAATAGTCAGAACCAGGGGGAAAATTATAGTCAGCAAGGAAACTTCAGAGGTAGAAGACCTTTCAAAGGAAGATCCCAGGGCAGAGGATCCATCAGATGTTATAACTGTAACAAAGAAGGCCATATAGCCAACAGATGTCCAGAAAAGGCCACAAGCTCAACAGGAGAAAGGAGAACAAATCTGATCCAAGAACCTGATAATCAAAGTATGACAGGCTCTAATGCTTTTCAGAGTGTGAATGCTCCTGATAATTATGGATACCCAGAAAGTGGAGAGTCTCTAATGATGAGAAGAACAGTGACTACCATGAAGGTACCTGACAAAGAATCCCCTCAAAGAAAGTCTCTTTTCAGGACTATTTGCAAAGCAGGAGGTAAGGCATGTAAAGTTTTGATTGATTCTGGTTCTACTGAAAATTTTGTGTCTGAAGAAATGGTGACAAAGCTTAAGCTTAGGAGATTGCCTCACCCATCCCCATATAAAGTCTCATGGCTTACCCAAGGTCAGCAGACAACTGTAGAAGAGCAGGCTTGGGTAGAATTTCATATTGGAGCATATAAGGATAAGTTGTTGTTTGACATTACCACGATGGATGCTTGCAATCTTTTATTTGGTAGACCATGGCAGTATGATTTGAAGGCACAACATGATGGTATTAGAAATACCTATACAATCAATAAAGATGGTAAGGTTATAACGTTACTACCATTGACGGAGAAGGAGGAGAAATCTAAAGGAAAAGAGGTGAAGGTAATGCTGATGGAAGGTAAACAGTTCATGAAAGAAGTAGCAGCAGAAGGTACAGTTGCATATGCCCTAATCCCATGTATGAGGGTGAATAAAGAACAGCAGCAAGAAGTCAAGGAAGAGAAGAAGCAAAGGTTCATAGACCCAGCTATCCAAGAGCTATTGGATAAGTACAAAGGTATCATCTCAGAAGGAATGCCAAGATCCCTACCACCTGTCAGGGATATTAGTCACTGCATAGACTTAATTCCAGGGTCAACACTTCCAAACAAAGCAGCCTATAAGCTAACTCCAGAACAGAATGCAGAAGTAGCCAGACAAATTGAAGAATTATTGGATTCAGGTCTGATTGGGAAAAGTTTAAGTCCATGTGCAGTCCAGCTGTACTAGCACCAAAGAAGGAAGGTACTTGGAGGCTTTGCACAGATTTCAGAGCTATTAACAAGATCACAATCAAGTATAGGTTTCCAATCCCTAGGATAGAGGATTTACTTGACTGTTTGGGAGGTGCTAAGTATTTTACAAAAATAGATTTGAAGAGTGGATATCATCAGATCAGGATTAGGCCAGGAGATGAATGGAAAACAGCATTCAAAACTAATGAAGGGTTATATGAGTGGAAGGTTATGCCTTTTGGTTTATCTAATGCACCTAGTACTTTTATGAGGTTGATGAATGAGGTTTTGAAAGAGTTCATTGGTAAGTTTGTCATAGTATATCTAGATGACATTCTGATTTTCAGCAACACAAAAGAAGAACATCTCAGACACATAGATTTGGTTCTTAAGAGGTTACATGAAGAGCAGCTGATGATAAATTTAGACAAGTGTTTGTTCATGCAAGAGGAGATCACATATTTGGGTTTTGTCATTTCACAAGGAAAGTTACAAATGGATAAGGAGAAGGTAAGTGCCATATTGTCTTGGCCAACCCCAAAGACTATGAATGATGTCAAAAGTTTCCATGCGTTAGCAACCTTCTACAGGAAGTTTATAAGAGGGTTTAGTCATATTTGTGCACCCATGCTTGATACCATCAAAGGAGGACAGAAGTGCAGATTTGTTTGGACTCAAAGAGCAGATGATTCTTTTGAAACATTGAAGAAGAAGGTGGCACAGCAGCCAGTCCCTGCACTTCCAGACTTTAACAAAATCTTTCAGGTGGAATGTGATGCCAGTCACATGGCCATTGGAGCAGTACTCAGCCAAGAAGGTAGACCTATTGCATTTTTCAGTGAGAAGCTCAATGATGCTAAGAAGAAGTATTCCTCATATGATTTGGAAATGTATGCTTTAGTCCAGTCACTCAAGAAATGGAGGCATTACTTGATGCCAAAGGAATTCATAGTATTCACAGATAACCAGGCTCTGAGTTTCATAAACAGCCAGGAAAAGCTGAACCACAGACACATGAAATGGGTAGAAACCTTACAAGCTTTTACTTTTACATTGAAGCATAAGAAAGGAGTCAAGAATAAAGTTGCAGATGCTTTGAGCAGGAGAGTTCTAACAGTCAACCAGATTCAGTTAGAAAGTGTTGGCATTGATTCACTAAAGACCATGTATGATACTGTCCATAGGAGCACAGGGAAATCACCTTTCCAGATAGTTTATGGTATGCATCCAAGAGGAATTTTGGAATTGAGAGATCTACCTACAGTAGACCCTATTAGTGCAGAAGGAGAAGCTTTTGCCGAAGCCATCAAAGAGGTTGATGATCAAGTCAAGACCCAACTGCAGCAAACCACCTTGAAGTATAAGGAATATGCTGATAAAAAGAAGAAGGATGTACAGTTTGATGTTGGAGATTTGGTATGGGTTCATTTGAAGAAGGACAGACTTCCTAAGGGAAAATATACTAAACTCATGCAGAGAAAAGTTGGACCATGTCAGATCTTGCACAAGCATGGACAGAATGCTTATGAGATACAACTCCCCCCTGATCTTGGTTTGTCCCCTATATTCAATGTATGTGATTTAACTCCATACAGGTCTTATCCAGATGCAGATCAGGAACTCCTACAGGATACAGTCCATGATGACATTCCCAAGCATGATCCTCCACAGTTGCAGAAGGTTTTGGACACCAGAGTGGTCAAACAGACCCGGAACAAACAGTACTTGGAGTATCTAGTCTCTTGGAAGGGAAAACCTAATTCTGAAGCAGTCTGGATGACTGAAGAGCAGATCCAGAAACATGGTGCAGATCTTCATACTCTCATCTCAAGTGGACTTGAGATTTCTTCTTCTGGGGAGTATGGTGCAGGAGCACCCCTACAAGACAGAATATAGGTTCATTGTCCGCATGACGGGACATTAGTCTATTTTTAGTATGTTTGACTTCATAATGTAATAAGGTCCATTGGACCAATGCATATGTATTAGATCAGCCTAGGAGAGTGTGCAGGCAGTTAGAGTTCGTGATCAGGTAGTATGAGCTGTCCTCTCCCAGCCGCTTGGAAGCTCCCAGCCGCTGGGAATCGAGTTGGTAGTACTCGTAGGATATTGCTATAAATAACTCAGATCAGTTAGGGTTTGATATCATATCATATCAAGGAGAGTAGTAGTTATGTTATGTTGTACTGGTAATTGAGTGAAATCCAGAGATCAGTCCAGACATTGTGAAACATTGTAGAAACAAGACATTTGTGTTTCATCTAAATAAGATCTCATCAATTGCATTATCTGGTTTATCAGCTGTTTATGTTTTGATTTCTATTCTGATTACAGGTTAATGGATTCTTTCAACCCTTCCACCGGTTGATTCTGTGAATCGGTGGAATGGTCATGTATGATAGTTTAGTTTGCATTTTAGTTTTCTGCATTTCATTGTTTGAGAGATCAGTTGGTAGCATGCTATAATCAACCTAGCATCCTCATGTGCTAGGGTTTAGGAAGATAAACTGTTAAGTTTTGATCTGAAGGTGATCCGGCCCGATCATCATGTTTTCTTTGTGAAATTGTGCGGTTCTGTGAGTTTGCATGCAGCTGACGGATATACAGGGATCCGCATGTACTTTTCCAGCCGGAGTGAATCGCATCGTCATCTGCGAGTATATCGCTATCCGGGTCGGGTTATGAAGCTGACGAAGATTGTTTGTTTCAAGTGCATCAGGATGATATAAGTCAGATATATACTCAGTGTGTATATCGTCGTCAGGATCATCTTTCGTGTGTACCCATCATCCGCATATCGCTATCGTATGCGGGAGGAAAAATCATTTTTTTGGCTAAGGACAGGAGGTTCTTAAAAGTCGTCATCAGGATCTTAAAGGTCATCATCAGGATATTGAAAAGTTCACCGGATATTCATTATCATGTTGCGGAGGATGTAAGAGTCTTATATCCGGGTGACATCATCATCAGGTGCATGTGACGTCATCGTCATCAGGATATTGGGTGACATCATCATCAGGTGCATGTGACGTCATCAGGATATTGCGAATATCACCCGATGCAGATTTATCCTGCTGACGTTAAGTGTTCGGCATCGGCAGGAGTAATAGCATCGGGAAGATCCTTTTCGGCTCGGCCGATAGAAGAAGTGTTGCCAATAGGCAACCTGATCGAGGAAAAGAGTTATCGGGGTGATGTGGGGATCGGCGTGACCTTTTTCCAAAGGTGCCGATAGTAATTGTCTCACCGATAGGAAGTGAACAGTAGTCAGCAGGAGGATATTTCATGCCTCTTCGAAATATGATGATGCTGTCTGTGTTAGCTAGAAATATGATCATGATGATAAGCCGATAGGTATTATATGCTGCATGTCTAGGATTTTAACATGCTGGTTGTGTTAATGACTCCTCCTTCCCATTTGTAAGCTCCCGTTGCGTTTACCTCTGCATCAATAATCTAGGGTGTTGTGTTTTGCGTGTGTGTTCATTTACACCCCACAATCCAAATCCAAATTCATTTGCAAATCCATGCATGTATGTGTGAAAATCTTTTGTTTGCAAAATTGCCTCAAGTCAAGCATCCAAACATTTTCAAACATCCAACCATCCTAGGGTCCATAGTTCAACATTTTGAGAGAATCCTTGTCACGCTTTAGCTTAAGGTTGATTCATATGCGATCCACATCATAATCTAATTCTCAAGCTTAAGCCAAATCCTTCATCATCTTCTTCATCAATTTCCTTTGTCCAAAATGGTTGTGATAATTAAAGCGCCTATGTCAAACCCCATTCCTCAAACACCATACCAACAAAAGGCTCAACTACAAGTACTTAAACAAATGTATGGGGCAATCGATCTTCTTGCTAAAGCACACTTTAGAAATAACTTTAGTCACGACCCTTTAGCACCTCTCATCTTTGGAGATTTTCAAGACCCTTCTTATGACCCTATCACATCAACACCACAATCCCATGTGTCATCCCTATCCACCTCTTACCAACCTTCACCCTATCATAAGGCTAGGTCATCTAAACCAATCTATACACCATCTCAATCTAACCAATCCATACCTCAAAATCATCCACCTATCTATTCCAACATTTCACCTCACACCAAAATTACAATCCTAGGAGGCTCTCTTGATGCATATTTTGATGAGGACCTTGTAGATCATGATGCATATTTTGATGAACTTGAACGTTATCGTCATGTGAATACCTATATCCATCAAGCCCCTTTACAACAAGAACATACTAGTACTAGCTACCCTTCGAGCCAAAATCCAATGTCCATGAGTCCTCCTCATCCTTATGCTACTTTTGACAAACGGAAACACCACTCTACCCTTTGCGTCCTATGCCAATCCTCCATCTCCCAATCCATCCATACCTATAGTTCCTCCATCACAATATTCTTTGTAGCATACACCATCAAATAGGGTTTTATGTGCCAAGTTTTTTTTTGCCTTTTTGAATGTTGTTTGGTTTAGGGTTTTATATGTATGTTTTGCATGTATTTTTTTGCATGATATCATTGAAATACTAACATATAACGAAAACCCAGAAATATACAATGAATATGCATAAACGAACAATGACCCAGATCATAAAATAGGCTAAAACTAATTACAATGACATACCTATTTTGAAAACATCAACTTCGTATTATTGCCATACTTGGACCAGCATTACAAGCTATAAGAAATCATCAACATTCACATACAATGGTAGGTACTCATCAATATCAATGCTGCAGTAACCAATATGATCTTGGACGCCACAAATGAAGTGAATAGACGTTGTCAAGGCAAAAGAGATAACTCCCAGCAAACCCACGTTTATCCTAGCTGCTGGTACAGCCTTGAGATGTGAGTTTACAACCTAACACAATTTAAAATGGCTCCAATCTGCTACTGTTTTGGACTGCACCTGTTATCAACTCCAAGGCGACCTTGAAAGATGAGAAACCAACACCAAACAACCACTAAAATCCTGAATATCTGCTATGGCCTTCCCTAGCAGAGGTACGGCCAGCTTAGAACTGTACGGCCCAATAGAAATCAGTCCTCAACTCCCTCAAAAATACATAAATCTGTCTCAGAACTTCTCTTTACCAGCTGCACACAAAACTGAGTGAGATATATTCATTTTTTGCTCCAAAACTTCACCAAAATAACTCAATCTGAAGCACAGATGAAGCTCCTGAATGAAGCCTCCAATATTCCTTCCTGATGTGGTCTTTCACACACGAAGAAGGCGACTATGCAAAGGTTTTCGTCTCCGCAAGTCTGGTCCAAACCCTCAAAGCTCTTCAAGCTCCAAGAATGCATGACAATATCAAAAATCCAGTGAGTGAATAATAATCCAAATGAGCTCACACTTAATCTTTTATTTCTCCTCAACTCAACACCCAAGAAGGAGAATATTATATTATTTATTTCATGACTTATTTAAGTCCCTTATATCTCCATGAGGGCGCCCATCCCCTAGTAATATAACTTTAAGTTATAACTTGCAATATAAAGTGAAGTCACTTAATAACTTAAAGTCGCTTTACCCTTTATAAGTATTATAAGTTAAATCTTTAATTTAACTTATATTTCGATGGATAATGCTCCGAGGCTCTCGAATCCACAAACCACATGCTAGGCCCTCTAAACCTGTATTGCTATAAATAGTAAGTCGCTCCACAATGCCCGACTTGACTTACTATAAATAGTAAGTACTAGCATATTGGTCCACTTAGACCCCCTAACCACTGTCATTAGCCTATGGGAGTCATGTGATAGGCTAATTCTCATCAACTGTCCACTGGGCTAAATGGGGGACATTACATTCTTCCAATCCTCCTAATCCCAATCCATTAGTTGGCATACCCAATCCCAATCCATCTATCCCTATAGTCCATTCTCCATTAGACCACCCATTAAACCTTCCAAGCCCTAATCCATCAAGCCATTTCTTAATCCACCTAAATCCTAATCCATCAAATCATCCATCTAATCCCAATCCTAATCCATCCACTCCTATTATCCATCCACCCAATCCTGATCCTAATCCTACAACATCCACCATCATTATTCATCCATTATATTGTCCATCAACCCATGAAGCTATGAAGGATGTAATCCAAGGACTATTAGCAAAGAATCAATCCCCATCATGCCATCCAACGCCTATCCTTAAGCCTATCAAAGAGCCATCATGCAATCCCATGTCGATTTATACCATCGAAGAGTCTCTTAACATAAGCACAAGTCAAGAGCCATCATGTAGTCGTGTTGTTGAACCTTCAAAGTCTACCAAGCCTATCCAAGAGTTATTTCAAGAAGAAAATCCAAAGCATGATCAACCTTGCCCCTCACCAAGTCAAGATCAAACTATCCAAGCTCCTCAAGATCACATTATCCCATTTACCCAAGAACCAACTACTCAAGCCACTTCACCTCATGGTTATCCTAATAATGAAAGTGATCATAGAAGTCTTGTTGATCAACTTGAGCACTCACCTCGATTCATGGCATTTCTTCGAAGCGAAGAAACTTCCACTTCCATCTATGATACCAAAACCATCCATGATCAAGAAACACACATCACTCCTATCCATCATCCACCAACATCTCATGATGATACACTTGATCCCCATGAACACATAGACAATCCAACAAATGACTTGGATCACATCGCATCCTGCTAAGCATAGTGGCAATCAAGATCCTACTTACGTCAAGCATGAAGAAAAGCAAGTCATAATGGCCACTATTGCGCATTCAAGTGATCAAGACATGACAAGCATAAACAATGATCAAGGGATAACAAGCATGAACAATGATTGAAGAACTACAAGCATGAATCATGATCAAGGAATCACAAGTGTACCTAATGAGAGAGCACATGCATCCCAATCAATAAGCATCAATCATGATCAAAGCACCGGATATCAATCATCTCAACAATCTAATGGTGTTAGTGATACTTCAACGATCATTGAAGCAACCTCATCCAATGAGAGCATCGAGATAGGGACCATTGACAGCCCCTCCAATAACCTTGCTGCCAACAATCCTTCCACTTCCACCATCTCTACTTACAAACTTTATCCTCCACATATTCCATCCCTCGATCAGGACCAACAAAATCATAGCACATACAAAGCAAAAGCTTCAAATCCAATGTCAAAAGCATATGAAGCCAAAAGCGAAGGAAACAATATCAAAGCTATATGGGTCCCAAAGCAAAATGGATCTATCCAAAATGGACCTACCACATCAAGCAAAGAAAAATGTCCAAACCAAATAATCACGCAAGATGTGAAGCAAAATCAAAAGATGAATGTTGTTTATTATAGGTGTCCACCACCTTCCAATTTGTACAAAAATGTTGGTCCTAATCTCCATCCTAATCACCATTCTAATCTGAAATAACCCACCCCCTTATGTGTTTTCTGAGTTTAGTTGGCACCTGATGCGGTTTTGGGTTTTTGCATTTGACAAGCACACATGCATGTATATATATATTCAAAAACACAACAAAATGAAAGTACCCAGATGTTCTATTTTATTGCCATTTCATTTCAAAGCACATATCAACAATACCCACAAGAGATAAAACCAAAATATAGGTTTTTATTACATACCAATGTCGCTGTCCATTGAAATACAAGTCTGAAAAGACATAACAGCAGCTGGGTCAATCTAATCACCCTTGCTATCACTTGCAACACTGCTGATATAGACTCAGAAATGAATAACAGCAACTTTCAAAGAGATATGCTCATACAACAGCCCTTGGAGGCAAGGAATGAAGTGGCTATAGAAGCCACACAAATACCCACGTCCCCCCTGTATACCAGTACGGCCCTGCTGTACCTGAAATCACTGTTGGTACCTTAAAATCTGCTCCAAAACTATCTCAGATCTGATCGCCCTCATCTGCAGACCTGTCACGCCTTGGGTGGATGGAAGAACACTTCAAAACACTCTCCAAAAACATGATATCATCCTCACTGCTGTACGGCTCAGTCATGAAGAGGTACCGCTAGGTTATAGCCTCAGCAACAACACTCCAAATCACACAAAAATCAGGATATATGATCTTCAATCTGCATAGATAATTATAGAGGCAAATACTTGAAGATATATCTGTGTTTACTCCTCCGCTACAAGCTTCAAACCCTCAAAAATAAATAAAGTGAAGCACAGTTGCAACCACTGGATATGGCTGCCCGAGAGCCTCCTTGGGTGGTCTCTCACACCTACAGAAAGCTAATACTAATGGAGGTTTTCATCTCCAAAAGCCCACGATGGTTTCTCAAACCCTCATTTGCAAAGCAAATATCAATCAAAAATGTAATGTCGTGAATAATCCTCTTCCTTTTCATTTTGGCTTTTATATTTCCCATGAGAGGGTCAACCCATAAGGAGGGGAAATATAATATTAAAATTCAACTTTATTACACCATGAGCACCCAAGTCCAAATAGTGACCTACTTGCATTTTATAATTTTTACCAAGTCACTTAATACAACATTATAAAGTCCAAGATTAAATATATAATAATAAATTACAGACTTTAAAATAAATGGGCAAATGAACTCGGAATTTGACGAGCAATAGACCGTTGGAAAGGTCTCATCGAAATGCTCCACCTCCAATCCTGAATTTTCCCCCAACAGTCAAAACCCTAACTTACTAAAAATAGTAAGTTTTAGCCAAGGTGTCCAAAACCATCCAAACGAACTCCCAGAGTTCCCTAACCACATTGGTTAATCTACGAGAACCAAGTATAGACTAACACCGCCTAGGAAAGGGGACATTACATAATCCCACAGCCAAGCTTCCTAATTCCACATCCAAAATCCATAATCCACCATCCCAAGTGTGGCAAGTCAAAAATCCATCAAACAAAGCTATATCATTAACTCATTCCGCCAAACCAAATACATCGCAATTATCCAATTCCACATCCTACATCCCCCATAAAAATACAAATTCACGTCTTAAATCCAAAAAATCCACATCCCAAGTTCATCGTGTTGTGGCAGCAACACTTCACCATAAGGGCTATGATGGTACCCTATCAAAATGCAAACATTCAAATAAGGCCAACTCAGTTATCAATGAGGATCATGACAACATCAAAGGATTGTATACGAGCGCTTGCATCCTGATGAAGCAATTACTCCAAGAAGGTCACTATTGGCATGTTATGACAATCGCATCTACATCAACTAAATCCAATAGACATGGACATGTGAAAATCCTTTGAATATCAAGCTATCAATGTCGTCAAAATAAAAAAAAAAGAGAAAAAAAATAGAAAAAAAAAATCAAAGTAGTAAAGAGAAATCATTCGTCCAATGGAGAAAACCATTTCATGGCGCCTTGGATAAGTACCGTGATGAAAACTTGGTAAACAAGCGTCATGTGTAGATCGATTATCTATGTGACTTACACTTGGGGGCAAGTTGTCTCATCTATCCCATCCTATCATTTCCTTCCTATCCAATCATCCTTATCCATTATATCCGCATACCTATCCCATCATCTTTCCAACCTATCCTCCCTTCCTCTTTTTGATCTTGATAAGGACATGGGCAAAACGTTCAAAAATGCCTTGGACATTTCCTGATATACCTAATTTTTTTGCAAACAATCCTATCACCCTATCGTTGCAAGCATTGTCATGTAAAGTACTAAGCATAATACCTAGAGTGGGGCATATGATTCCTATGCGATATAGTCCTTGGAGATTGCATCTTGAACCCCTCCATCCATTATGAATCTTCCATCCATCTCATCCCTTATCGCCAATCCCTTAATCCATCCATTTAGCATGCATCTCCCATTCATCCCATCCCTTATCGAAATCTCATTATCCATCCATCCAATCCTACCTTTATCCTTGCCCTTAGACTTGGTTTTCCCTTGTCATTGGTATCCAACAAAGAGGCTATTCAAATGTAATCCAATGTCACCTCCCAAAACATGTCAAAAATCCAAAATAATCAAAATATATCAAAAAATCCAAAAAATAAAAATATGTCAAAAATCTAAAAAATCAAAATGTCAAAAATCTAAAAAATCAAAATATGTCAAAAATAAAAAAAAATCAAAAAATGTCAAAAATCGAAAGAAACAAAATCTGTCAAAAATCCAAAAAAAATCAAAACACGTCAAAAGTTCAAAAAAAAAATCAAACATACAAAAATCCAAGCAATAAACCAAATGCAAGCCAAGCCTTAATCCATACTAATCTAGTCAAGCAATCTAGCCAAATCATCCAAAAGCATACCTCGGTTTTGTTTCCTACCTTGTTGTCAACCTCATCAACTCAATCAATCATCATCTTTGGGATATATCGTTCCCTCATCCTTGTGTTGTTCTAGGGATATATCATTCCCCGCAATGACAACACTACCTTATCCAATCAATCAATCATCGATTCTCAGCTTGGCAGGGACAACACCTTGTTTATCATTGTGTGGTTTTGTGCATGCTTGCTTGCTTGCTTGTGTGTGTTATCATTTTACTTGCATTTGTATCAATCCTTGCAACATATTTGTCACAATGACTTCATGGTATTACATATCACGGTGCCCAATGGCATATGTTTGCTTGTGTGCGTTATCATTTTATCTTGCATCAGCATTATCATTTTATCTTGTGTCTGCATTATCATTTCATCTTGTATCCGCATTATCATTTTATCTTACATTAGCATTATCAATTTATCTTGTATCTGCATTATCATTTTATCTTGCATCATCATCTTGCATCTACATCAGCCCTTGTAACCTACCTGCCACAACAGTATCATGGTCTTCCATATCATGGTGCTATACGGCATAGGGTTTCTTGTGACCTTATCAGTTGTCTCATCACAGTACTCACTAAGGTCGTCAAACGCCTTGTGATGTGCTAGGGCATCCTTTTTATGCAATGGATACCTTGTCACCTTGGTTCCTTATACCTTGGTGCATAATATCCTTTGCTATATCAAAATATAGGATTGCTCTTCAAATACCAACATAATCAAATCCCACACATCTCTCTTCATTTCCCTCATCCATTCCTCCATCCATCCAATTTATCATTTCCACCATACCTGTAATGTCCCTTTTGTTGAGGAAATACTTAAACCAAAATCTGCATTCAAAGTGATTCTCAAAGAGACATTAGAAATGTTAGAGAACAATAAATTTCAATGATAAGATCAAGTAAGATCAATGATAATGCTTTCATTTCATTGCTTGTTAAAGGATTATTTATTTCCTAATTGTTACTTGTATATTGATAACCATTCCATAATCCAATCATTCATATTTCTTATTACTTTTCCTCATGGAACTAGGCTTTACATGTATAGGGCGCGCTGAAACCATCTCTTAACCCAGCCTACGGGAACTATGTCCCAGCCTACGGGCTTTAATACGGATGGGATTACTCCGCCTCTCCCTCATAACACCTATCATCCCTTAAAGAAAGAAGTAATAGAGAAACATATATAGAAGTAACAACTACGTTTATCTTTCCATGTCATCTTCCTTCTATTCCTTAACCATGGATGGGGAATTATATGTCTAGGGCGCGTTGAACCCTCTCCAGTGCATTATGAATGGAATTACTTCGCCTTTCCCTAGCATTCTTGTCTAAGGAGCGTTAAACCCTCTCTAATGCATTGTGATGGAATTACCTCGCCTTTCCCTAACAAGACTGCCTCTCCTATAGTTATAGGAAATGGAAGTGATGAGATGGTTATGTTTTTCTCCTCAAGTTTCATAATGTATATATATGTTCATATATGTCTCAATCGTGTTTCTTTATTTAAGAATGTACTTTCAATTAACTATTTGTTCACATAGTATAGTTCTATTTTGCTATATAGTGGGTTTCACTATTTTTATATATAATTTTATTTAATTTACTTAACCAATATCTGAATTTTATGCATACAGATTTCTATTGTAATGGAGATTAACCTTACACATATATATTTACATTGGTTCCTATGCACATAATACTCTTATTACTTGATTTTCATTAACCATAAATTATACATAATCTAACTTACCTGATCGCTGCCCCTTGAATCTTATTTCCTTCTGCTGATTGTTATTTTCTGATTTTATCTCCTCTTTCATAATTACTAATCGCTGCCATAGTGATATGTATAATAGAACATTAATATACATCAATATATCTGCTGCCTTAATCCATGCCTCCCCATTGTATATTCAAACTTCTATATATGTATATATTTAAGCATTGCTTTTGAGGGAGACATCCCTTGTCAAAGGTGATGTCCGCTGCCTTAACTAATCTATTCATTTGATAATAGAGTCTTTACTTCTTTAAAATGCATCGTAGCCTTTTTGAGTAATAAGTCCTTAATATAAAATCTTCCTTTATTAGATTTGCTTATCCCTTTATTTACATATATTTATATTATTATATAATATTTAATAATAATAAGATTTTAATTTATATTTATTATAATAATATTTAATTATTAGTATTTATAATCCTATTTTGATATTTATATCTATCTTACATTTATTATTTATATTTATAATATATCTTGCTAATTATATAATATATTATATATTATATTATTATAATAAATTATTCTAATAATATTAAATTATTAATATTTATTTATATATATTTATATTAATATATTATAATATAATTATTATAATTATAATATTATTTGATAATATTTATAATTGTATTTATTATTTATAAATACAATAAGTGTATTATATTTTAATAAAATAATATTATTATATATGGATAACATTATATATGTTTATTAAATATTATTATATACATGATCATCATCAAAAGCGGCTTCTCTATCTTATCATGATGTTTTAATTTAATTGATGCCTTAATATCGGGTCATGACAATACCGTAGGACCTATCTTGCTTGTGTGCATTATCATTTTATCTTGCATCTACATTATCATTTCATCTTGTATCCGCATTATCATTTTATCTTACATTAGCATTATCATTTTATCTTGCATCTACATCAGTCCTTGTAACCTACCTGCCACAACGGTATCATGGTGTTATAGGCATAGGGTTACTTGTGACCTTATCGGTTGTCTCATCGCGATACTCACTAAGGTAATCAAATGCTTTGTGATGTGCTAGGGTATCCTTTTTATGCAATGGATACCTTGTCACCCTAGTTCCTTATATCTTGGTGTATAATATCCTTTGCTATATCAAAATATAAGATTGCTCTTCAAATACCAGCATAATCAAATCCCACACATTCTCTTCATTTCCCTCATCCATTCCTCCATCCATCCAATCTATCATTCCCACCATACCATAGGACCTATCCTCCATGTCTAGTCTGCACTAACTATTCCTGTTCCATCTTACTTTCTCCATCCCACATTCTTATTCATCCACTTTTCTTCCTCATTCATTTCTTGTCCACTTCTACTTACCCCTTCTTTTCGAGTGCCCACACGAAATTTTTCTGGATGGCCTCTCAAGTAAGCATCATTCCTCTAGTCAATTGGGGCATAATTTATTTCTTTGACACAACGCTACTTCTATTAGTCGTTGCGCCATGTCAATGACAGGCAAATTGATGAGCACACGCTTATACTGAGAAGGGGGGTGAATCAGTATAAGACTATCTTTTACTTTTTCAAAACTTAATCAACCACAACAACTACAAACATACAAGATCTAACAATTTAGAACACAAGATTTACGTGGAAACCCTTTCGAGAGAAAACCACAGATAAGAGTCTGCTTGGATCTATTGTCCAAATCCAATTACAATAAAATCAATACTTTTACATATCTTCTTTGTAGGCAGCAACCTACTGGAGACACCAATCCCCACTAATCTTTGTAGGCACCAACCCACTGGAGACACCAATCCCCACTACTAAGCACCAACTTAGCAAGAGGCGCCAATCTCTTCTTTTAAGAGGCACCAACCTCCAAAGATTTCACCTTCTTGTAGTTTCTTCAATGGATCATTTAAACCTTCTTCATAAGATCACCATACATACTCTCCTTCACAAGATTAATATCACCTTCTTCAACATATATTTTCCTTTAGAAATCTGCTCCAACCTTCTTCAAAACAAATCTGAAATACTCTTCATAATTTTCTGCTCTAGGACTGCTCTAGATCTGCTCTTATTCAAATAATATTCATTGCATTGCTTACTTAAAAACCCTCATCTCATCTTCCTTAAATACCTTCTAATATGCCTCTTCACAAGGGAGGCGATCTTTCCAATGGGGACGACTTGTCCCAAGACAGGCGTCACTTCCAAAGAGGTCGACCTCTTATGATTTTAATAATTTTTATTTTTAATTTAAAATCAAGGCGCCAATGTAGAGAAGGGTCGGCCAGCATAAATATAATATTTTTGTTTCAAATTTGGGCGCCATAATTAGCATGAAGTCGGCCACATTAACACTTTATTTCTTCAAGAGGGCACCAAGACTGGATGAGGTTGGCCAGCAGATATGACTTTAATTTAATTTCTTTCTTGGTCGGCCATCTCCACTTATTCTTCCTTGTCTTCAACAAACTTATCATCACGGTAGTCCTCCTTTGACATCAATGACAATAATTCTAACACAAAATGTAGACACCTAAAATCGACCTTGCCTTACACAACATTACTAACATTATTCATCTTGTGACATCTTGCAACACTTTCATCCTAGGACCCTTTTATGTCCAATTAATTAAAGAAGTTTATTTATTTAATTAATTGTGTCCAATTTTCTCTCTAATTAAATTAATTAAATTTATTTAATTAATTTAATTTTCCTACATCACTCCCATCCTATAATTCATTAAATAATTTTATTTAATTAATTATTCTCCACCAACTTTGCACAAAAATCTAAAAATAACTAACTCCATCTACACTCTTCATTTCAATCCTAGTTGACTACATGAGGATAGGTCCTATCCTTCCCAAATGTCCTCTCACTTAATCTCATCCATTCATTTACACTTAATCACAACCTAAGTTACCGGATTCGTCCCATGGAGCCCCGGATCCGGGTTCAGTTCGAACCGGATTTGAGATGCAGTTTGGTTCGTGTTTGGATTCGCTGCGGGTACGGAATAATCTTTGTGGGTTCGCCTGTGACGAACCCATAACGTATTTGACGAATTTCTTCATGAGATCAACGAATCTCACGCTGAATCAGCTCGAACCCATACGCCGCTAGGAAAAATCGACGAGTTCAGAAAAATTTCCAGCATGAAATATTTAGGGCGTGAGACAATTATTCGAGCACTATAATGAGCGAAGGTGACCATACTAATATTAATATTTATTTATTTGACTTATTAATATTAATATTAATGTTCGTGAACTTATTAATATTTATTAATAATTTTGGGAATAATTTATTAATATTAATGTTATATTATAATATTTAAATTAATATTAATATTAATGTTATATTATAATATTTAATATTAATGTTATATATTAATATTTAAAAATTTCTTTGTTGAAACTCCTTGATGTATGAAAATATTTTTGGGAAAGTTATTAGTTTGCGTTGAAAATGATGTATCTATTTAATAATATAAATATTATAACATTTAAATTAATATAAATGTTAATATATAAATATTATAATAATATAAATATATTATAATATTATATTTATATTAATAATAGAAATGTTATAATATAATATAATAGTGTTATAATATAATATAATAATGTTATTATATATATATGAACGAACTGAACCCAATCCCAAAATTTTTTTTGGCCGAATCCACGAACCGAACCCACGAACCCGAACCGGCAACTTAGATCACAACCATTCATCTCTAATCTAATCCTAGCCATCCATCCTCTCATCCAAGATCATATAAATATCTCCTTCAATCAACTCATTTGGAGTAATGAAGAATTGGAGAAATAAACTCATGAAAAATTGATTATGTTGGTTTATTGAGCAATCCATATTTGAGCAATCACATCATATCAAAAGAGCATATCAAGTAGGACAAGGGCGCACTCTACTTCCACTCCAGGAGGACTAAGAGTAATTTGAGGTGAAAAGTATTGTGTTATTGCATTATCTTTTGTATTTCCTCGTCATTTTTCCGCTCTTCAAGTATTTCTAGAGAAGGAAAGATTTCCCAAAGGAACCTATAATAAATTGAAATATAAGAAAATTGGACCCTGCAAAATTCTGCGAAAATTCTCTAATAACGCCTATGAGGTTGATCTTCCACCAAGAATAGATATTTCACTAATCTTCAATGTTGCTGATCTACACCTATATGTAGGAAATGATAGCGTTGCTACAAATGGTGAAGATGTTACAAACATTGTTGATTGGATTGACCAAATTCTAGAACATTGTAGAGAAGAAATTTGTAAAATACTACAGGAAAGGGTTGAGAAGAAGACCAAAAACAAACATTCTGGTAAGATGGAAAGGAAAGGGGTCTGCAGAAAACGAATGGTTATCTAAAGCAAAATTTGCTCATTTGAGCAAAAGGTCAGTTTAGTTCCTAGGGTCAGTTTAGTTCGTAGGAGCTTTGTGAGCAAAGGCTCACATTTTTTTATCTTGGGTGTCCAATGCTGGAGCACCTTAACGACCAAGGGCAATCCACATCATTTTTATTTTTTTTTTATTTTTTTTAACAGGAAGAAAAACATTTTTTTTAATTTTTACCCTACTTGTTTTGTCTTCAAGTGTTTGATGAGAAAAGCATATCTGATTTCATTTTATCCACATAAGTTCTAGAAGTATAAGTTGATCTTATCCTATCCTCACAAGTTTAGAAGCATAAGCTAATCTGATCTTATCCTCACAAGGTCTAGAAGCATAAGCTGATCTTATCTTATCTTGACAAGTTCTAGAAACATATCAGTTATTAACTTATCCTCACAAGCTCAAGAAGTTTCCAAGAGGTGGAGAGTGGTTAAAACAGAACCTATATAAAGATGACTAGGTAAAAAAACCTGTGAGACAACTTCTTATACCAGCAAACTGAAGATCAGCCTTCCTATGTCTGCAATAGGGATCTTTCAGATTGGCTACATAAATAGTCAGCAGAAGTGCCTGAGTGCTGTTGCGAGCCTGAGTACTGTTGTGAGTCTAGGTTTTTGGTTTTGCTTTCCAATTTTGTTTTAGTTCATTGTGACTACTATCACTACCTATGTGGCTAGATTGTTACCAAGACTGTTTTGTGTTGAGGCATAATCTCAACTTGGCTCTATATTGCAAATTGAAGATTTTAATAAATTCTGAGTTCTGTTTTAATTTGATTGTTCCCAAGTTTCTGCTGTGTAACTCTAGTCTGCAGTGCTTGGATTTTGTTGAACCACTCTAGTTACTGCACCATATTTACTATTATCAACATGTTACCTAGCCTACCTGTTAAAGGGATAAGAGGCATTAAGGCAAGGGAACGAATGTTTGTCCTATGCAGAAAAGAAAGGAAGAAAGAATAGCAGGGTCAAGTAAGGAATCTTGGAAACCCCCTCCCCCAAGCTTTGTCAAGCTAAATTTTAATGGAGCTTCACAAGGGAATCCAAAGGCTGTTGGTGCAAGAAGGAAAGAAAGAAAGAAATCAAATTAATTTTCAGAAATGACCAAAAGTAGGTGAATAGGACTCGAGAATACACCAATTTATAATAGAAAGTTCTAGGACTTGAGAGAATCCTAGAGAGGCCCACAAAGGGGAAGAACCAAAAACAAAGGAATATAAAATACAATACAACTATGGACCACAAACACAAGTGGTAAAGAAATTAATACAAATAGCCAAGTAGGGGGAACAAGAACCCCAAAGAACATACATTGAGGAGTCCTGGAGAGATGGGAAAGTCTCATCGAGTATCACAGTTTAGGCCTAAAATCGAGAAGTCATTGATGTCATCGTCAAGCACTGTGAAAGCACCAATACAAAATCTGATGGTGTTCATCAGGGAGTGCTTGAGGCCAAGAGAGCCGAGCTAGGGGATTCTAAGACTGATTTTGCAGAATGAAGTAGGAGATTTTATTCATGGTGGCTCTTTATTCTTTGGGCACAAGATAAATAATGAAGTAGAATAGGAGGAAGTTGTGGCAGGAATGGAGGTAGCATCTTCAATTGGCATTTGAAATCTTGTAGTTAAAGGGGATTTGCTTATTGTAATCAATGCATTGAAGAAGAGTTGTCCCAATTAGAAGCTTCCAAGATACCTTGAAAAGGCGAATCTCATCAAGACGTGTTTCAAGGAGGTTACTTACTCTCATTGTTGAAGGGCAGCAAACTCAGTGGCAGATTACTTAGCCAACTATGGAGTTGATTAGGTTCCACTAACAACATTATACAGTAGTCATGGTTCTGCATGGGGGTGAAATTGGTCATTTTTTAAACTTTCTTCCTCGATAATTTTTAAAGTTGATATATTTTTAATGGACAGTTTACTTGTAGAATTGTGAGTGGCAGTGTGGGATGTTTATTTCTCTAGCCGAAGGTACTTCGAAGATTTTGGTAAGGAGATTTTTGGCTCATGGCAGTTTACTGCCTTAGCCTGCTATGGTGTGTTCAAATGTGGCTGGGTAGTTATTTCAACAGATGCGGAGGATGTTGGGGATTGTAGGTTGGCAATGGTAGCTTTGGCACCTGGCTTTGATTTTGGTGTGGAGTTGTTCAATTATTCTTTGCATGATGTTAATAATGGGGAGCAGGACGGGACTAGGAAAGACAGATCCTAGGTGAAAAGAAAGAGTGGCGGATAAGAGATTGAAGGCAATTTTTGTTTGTAACAATGATGCAGTACTAGGGTTTATTAAAGGCATCTTAGGAGAGAAGGGCCTAGGGTTATCAAGGAAGCCAAAGTCAAAAGCGTCCATAGGAGTTGATTTTGTCTCTAAGCTAGCAATGGTGGTTCCTAGTGCAGAGATGTGGCTCTGGTTGCTCTGATTGTTTCTCCCAGATCATTTTGGTGATGTGGAGTTGGTGTAGGAGATGGAAGGTGCTGGTTTCTTAGTGCAAAAGGAAGTGAAAAGGCCCGAGGGGGCTGCGTCTCTAAATTATCCAGCTTCAAATGGTATAGAGTGTTTGGATCGAGAGGTGGTATGAAGGGAATTCTATCTGCTAAAAGCTTATTGCAATGATGTGGGGAAGGTATCGCGGATCTGTATGTAACCTACAATAATGGGTGCTTGAAAGTTGCCATTGACTTTCAATCTCAGGCTTCTGTGGTGATTCCATTCATTGTGCCTGGTGCAAAAGGGAATTGTGCCGTGGTGTATGTTTCCCTTCTCTTGGTAGGTCTATACAGGAGCAACTTGCTGCAGAGAAAGAGAATTTGAAGGGTGGTTAGGTGGAAGAGGTAGTCAGTTGTGGAGAAGAAGGCAATGTTGATAGGGCATGCTGTAGTGTTTGTTGAAAAAAGTGCTGTGGGGTTTGTTCTTGGTGGTTGTTTGTTTGCAGCTGTGAGTCTCATCAGCATAGTCGGTTCTGGTTGCTTCCTTTTTTTGTTTTCCCGTGGGGTGTTAGCTGTATGGCGCAGTAGGTCATAGGGTTTTTGGCTATGCAGTTTTAGAGCAGTATGTCTGTGTACCAGCTCTGCTGATTATATCGGGCACTATTTTGTATCTAGTTTTTACAATTACACATAGTTTGTACAACCACTATGGTTGGTATGTCCATAAAAGTTGATGAGTATTTTTCTATATTTCTCCAAGGGTGGGGTATTTTTCTATATTTCTCCAAGGGTGGGGGCCCCAATAGATTCCCCAACTAATTAATTAAAAAAAACACGTTACCTAACCATGGCATGTATATAAGAGATCCCAAGAGTCATTACAAAAAATAAAATACACCGCTACACACGGATGCATCCTGGGCCCTTTCCCATTCGTCCCAATCCCCCTCCCATTTCCAAAATGCAAGGGTGACCAGAAAACCTCCCGACCATCCCCTAGTCTGCTACAAAGTGGAGAGACATCCCCAAAACACATAAAAATGGAAAGAAAAAAGGAGCATAATTACAGCTATTCTTCTAAACTATAAAATGATCATTCTGTGAAAAAAGATATGCCTGTTAGAATCAGATACAATTCATATTGTCCTTGTACATTTTCAAACAATCTCATATCTATTTCTCTCAGTATTTATATATAATAATTTATGATATCATTTATTCACAGTTAGTTCATTTGTTAGGTAATTTACAGAAACAACATGGGTGCAGGCATCATATTGGCCGTTTGACTTAATATATATTTGCAGAATTCAAGCTCGGCATATTTGGATTTGATAAAAAATTCAAATTGTGAAAACATATTAGGATATGTACAAGAATTATGTAAAAAAGGGCGTCATGTACAGCAAAAGAATGTCTAAACTTCAATCTTTATGTCATGTACAGCTATCTAAACTTCAATCTTTATGTCATGTACAGCTACACTTGTAAAATTTTCCCCATTTATTGATCAAAATTTCAATATGCTGCTATACCCTGCTGTCCTCCAAAAAAAGCCTCCCATAATTGCCATTCCCAAAAAAAGGCCTCCAGGCACTGCCATCCCGAAAATGGCCTCGGAACATAGATAAAATTAAGGATACATCAAAACTAACATTAAGGATGAGACTCCTCAATAGCAGTCAAGTAAAAACTAAATGGGAAGCTGTCCACTGTTAAAACAGAGATATTTTTGTGGATTGACAGAAGTGAGAGAAGCCATAACTATCTCGTTTTGGAGTCATCAGATGAAACAAATGGTCAAAAGCATCAATTTCTGCTCTGATTGTTGCCATTTCATTACACTGATTAGATCAATTCTGAGCGCTAGGTACAGATCAATAATTCTAAAAAGAAATTAACTAGTTCTGAAATATCAACATGTTGAGTGTTTCTCAGAGCAAACATAATTGTATGAAGACAAAAGTATATTAATTAGTAACTTAGCCAGTCATAGAAAAACTTTCAAGCATCATGCAAAGCAAACAAGAATAAGCACTTCTATCTCTCTATTAAATATGAATAAACACATCTTGCTTCCTCCCTCTCTCTTTCGTGTGTGCACGTAAATGGTTATCTATTAGAAGCTTATCGCAACAAATGATACCACTGTGTGTAGATGGTTATCGAGTAGAAACCATCCAAACTGTGTGGTGCAATGCTTAAAACTTAGCATACTTGTCATTTCACTAAACATTGCTATTCATAATCTAGTGTGATTCATAATTAAAAGATTGGCTATACAAACTCTAGGTCTGATATCGTACCTGCAAAGGAGAATCACCAGAAGCCGGTTTTACACCTGTGACAGAACATCCCATGATCAAGCCATACCTACGGACACCTCTGTACCACTTTGGTCCAATTCTCTTTAACTTGACATCTTTAAAACCTGCTTTTTGGAACCATTCAATATATTCCTCCTCCTTTGGGAATAACATCCACATGTCTGCAAAGAAGCGAGATAGCCAGAATGTTGGATACACTGGACCAATCAAGCATGCTTTCCCACCCAACTTCAAAACTCTGTAAGCTTCTTTGATTCCCCTCTGGGGATCTGGCCAATACTCTATGCTGAGAAATAAGGAATACAAACTTCTATTTGTAAATTCTCTGATATTGTCAAAAATGCAAGGAAAGCAAAAGAAAATTTATTTATTTCAGAATCAATTACATTTAGTTATTTTATTATGTATTATTTCTTAAGAGATGACACATTTTCAGAGGCAAAGAAAAGATCGAAAATAAATTATATTCTTTGGTTATGGAATGCAGAGATGGTTATGATGAGCTATTTCCTTTCAATTTGAAGTAAACAAGAATAGATAAATAAGCTATGTATATCTCAGAGCATGCAAATGACGGTAAAAATAAACTTCGATTCATTATTTAACCACGTATAAGCATAAAAATATTCATCACAATGCTCAAGGTCTGGAATGCTTGTGCTAGGGCATCCAAAAGATGGTAAAAATGAAATCTGCTTCATTCTTTGACCACCAATAAGCATAAAAATATTCATTTCAATAACCCAGGGCTGTAACACATGAATGGAAATTTAGAGAAATTGGTGATATTTCTTAAGGGACAGTAAATGGATCTGAAACTCCATGTCAATATAAGTGGAAGCAAATGTACATTTCTCAAGATAAACAGGTACACTTTAAAAACATTTTCACTTCCTTGTTTAAAACAATGTTTATATGAGAATAATATCGTAAAGACTAAAAGTACTACATGCATAATTTTGCATATATTAAAATTCTCCAACATTGCTCCATATTTCATACAAGAAACCACAGCCATAAAGGAAAGTCATTAGACCACTGGATGGGGCAGGGCTTACAGTTGTCTTCAATCTTCTTACATCAAACAAGAATTCTAGATGAGACTTTTTTCTCAAAACTATACCTCAACTTGAATTTAAAATTTTGAAATTATTGCTTGTACAATTTTTCTATGCAATTTATCAAACTACTAGTTTCTGTTTATTGCTATTTTTTCAAGAAAGGGTTAGGGATAACTATGTTCCAAGCAGATTTATTTGTAAGTATTAGGAACTCTCTGAGAATGCAAAACACGTTAAGATCATTTTGTTCCTTGCCAAAAATATATTTGTGTAGAAACATCCATTGAATTTACTGTTCAAATAATGCTGAGATTGGAATAAACGGCATTTAGACCTGTTCTTAAAACAGTACCCTAGCAAACGAGATTCAGGACTGAACTCTTCTATACAAACAAGAGATAAATACAACAAAAACAAGAATGTGGAACATAATCTTCAATGAACTGTCAGTATGATTGAAAGAACGAGCTTTACAATAACTGGGTAGATGCTAGAGATATTTGACATCGTTGTATGTAGATATCAGTATGATTGTTTTTGTGCTGGTTTTGAATTATGGTACGAATAAGTCTGCATTGTTTTGATTAAAAGTCTAAAAAAACTCATGAAAAATGACTGGGTAAGTAGACAATCTGATCCTTAATCAGTGTATAAGGTTATGCATGTGATTTTCACAAGTAAATAAATGAAGTAATAATTTAATACAACTGCCAGAGAAAAGAGAAGCAAGGGGCAACCTTCCAGCAGACACATATCTATCTGCATAATCTGTAGGAAATGGGAGATCCTCTGCATCACCCTCCAAGATTTTACATTCCTTGAGGGGCTCCTTTTTTTTGGCTTTGGCAAGTTGATGAGGAGACTGGTCCAAAATGGTTACATTCTTTGCATCAACATGCTTTACAATACCCAATGTTGTAAATCCAGTGCCTCCTCCAACATCGACAACAATCATGTCTCTGCTCCAAAGGTCTGCAGGCTCAAGGGCATCATCTCTCATGTCTTCTGTCCAGTGACCAGGATTAATAACATGGTCATATATTATGGAAAGGAATCTATAGAACCAAAACGCTTCTTGTTTGTGCTGAATAAACCGAGGCTGTGAAGCTGGTCTGGATGAAGATACACTGCATCTAGCAACTCTTGTGCCCATTCTTGTTCTGTTCTTCAATATGGGGACTGAGAAATATAATTTTGGCAAAGATACTCCAACGATGCTGGCATTTGAAACGCACAAACCACGGCAACTGGGTTTAAAAGAACTCATCTGATAATGGTTGAGAGAGCTTCTAAGGGATGGATTTGATGGGTTTTTTAGAGAAAGAGCTACTGTCACAGCTCCACTGCCCGCGATGGCCATTGAAGCCATTGCCGATGTCCTCAAAAATTAGATTAGAGAGTCAAGCAATAATTTGCCTGCAAAAATAGGAGCAACCCTGACATTAGAAGGTTGATTGATATCATTACCTTCAGCAACAAATTGAAGACACGAAATGGAAACCGTTTTGCTTCTGTCATTCTTCAGTTACTTTTGTCACTGTTAATATAGTACTATAGTCTTATGTCACTGAGTGAAACATATCACAGGGACTACTATCTTGATTATCAAGCTAAAACCACAAACATAACTTTATAGAAATCGGAACAGTCCAGTTTTTGTCTGTTGAAACCCATTCAAATTCTTAACTGGCGGAACAGTGCTCAAAAACACTAAAAGCAACACAAAAAACCCAGATATTAAAATCCATTCCTAACTCTGGATAACGTAGCAGCATTTACAAATTACTCCAGCTATGCAACACCCAGTTGGCTAAAACCACTTAAGAAACTATATGTCATAAACCCACTTGAAGAAACACTCAGTAATGTATAAGCCAAGTGCCAAAATCCAATTAAGATTACCCAGAACACATGCTTTCAACACCTGGTTTATTAAAATTATCCTTCCGTGTTACAGAGTTGAAAGTGGTTGTATGCTTCTTCATTCATTCAAGCATGCTGTACATGTGGCAGGAATGCAAACAGAAAGCTTTAAAAAAAAAAAAAAACTGATTTAATCAATTCAAAGCTTACCAAGACTACCCCTGTTGAACATCAGTTACATCTGCACGGTGAAAGTATGTGGTTAAGCAGGACTAGTAAGCATGGCCCAATGAGCATTACAGTGGAGTACAACGGAAGAGATGTAATTCAGAAGTGCTGCTCAAACATTAGGGATAGCATATTAAACATCACATTGATAATTGATGTTTGTGTTTCGTTTAACAATTTCATTGGTCCAAATAAGTGACTGGATCAGGCTGTCGATTTCCTTCCACGTGGAGATCTTACCACCTCAATTCAAGAAGTTGTCATTTTCAAGGTGATTCTATACTATAAAGCAATTCTACCAAAGCTAGAAATCAAAAGTGTAGGGGTTAAGGTTTCGCAAGCCCCCTCGACCTTTTTTTTTGGTTTTAAATTTATTCAAGCCTCCTCAATCTTGATCTCCCAAGTACCTCAATATTTGTGAAATGAAATAAAATTTAAGTCACTCTTTTTTTATTAGTGAAGTTGAATGTTTATTTGGATTGTTGAGTCAAACACTTTTTAGATTTTGGTTTTTAGTTAAGGAAGTCAATAATCCAACACACGATAATTCATGTTTTTTAAAGTTAACTAAGTGAATGATGTGTTGGTATTTATTGTTGAGGTGAATCTTTAGGTGGATTTGTCGATTTGAGCAATTTGGTGGGGGTCGTCATACCTTCACTTAAGTTAGGTGAGTTCCCTTGGAATTTGTTGACCTCTTGCAATGTCAACCTACTTATTCATAGCATTGAGTTGGTTGATAATGAGTGGCAACATTAGAATGGATGCAAATGTAAATTGCTATCATAAATTTTGTTCAATAAGTTTTAGGTTGTCCAAACATAGGGAAATGGGGGAAGGATTTTACATGTGGAGAATAGTTTAATATTGGCATATGTGTAGTTAAATATTTGTTCGATTATGTTGAAGAATATTGATGAGATGCTTTTGTTTGTTTTTTGTGTTTTATAATATTTTTAATTTCCTATGGTATTTTTGTTGTCTAGCTCCATTATTAACCAATAAATTGATGCAGAAAGGGCGTGCATTCAACTCAACGGATCTATAGATCCTTTATCAAGCAACCTAATGGCTATAATGTGTTACATTTCAATATGTCAAACTAGGGAATCATATTCTTCTTGGATGGTACCTATACTATATGTACAGTCAAGGATTCCTGAGTAAAACCTAGAAGTTGTGCATAGAAACAAACTATGAAAAAGGAAACAAATTCTAATTTGCAAAGAACAACAGTTGCTACAACTAGGTAATCCTGTTAAGCAATAATAAATACCACATTCAATAGAAAAATAGTCTATGTAAATCACAGTACAAAAACAGTCTATGTACTAAGTCAGTGATCACCTTGAATATTCCCTAATTCAATAAATCATAATAACTTAATGAACTAACAATGTAAACTAACAAGAGAACTACAGTTATCTCAAATGGCCCTTATTTGAGTGACTGCAATCTCATAAAAATCTAAATCAAATCACTTCTTATTTCAACTACTCATTGACTGAATCTAAATCTATATTCTTTATTGAATTCTAGAAGATGTAATTACAATAACAAGAACTTGACAATACAATATCTCTTCTAACTCTCTTTTGTCATATACAAAATTTATTATATATAGATAGGATCCAAGCCTCATATTTGAATTGAACTTCTAAACAATTGTCCTACACTTGTCCATTCTCCCCACAAACATAGGAAGAAGACTTTATTATTATTCTAATAGATCAGAAGTAGGAAACTACCTATCACAAAGGTAATCCATATATCACGGTCCTACTATGATTCTTCTTATTCACTATAAAGATAGGCATAAATGAAAACAGAACATCATTGGATTAATCACAAACCATGATCTAAGCTCCTCTTAATCTTTATGACTATGTCAACTATTGAAGATAAAACCGTGGAGGAATGGGAGGAGTTATGGTTAAACCATGCCCACTTGGTTCAAGATCCTTCTTTGGTTGCGACTACTGCATTCTCAATTATAGATAAACACCTTTGTTGTGGGTTGACAGATGGCCTTTGCCATAAGTAACAGTGTACTTGTTGCATAAGGGTTAGTTTCTCCATATAGTATTTATACATCACAAAATACCATAATTAACAGAAATTAATATCACATTTATAAATAATCATTAATTCACACATAATCATTCATCAACATATCATGTACTATTCTTAATGCTTTCAAGTCTTAAAGGTAATCATAAGCATAGATAATGTCTAGGAAAGTCTGGAAATGTCTTTGGAAAGTATGAACTTAAATAAGGGAACTAGAACAAAATAAAGTCCCATCACACCCCTAACTAAATGTGTTGCTTGTCCTTAAGCAACCAGGGCCTCTGATTATACTAGAATGCAATCTCTATGTAATCCATGGGTTCCATGACTCCTTGATCATGCTTAAGATAGAAACCTTTATGTTCAACCAACCTATCCCATCTGGCCTGCTCTGCTGCTTGAGATGTTTTCTATCCCTGCCAATGTGGGATTGGATATAGGAGAAGAGGAGGATGAAACACTAGAGGAAGCCAGGTAATTCTATGCTCAATAGCTAATTTGATGTAACTGTGTGTCCTAGTAATTGATGCTAAGAAATTGAAGACAGTGGGATTCTTTTCTTCTTAATTCATGTTTCAACTCATTCCACCTGCCTCTTGACAAGTTCAATGCCTCCTTACCAGTGCCATTAGCTAATTCCTTAAATTTCTTATAATTTGTTGCTCTATATTCAAAGAGTTTTTCTTCCACCTTAGGGTATTAGATAAGATTGATCCATTCTACTACTATCCAATTGGGATCTTGGGCCTCTGCCCGGATTTTGAGGGGAATTGATTTCTCCCTCTCATTATATTGTTGTTGAAGGACCCCTCTCCAATGTTCATTCTGTATGAATGATGCTAGGGCTTTTATCTACACATCCCTAATAACAATTAAGGGATTCCAAGTAGTGTCATAAGGAATAGCCAATTCATGCAAATAAAATTCACATAAATGATTCCGCATCTCCAGGGTAGCTCTCTAGTAGGCTATAAAAAACAATTCAAGTGTAAAAGGGGAAATAGGAGCATCATTATACAATTGACTAAACTGTAAACTCAAGTATTGCTCTTGTAAGTAAAGGGCATAAACCCTCACAGGAGGTCTACATCTCATAAGTTGTACAGTCATGTCCACCATCCTATTTGTTTTGAATCTCAATCTCCTTATCTCCTTATTTTCTCCTCAATCTCCTTTCTATGCTTCTCTTTCATCTCATGTTGTTCATTTACTACTTCCTCTATTTTCTCCCACAGTTGCAAGCTAATAGTCAACAGGGTTGATGGTGCAACTTCTTCTTGATGATCATCCTACTGCTTAGGCTCTGAACTTCTCCTATTTATTTCTTTAATGGCCAATTGAGCCAATTGATCTAGTCCTATTCCCTATTGTTGATAAATGTGCAACTAATTTTCCAATCTTTTAACCCTCTCATTCAACCTAGTCTCCTTTTGTTGGTATTCATGCAGTTGTTTTTCCAATGATGCAATCTTTTGTAAATCTACCTACAGCTCATCAATCTTCTCCTCAGTTTTCTCCTCTTTATCTAACAATAATTCCTCTTTTTGAATTTCATCAAAGGATGTTGACAATTCTTGGTTTCTTGCATCAAGAGGAGGTTGAGGTTGTTTTCTTTCTATGAACAAATCTTCTTCCTCTGATTTTGTTTCAATTTCCATAACATTTGATTGTGCCATATTCAACTGCTCCTTGTTAACAAATAGATGTTCTCTTTCTAACTCTGTATCGGATTGCACATCAACCACCCTCTTTTGTTTAGGAGGAATTTTTCCTCCTATAATTCCTTTTTCTTTTAGGTGGCTAGAGTGCCTTGGTGGTTGGGTAGATATTTTTTGTTTCTTCTTGGCTTTAGAGGGAGAAAAGGACAGTTTTCTATTCTTATTGGGCTTGGAAGTAGAAGGAGGGTTCTTGGAAATTTTAGATGCTATGGGTTGTGAATCAGTAGTTTCAAGTAGCATTCCTTGCTTTTCAAATTGTTCAATGTGGCTACATGATTATGAAGATGGATGTTCTGGCAATGGGGTTGGTACCGGTGAAGCTGCAGGAGTGGGAAACTTTGTAGGTTTGTCCATTGGGTTATTAGTGTATGGAGTCGAATGCTCCAAAATGGCATCATGGCTACAGGTAGGTGAAGTCATTGGTTGGAAATAGGTTGAAGAAGCTTCCTCCCCTTCCTCTGATTGTATATTCTCTACTATGCCTCATCTTCCCTAACTGGTACAGTCCTCAAGGTATATCATCAATGTGGTTGACCTTAAGAAAATTTTCCCAAAGAATGGTTGGGAACTAAACAAACAAACTTCTTTTCACCAATAATATAACCAGACAATCATGTGACAGGAATGATTGGTTTCCTTTCCACTTATAATCAATAGACATTCTTTTTAGCAGATTAAATAGAAAATTTGGAACATTTACAACTCTACCATGATGGAGATGACTCAATAGTTTAAAATGCATAGTATATAATAATGATTGTCTTCCATCACAGGTTAAATACTCAATGATTATAAATAGAAACAGAAGCCCATAACCAAGGTAGAGAGACACATTTAGTACCTTGAGATGAGGAGTCTAGTCTTTCACCAGGTTGGACAAATTCAGCTCTTGTTGTCATGGCAACAACTTTTACAAGAAATTCCTCTCCAACTATAGGTAACCCCATTACCTCTACAATAGCAATCTCTGAAGCATCAACCCTTAATCCCCTAACTATTGCTTCATTATGTTGAAACCTTCTTGCAAATTGTTGAGTCATGGCTTCATTGTATTCGATCAGTCTAAGGAAATAGTCAAGCCATACGGCTTGTTGGAAAATAGGCATATAGTTTGGGTCACTTAACAATATTGTATGATCCGTTGGTTCTTTCTTGATGGGATCCCCATCCATCGCGTGACACTTCTTATTTCCTCTATAGCTTCAATTACCTGTTTGCCAAGCCTTTATGAAATTATCTACTGTTGGAACCAATTTCCACCCTATTTTTCCTTTCTTCTTGTTTCTGCATGTGCATCTATTAGTTGCTACTGATCAATTGTGTATGCTATGCAGCAAGTAGCCATAAATTATGAAAAGAAAAAAATTGGCATTAGTGATGGGATGTGATATCATTTCTACATATGAAATCCCCCAACTAAGGATGCATTTGTCTGCAAATGAAATGTGAAGACAGTGAGGATGTACAGGATATAGGGGTGAAAGCATTGGGAATTGTGCATAATAGTGGAATAAATGATTGTGTAAGGTAAGATTGCTATAAAAGAAATATAATTATTGTTAATTAATGGAAGGTGTGAGATAAATATCAGTTGAATCCTGACGAGGTGATAGATGATGCATGTGAAGAGGCTAACATGGCAGCTAGAACAACTGATGTTAAAAAGTGTGCTGAAGTGAATTAAGTGGATGTGATGTGAAGAAAGTGTGTTGGAGAGAAGAGTAGGATATTTATGATACATGGCTGGAAAGTACAAATGTAGAAAAAAGAGTGGTGGCATGCGGATGTCATGAATGAATGTGTTGCAAGCAAGAGTGGCTACATGCATGGAGGCATAAATGTGTGATGTGAAATTTGTAGTGGCTGTGTGGATAAAGTGAACAGGTCCCAAGTGGAATGGTTGCGGGTGCAGTGGCTACATGTCATTTAAAACAGTTGGAAAGCCTCGACTAGAGGTCCCATGTGGAGAGTGGTTGCAGGTGCCAGCAACTTCATGCAACTGGATGTGGTGTAGCTTATTTGGTGGATTTCTTTTGTTTTTTTAATTTATTTACAAGGGTAGAGAAGATCATATCTGAGGAGTGATAGCAGATGAGCTTGTGGCCTTATCTACTATTATATCATTGGGAGCAACTATGTATGGAATGCATGTTGCATTTGGTAGTGAATGTTGTGGAACTTGTGCATCAACATGTCCTATCAACTGCTAGAGAAAATTTTCTTTATCCAATGGCTTCTTATAAAGCTTCAAATAGTGTTCGTTTACCATAAGTGAAAATCTGACTGGATCAATTGTAGTAAGGTGGACTACACCATTGGAAAGAACTTCTCTTATTTCATAAGGACCCAACCATCTAGTCTGCAATTTACCTTTGTGGTCCTTATATATGGAGTCATATAGTAGGGCTTAGTCACTTGTGTGAAACTCTTTAGTCTTGATGTACTAGTCATGCCATTTGATTCTTTACTTTTGGATTATTCTATGTGGTGAACTACCTCCATTCTCAATTCTTCTAAAGCATTAAGCTGGTGTAACCTATATTGTTGAGTTGTAGATAAATCCATTCCTAGTTGTATGGTGGTTCTCAATGTTTTGTATTCAAATTCAATAGGGAGGACAACCTTTTTGCCATAAACTAGTTCATAGGGTGTATACCCTATTGTAGTTTTCCATGTGGTTTTGTATGCCCAGACTACCTCTGAGAGTCTGGCTACCCAATCTTTTATGTGCAATGCAACTGTCTTTATTAATATTGCCTCAATTTCCCTATTTTTGATCTCAACCTGGCCATTTGATTGTGGATGATAAGGAGTGGATTGCTTATGTTTGATTTCATATTCCTGAATCAGACTAGTAATCAGGGCTAATGTGAACTGTGGTCCCTGATCAATAACTATTTCCCTTGGCACTCCATATCTGGTAAATATTTCCTCATACAAAAATGTGGCCACCTTACTATCTCTTGCAACCTTGAGAGCTTTGACCTCCACCCATTTGGTTAGGTAATCAGTACATACTAGTATGTATTCTTTATTGTTAGAGGGAGGATCAATGGGCCCAATAAAATTAATGCCCCATTTGTCAAAGGGTGTAATCACCAATTGTGGTTGCAGGGGCATCTCATCACTTCTTGTAGGTCTTCCTATCCTTTGATAGCGGTCACATCTCCTTGTATATTAAATTGTATCTTTGTGCAGTGTTGACCAATAATATCCAGTAGTTAAGATCTTGAGTGTTGTTTGTTTGGCTACAAAATGCCCCCCACAAGGTTCATCATGGTATGCTTTAAGAATGTCATATACTTCATCTTCTCTTATACATCTATGCATAACATAATCAGGTCATGTGTAAAAGAGGTAGCCAACTACCCATGAGTAGGGGAAGCTACGTTCAACCAAATGGCACCTTTCTCTTGGTGAAAGATGTGGAGGTGTTTTTCCTGAAACAAAATAATTGGCTATATCTGCATACCAAGGAGTTTGAACTGTTAATACAAATAAGTGTTCATCAGGAAATGAGTCATCAACAAATGGATCTTCATTATAAGTAGGAAGCCTGGAGAGGAAATCAACAACCACATTGGCCTTCCCAGGTTTGTCCACAATAGTGATATCAAATTCCTGTAACAACAACAACCATCTAACTAGTCGGCCACTAACCACTAGTTTGTTCATTTGGTACCTTATTATTGCATGATCAATATGAACAAAAACAAGATATCCAGTAATATAGTGTCTAAATTATTGATTGCATAGATAACAACTAACATTTCTTTCTCTGTGACAGTATAGTTAAGTTTAGCACCTTGTATATTCTTACTGATGTAGTAAATAGCATATTCCAAATTCCCCTCCTTTTGTCCTAACACAACACCTACAACAAAGTCAGAGGCATCTATATGAATATGAAAAGGTATTTTCCAATTGGGTCCTCTGAGTACAAATGCCTTTGTCAAGGAGTCCTTAAGATCTTCAAAGGTTGTTTGACAAGCAGGTGTCCAATCAAATTCAACACCCTTAGAGAGTAGGGCAAATAGAGGTGTTGCTATTTTACTGAAATATTTTATAAACCTCCTATAATATCTTGCATGGCCAAGAAAGATTCTAACAACCTTTTGTTTTTTAGGAATAGGTAATGTTGAAATGACTTCAATTTGTTGGGATCCACTTGAATTCCTTTCCTGGACACAAAATGTCCAAGTACTGTACTCCTTCTTCCATCATCATGAAACATTTTTCATGACTAGGAGACAAGCTGTGATCCTGACATCTCTAGAAGACCTTTTCAAGGTTTGTCAATGCTTCTTCATAAGAATCTCCACAAGTGGTTAAATCATCCATATACACTTCCATGGAATCATGAGAAAAATTAGAAAAGATGCTCAAAACAACCATTTGAAATGTTGCATGTGCATTACATAGTCCAAATAGAAGGATTGAATAGGCATAAGTTCTGCATGGGCATGTGAATGTGGTTTTATCCTGGTCCTTTGGGGCTATTTTGATCTGATTATAGCCACTAAATCCATTTAGGAAAGAAAAATATTTCTTGTCAACCAAAGAATCCAAGACATGATCAATGAAAGGAAGAGAAAAATAATCTTTCCTAGTGGTTGTATTCAATTATCTATAATCTACACAAACCTGCCACTTGCCTCCTTTCTTAGGTAATATGAATAATGGGGATACCCATTGGTTGTCTGATATAGGATATATGAATCATGCATCCAATAGTTTCTATTATTCATTCTTCACTATGTCTCTTACAATAGGGTTCATTCATCGCTGAGGTTGCCTAACAGGCCTACATCCTTAATTTATATATTCTATGCATGCAGAGAGTAGGATCTATGCCTTTCATGTCACGATAGTCCCAGGCAAATGTTGTTTTGTGAGTTTGTAATATGTTTATCAGTTGAGACTGTTGTACTATTGTTAATTAGTTGTTGATATTAAGTGTTCTGCCTGGTGTGATATCAACTGGTGTTAAAGATGTCATAACAGAAGCAACATCTAGCCCTGATAAATTGAGGCTACAACTATGTGGTAGCAAATGATGGAACATGCGGGTAATGGAAGCATAGGCTTGTGTATTCATTGTAGGCAAGATATTATGTAGTGGGCAAGTCAAGCATACTAAACATGGGTCTTTTTGTGGGTCCCTCCCATAATTTTTTTGTATCACATTAGAGAGTACTTCATCCTCATCCTGAATATTTAACAATGGGCTTCGTTCAATAGTCATTAATGTCTGAAGAGAATATTGGCCATTATCCTCTAGGTCTGGCCAAGTAGGTTGTTCCATATCAGCAAAAGGTTGTGTTGGGGGATAAAGGACCAATTTCTTAGTTATATTCCCATTGGAAATCATCATATTGCTAGACCAGCATCCTATGAAGGCATCTACTATTGCCAACCAAGGCCATCCTAAAATGAGTGGATACCCACCTAAGTTGGCCTTGGGTTGCAAGACCATGAAGTCTGTAGGGTATTCCCATGAGTCCAGTGTGATTATTAGATCTTCAATGATTCCTTCAAGTTTAACAGTTGACCTATCTGCTAATTGTAAAACTATTGGTGTAGGCCTTAAGTTAATTAACATAAGATTTGTCATTGTTTCTCTGGTCATCACATTTATAGCTGCATCCAAGTCAATTAGAGTATTTTTTATAAGGGTGCCATTAATATGCATATCAACTATAGGGCTACTAGGATCTACATACTTTGAGACAATTAAGTTGCCTAACATAATATCAGCAAGTTGTACTATAACATGTACAATCTAGGGGTCTTTTCTTTTCCTTGGTTTCTTAAGGCAAAGCGCCCTTATGGTTTTAGAATATATAGGTGCGTCCTTGATAGATTGGATTAAGGGAATTTTTACATAGACATTCTTTGATTGGGCCCAAGGAAATCAAATTCAGGTTCAAGTTGAGATGGGGGTTTCTGCATGTTTAATCTTTCTAGAAATGGAGGGTTTCTTATAGTGATTTCTACATGTGGTGAGGTTTGTTCAGGAGAGCTATCATGTTAGTTATTTAAATGGTTGTTAGTGTCATTGGTTGGTTCTTCATCAGCAAGTTCCATGATAAGCAAAGATGGAGGTTTGACAAGCATTTTGCCTAAACACAAGTGAACAATACTAACCTCAACTGTATAAGTTGGGTATTGGATGGTTTCATTAGTATAAGCCTATTAAACAGACTTATTATTAGGATTTGGTGCAGGTTGAGCGGGCAATTGAGTGGATCTGAGTGGAACAAGAGTAAGTGAAAGTATGTTTGGCATAATGACAGGTTTTTGTGGTAGGACTTGTTGTGGTGTTGGGTAATTTACATTAGAGTTTTGCCATGGTTGATTTCCACACCATTGTTGTGGCCATGGGTTTTGATTAGACTGCCATTGTGGATTATAATTTGGGGGTTGGAATGGTTGTTGTGGCCATATCCCCTATTGTTGGTTGCAGCTAGGTGGCATGGTTGCCCATGATTATTGTGGCATGATATACCAAGGTGTATTTTGCCAATTAAGGTTGTTTGAAGCAACTCCTAGAAATAAAACATTATTAGACAAGGGGTCTTGAGGCATACCTTGTATCTGTTTCCAAGGCTTACATTATGCAATATAGAACACCTAGCCTTCTTCATCCTCTAGGGCTTGGAAATCTGTCTTCTCACATCTTTCCTCATAAATGCTAGCAATACATTTGCATTAACAGTTAGTCTTATTTTGTCAACAATGTGGACAATATTCGACCAAAGTTGCCTTTGCTACCTCTTGCTTCTTCTTTATGTGTAGGGTGTCTAGTTGAGTTGCTAGATAGCTTATGATGTCCTCCTTCATATTTGATAGTAGATTGCTGAGTTCTACCCTAGAGACTCCAGTAGATGTTTTTGTAGAAAATAGAGTTCTCAAGTTTCTATTTTTATTCAAGGTTGAACGCGAATAGTTCCTACAGATTTGACAAATTTCATCAAATCCAAGTTGAGAGATATCCCCTATTCCAATTAGATTCAATGCATCCATACATTCTTCATTCACGCCCCTTAAGAATACCAATTTGAGTGACTCTGGAGAGAGTCGATTCTATCATGACTTTTTGAGGTAGAACTGAAACCTCTCGACATAGTCTTCAAGGGGTTCATCTTCCTTTTGTGACATCTTGAAGATGTCATCTCCCTTCATATCCCTTCCATGACAATAGTCCTGATACTTTTGTTGAAATTTTCCTTCATGGTACCCTAGTTTGCTACTGAATTTTGACCCAGCCCCATGAACCATCGCAAGGCTGTATCTTTGAGGGTGGCCAAAAAGAGTTTTAGTCTGTATGCATATGTAGTGTAGTCATAGCTTCTACAAAGGACATCAAATTCAAAAAGGAATGTATCTGGGTCCTCAGTGATTAACCTGTGAAAGTTTGGTAGAGTTGAAGGAGGTATATTCTTCAGGGTATCAGCTCGTGCTTGGTCTATGATAGAAAATGCAAATATAACTAGCTCAACTAGATTCTCTACTGCTTCTTCCGCCATTGTGTCTTGATGCCAAGCGGTGATGTTTTCCAAATATATGATGCCCTTTGGTCTGAGGGGTAGTTCAAAGTGGTCTTCCCCTTCTTCTATTTTATTTGATGGAAGCAATCTCCCTAATTGGTCTCTTTGTTGCTACATGCAATGATGCTTGAGCTAATAGCTCCATTCCTGCACAATGTTAGTGGATAGTTCAGAAATGGATTGAATATCTTAGTAATCCTAATTTCTTGAAAAAGAAATCCTATATGTACTAAGAAAGCAAATGCAAAAGCTAATCAAAAGAACTCAAAAATTCTAAACCTTGGCACCATCCCGGCAATGATGCCAAAAATGTCTAACGAGTTATTATTAACCAATAAATTGATGCAGAAAGGGCATGCACTCAACTCAATAGACCTCCAGATCCTTTGTCAAGAAACCTAATGGCTATAATGTGTCACACTTCAATATCAAACCAGGGAATCGTATTCTTCTTGGATGGTACCTATATTGTATGTATAGTCAAGGATTCTCGAGTTTAACCTAGAAGTTGTGCATAGAAATAAACTATGAAGAAGGAAACAAATTCTAATTTGTAAAGAACAATAGTTGCTACAAGTAGGTAATTCTGTTAAGGAATAATAAATACCACATTCAGTAGAAAACAGTCTATGTACTAAATCAATGATCACCTTGAATATTCCCTAAGTCAATAAATCATAATAACTTAATGAACTAACAATGTAAACTAACAATATAAACTAACAAGAGAACTACAATTACCTCAAGTAGCACTTGCTTGAGTGATTGCAATCTTGTAAAAATCTAAATCAGATCACTTCTTATTTCAACTACTCATTGACTGAATCTGAATCTATATTCTTTATTGAATTCTGGAAGATGTAATTACAATAATAAGAACTTGACAATACAATATCTCTTCTAACTCTCTTATGTCATATACAAAATCTATTATATATAGACAAGATTCAAGCCTCCTATTTGAATTGAACTTCTAAACAACTATCCTACACTTGTCCATTCTCCCCACAAACATAGGAAGAAGACTTTATTATTATTCTAATTAGATCAGAAGTAGTTGTAGACACCTAAAATTGACCATGCCTTGTCGATACATCATTTGAGACACCTGATGGGACATTTTGCCCTAGTAACCTTTCCATCACCCAATTAGTTAAATAAATCCCGTTTAGTCCCATCATAATCCCATTTTTAATCCCTCTAGCCAATTAATTAAATAAATTAAATATTTATTTAATTAATGTATTCCACATCATCCCTCATCCAAATTAATTAAATAAATTAAATATTTATTTAATTAATGCATTCCACATCATTCCTTTCCAAAATTTAATAATTCTATTATTTAATTCCACCTTTTTCTCTATCTCCACATTTGTCTCCATGTAGGGTGGAAGCTATTTGACTTTAAATCCTCTCATTCAATTTTCATGAGACACCTGTCAAATGACTACAACTTCTTGTATCACTTAATCCTAGCCATCCATTTCTAATTTAATCCTAGTCGTCCATTCCCATCACCCATATCCTATAAATCAAGCCTCACCCAAGCCATTTGACATCCACATTTCAAGTATCATTATGCTGTTCAAATCATTCTAGATCCTCGCATCCACATTTTCATACAACATCATGCTATCCAAATCATTCTAGATCCTCTCATTTGTCATCCTCATATTATTGCTATGCTGCATAAGTGAACAATCAACATTCCAACCAATCAATCATCCATCAAAGAGAACAAAGCTAGTAAATTTGGGTGCATCTATTGTTGCAAGGTGTGACCCTTGGTCTTCTTGTTCAGCACTGCGCTGTGGTGGTTTGTGACAAGGGCTTAACTGACTCCTATGCTTGTTAAGTCAAGTGGTTGTATCGAGCATTAATAGGTTGATCTTTTGGTGCAACGGCAACTAACAGTTGGTATCAGAGCCGAGGTCACGGGTTCAAACCCTGCGCTTGCGTTGGGGGGGGATTGTTGCAAGGTGTGACCCTTGGTCTTCTTGTTCAGCGTTGTGCTGCGGTGGTTTGTGACAAGGGCTTAACCGCCTCCCGTGCTTGTTAAGTCAAGTGGTTGTATCGGGCAATGGCAACTAACATCTACTCTGTTCTATCACGTGTGGACTTGGTTCAAAGGTAAAGGTATTGGGTTGTTTGCATTATCTTTGTATTGTCTTTGTACCAAATTTTGTTCCATAGTAGGAAACTAACTATTACAAAGATAATCTAGATATCACAGTCCTACTATGATTCTTCTTATTCACTATAAAGATAGGCATAAATGAAAACATAACATCATTGGATTAATCATGAACCATGATCTGAGCTCCTCTTAATCTTTATGATTATGTCAATGACTCAAGATAAAACCATCGAGGAGTGGGGGGAGTTATGGTTAAACCATGCTCACTTGGTTTGGGATCCTTCTTCTTTGATCGCGGCTACTGCATTCTCAATTTTAGATAAACATCTCCTTTGTTGTGGGTTGATAGATAGCCTTTTGCCACAGGTAATCGTGTACTATCTGCATAAGGGTTAGTTTCTCCATATAATATTTACACATCACAAACTACCATAATTAACGGAAATTACTATCACATTTTATAAACAATTATTAATTCACACATAATCATTCATTAACATATCATGTACTATTTTTAATGCTTTCAAGCCTTAAAGGTAATCATAAGAATATATAATGTCTAGGAAAGTTTGGAAATGTCTTTGGAAAGTACAAACTTAAACAAGGGAACCAAAACAAAATAAAGTCCCATTACCTGTGTTGATTTGTTTATTTGAAATTAAGAAAACTAAGCTATGACAATATTTTTGAAATATGAAAAAGCAAAGTTAATTATACTGAGAGGTGTTCTATAATGGTAGCAAGGCACCAAGCATCACGTCATGGCCATGTACATAAAAAACTAAGACACAACTGACATATAATAAAAATAAATAAAACTATAAAATAACTCTTAAGTAAATAAAACTAGCTCTTCAAATAAAAATAAACTAAACAATATAAATAAAATAAAATAATTCTTAAATAAGTCTAAAGTAAAATAAAATAACTCAATACTTCATCAACGAGAGAGTTGGTAGAGTCAAAAGAGACTCAACTGCCCTAAAATTCCCAATGATTGATAGATGATCCGAAGTGGGTACAAAAGCAAGGCAAAACATCCCCACATAATGCACAAGAATCAAATAATTCTTTTCAGGGAGAGTCAAAGTAGCCCTCATTAAAGAAATGAAAGATAATAACAAGAACATTCACTTTAGATACCCTCACAAATAATAGCAAGTGTCAAATATATCTTGCTTTTTAAATAGATGTATTTAAGATATTTATACTAACCTACTTGTAATAAAATAAATAAAGATATTAAACAAATTGTAAAAATTTGAAACTAAAGCTACTTATTTATTTGAAAAAGTTTATAGAAATAGTTGTGTAGTAGTTTTTGCATCAACTTTTGGTTCACATTCTATGATTCATCCTCAAGATGAGGAAATAATTCTATGTTAAATTGCAACTAGGCTTCCTAAATAAAAGGGTAAGGTAAGAATGTGAAAAGAGGGAATGGAAAATAAAGGAAAAGATAAAAAGAAAGAAAATAACACATTCAACTTCTAAATTCTAAACCAAGAGATAAATGTAATAAATAAAATATATATATATATATATATATACAATCCATAAATGTTTAATATTAATCTATGTTCTTATTATTTTATATAAATAATCAAAAAAATATTATACATAATTGTTTAGTAATAATATATATAATTTTTATTTTATTTATAGAAAATTATTACTATGTTAGTATATATGCATGTGTGTTACTAAGTATTAAAGATAAATTGTGAATATAATTAATCGTGCAATAGTATTCACTTATAGCTATCTAAGCATAGTCAATAAATGGAATTAGAAGACTAATAATATTAATTATTTGTAATAATAGTAGTAAAGAAGTATAAATTGTTTACAACAAAAGTGTAAATAAATAACGGGATTTCATAATAATTATTAGTAAATTTTATAATAATTAAAATTAGTTAATATGGGAGAGAAAATATTGCCAGAGAATGGTGCCTTAATCCTTTTGGTTTATAGAGGTAAGCTTCAAATTTAGAAACAAGTTTAATGTTTTTTGAGTTTTTTGTTTCTCTCTTCTCTCTTCAACACTCTTAATGCTTGCCCTTTACTTTTCTTCTAATTTATCCTCAAAGGGTCTAGGTAGGGGGATCTATCCCCCATTGTTCTTTCAAAAATGTGCTTATAGCATTTGGATCCTTTGTTCATGATAAGGAAGTTGATGCATTGTTGGTCGCTGGTGGTAAATGCAAGACCAACCTGTTGATATGCGCCAAACAACTGAGAGGGGGGGGGGTTCACAAAAACTTAAACTCTTTCTGTAATTAAACATTCATCACTTATCCACAATTATTATGATTTAACAATGAGTGCATGAAATCAAAAACTTAACCACATATACAACATCAAACACAAGAGACACCAAATTTACGTGGAAAACCCCAAGGTGGGGAAAAACCATGGAGAGGATTAACTCTCAATATATATTGCAATCTTGAAATAATGATGTTCAGGCTTGGTCACTCCATGGGCCTAAACATACTGGCTTACTGCCATGAAGAACAACTAGGTCTAGCAGGCTCACTGCCTCAACCCTAAACCTAACAAGATTACAATAAGGGTTGTTAAACCCTGAGGGCTGTTAAACCCTTCTGGTGACTTATTGCCAGACTCACTGCCATGATCAACACCTTTCTATATTTGCAACTGAAGTATAATAATTCCCCTGCTCTGCTCTTTCTCTACTCTGCTCTTCTTCTTCTTTCCTCTACCTCTTCTCTGCTCTGCCTTTTTGGACGTTTCTTAATATCTTTCCATTTTCGCTCAAGGACACCTTTTCCACGACTCAACTACAAGTATTTATACACTACATCAACCTTGGAATGATCATCAAGGTCAGCATCACAATCATCAACCATTGGAACAATCTCAAAACTCGGTATTACAAACATTTACAAAATAGGTCCTGACCTATTACAACATTGTGCAAAGAAAATGAAATGCAGATCACGCCATGCCTTAGCTGGGACTCAAACATGATCTTCCACACCACAACATGCTTTCACAATCTTCCAGGGATCTCCGCAATCACTGGGATTAACCAGGTTGGCCAAGACTGGTTACACGCTACATTATCTAGGAACAATCTTCACACACCATCTCAATTTCTTAACGGGGACCAAAGTCTAAATAGGAACATGATTAGGAGACATCCACAAGCATGTTATAATCATTAGGAGAAACCACTTTATACATAGGAATCTTCTCACTGGAACACATGAACTTCACCGTCTTCTACTATTATAAAAGAAAGATAGCTTGCGGACCACCAAACCACGAACCATTGCAACTGTAGGCACCTATCATCATCCCAGACGTCCCTCCAAAACCGTAGAGCAAAATACTTTATTGCGGAGGAATGCGGAGCAGAATACTTTCTTCCTATCCCAACTAAACTTACAGAAAAAAGTAGGTTTTCATCCTTAGTCATACCTCTAACTTACTTCCAATCTGCAGACCATGATCTTCAAGTAGAAGTAAATGTAGAGCAGTTTACCAAACTGTTCTTCAACATACAACTCATTGTCTGTACTTCACTTCTCTATAACTCACTTGATCCTTTTGGAAAGGCTAATTTTCTCAATATCCTCAACATACAAGTCTTCTAAAAAAGTAATAGAATAAGATACAGTTGACACCAATGACAACAAGGATATGTTGACATCAATGACAACACCGATTAGGCACATACTTACAACAATCTCCCCCTTTGTCATTAATGGCAACATATGAAGTGAAAAACTGCAACAGCCATCAAGACAAGATTCTCCCCCTTTCTCTTTACACACCTGCACTCTTTCTTTCTCCAAAATTCTCCCCCTTTCTCTTACACATCTGCACTCTAAGCTTTTCACATGACTTATCTCCCCTTTTGACATCAATGGCAAAGGGCACATATTTGCACTCATCTTCTCTGATCTAATCTCTCTTCTGAATTCTCTGACTACCCCCCTGAGAAGTAGCCCTAAAAAGCATCAATCTGGACCTCTGAGCACCTCTGAATTGATGCACTACTGTGCATCTTAGTTTAGAGAAGGAGGGGTGAGAACCCCTAACTTTTCTCTAAGATACTCAAAAGTATCCTTAGGTAAAGGCTTGGTAAAAATGTCTGCAATCTGATCCTTGGTAAAAACATACTCCAACTTGACTTCATTCTCTGTCACTTTTTCTCTCAGAAAATGATACCAGATGGATATGTGCTTTGTCCTTGAATGCATCACTATATTCTTTGATATGTTAATGGCACTTGTGTTATCACAAAAGATTGCAATGGGATCTTCATACACAATTTTGATGTCCTTCAAAGTTTGCTTCATCCATAACACTTGAGTGCAACTGCATGCTGCTACAATGTATTTTACTTCTGTAGTAGATAGGGATATTGAATCCTGTTTCTTGCTCAACCAAGATACTAATCTTTTTCCCAAGAAGAATGCACCTCCACTTGTACTTTTTCTGTCATCCACATCTTCAGCCCAATCTGCATCAACATATGCACTGAGAGTAAAGTCACAGTCCTTAGGGTACCACAAACCATAATCTATTGTGCCTTTTAAATATCTTAGAATTCTCTCAACTACCATCACATGTGATTGCTTTGGTTTTGCCTAAAATCTTGCCACAAGACACACTGCATACATTATGTCAGGTCTAGTTTGAGTCAAATAAAGTAATCCTCGAATCATAGATCTATACTTTTTCTAGTGTGCCATGAGTGAGTTATCATCTTTGCTCAAGTTACAACTAATTATCATAGGTATGCATACTGGTTTAGAGTCTTCCATCCCAAATTTCTTTAACAACTCTTTCACATACTTAGATTGAGAAATGGAGATACCTTTATCTGATTGACTTATTTGCAGACCTAAAAATAAGTTCATCTCTCCAAACATAGACATTTCAAATTCACTTTGCATTTCTCTAGCAAAAATTGAGCACCTTCATTGCCTCCAAAAATAATATCATCAATAAAAACTACAACAATCAGGGTTTATTCATCATTGATCTTGAAGTAGAGATTGCTATTTGTAGTACCTTTACTGAACCCTATCTGTATCAGGTACCTGTCCAACCATGCATACCATGCTCTGGGAGATTGTTTTAATCCATACAAAGCTTTCTTCAATCTGCATACCATGTCACCCTGATCTGATGACTGAAATCCTTCCGGTTGTTCTATATAGACTTCCTCTTCCAACTCTCCATTTAGGAAGGCAGACTTCATGTCTATTTGATAAACCTTGAAATCTTTGTATGTTGCAAAAGCTAGAAACATCCATATTGCTTCAATCCTTGCCACTGGAGCAAAAGTTTCTTCAAAGTCTATTCCTTCAACTTGAGTGTATCCTTTGCATACCAACCTTGCTTTGTTTCTTACCACTTCACCATTCTCATTCATCTTGTTTCTGAAGATTCACTTTGTACCAATTACATTTTTGTCTGCTAGTCTAGGAACAAGATCCCAAGTCTGATTCTTTTCTATCTGCATCAATTCCTCTTCCATAGCCTTTATCCAATTCTCATCTTTGCAAGCTTCATCCACAGTTTTAGGTTCAATCCGTGAAATTAGATAGAAATTTACTTGTTCCTCTGTAGCTTTTCTTCTGGTCAAGATCCCTTTGCTCTTATCTCCTATGATTTGATTTTCAAAATGACTGATTCTTACATATCTTGGAGTTTTGGTAGCATTTACTGGAGCTTGTTCTTCTTCATCTATGTTGTCTTCATGCTGCACCACTTGTGAAACATCTGGATCATCTGATTCATATCCACTTGATTCTGAAGACTTTTCCTTACATTCATCGACTTTAACATTTGCACTTTCAATTATCTTATTCAACCTCTTATTATAGCACCGGTAGGCCTTACTCTTGGTGGAGTAACCAAGGAAGATTCCTTCATCACATCTAGCATCAAACTTGCCTAAATCTTCTTCTCTTTTGATATAACATTTGCTACCAAAAACTTTGAAATATTTCACAGTAGGAACTCTACCATGCCACAATTCATAAGGAGTCTTTGAACTATTACCTTTCACTTGAACTCTATTTAGGATATATACTACGGTGTGCATTGCCTCTCTCCAATGTGTTTCCAGAAGATGAGCTTCCTTCATCGTGGTTCTAGCAGCTTCTTGAACTGTTATGTTTTTCCTTTCAACAACTCCATTTTGTTGTGGACTTCTGGGCGCATATAGCTATCTCTTTATTCCATGTTCTTCACAAAAGAAATTGAATTCATTTGATGTGAACTCTCCTCCTCTATTGGACCTCAAGCATTTGATTTTCAAATCCATCTCATTTTCAACCATTGCCTTAAATGCCTTGAATTTATCTAGAGCTTCAGCTTTCTCTTTCAAAAAGGTGACCCAAGTCATTCTAGAGTAATCATCAATGAGCAACATGAAATACCTGTCTCCTTGCAAGCTTCTTACTCTGGTGGGTCCACACAAATCTGTATGCACTAGCTCAAGTAGTCCTCCAACCGATTGGTCCTTGCTTTTGAAACTTGTTCTTGTATGTTTCCCAAATTGACACTCCTTACAAATAGGATTAGCAGGCTTCAAAGCTTAGGCAAATCTCTAACAATCTGTGCAATACTTATCTTCATAATATTATCAAAATTTATGTGACACAACCTTCTATGCCATAACCAACTCTCATCAATCTGAGTCAACAAGCAATAGTTCTTGGTTCCTTTCAAGTGATAGATATTACCTCTGGTCTTCTTACCAGTTGCAATGATTGTTCTGGAGCTTTCCTTGATCTTGCATCCATTATCCTTGAAACTTAAATCATAGCCCTTGTCACACATCTAACCCACACTCAAAAGATTGTGCTTTAAAACTTTCACATACAAGACATCTTCAGTATTATGCTTGCCATCAAAAGAAATAGATCCTTTCCCATAAATCCTACTAGCTGTATCATCTCCAAACCTAACTAGTCCACCATCATATCTTTACAAACTCACAAACTTACTTTTGTCACCAGTCATGTGGTGAGAGCAACCACTATCAATAACCCATTCATTCTTATCCTTAATGACCTAAGTAGCCAAAGCACTTTCCACTAGTTTTTCTTCATTCACACAGCTAGAAGAATTAGTAGACACGAGATCTTCCTTAATAGCAATGAACAAACATTCATTTATAGAGGAAATAGCATTATCTGGTTCACCATTATCTGATACTCCTTCATCATCATCAAAATCTTCAACATAATAACATTTCTTTTGGGTCCTAGGCATGTTCTCATATCTTCTTCTATTTCTTTCAACTCTTTTAGGACATCTGGAAGCAAAATGACCTACTTTACCACAGGAAAAAAAATTGAAAGGTAATTTGCCTTTATACTTACCGGATCCTCTTTGCAGTCTATCCACAAAGTTGGCTTCAACTTCATCTAAGTCATCATTGGATTCTACCTTATACTTTTCTGGTCTGGAAGTATTTCTAGGAGTACTGGCTTTGAAGGTCGTCTCAACTTTCGACAGAGCATCATCTAACTCCCTCATTTCAAAAGCAATAAGCTTACCAAGCAGCTGATCCCTATTAACTATTTTTACTTGCATGAATTCTTCAATCGCAACTACCTTGTGACAATAGGACTTGGGCAGAGATCTGAGAATTTTCATAACAACTTCCTTTTCTTCGAAAGTTCCACCTATGGATTTTATCCCTGTAACAAGTTCATCAACTCTTTGCATAAAGGCTGATATGTTTTCATCATCATTCATCTTCAAGCTTTCATATTTCACTTTTAGACTTTGTAACTTGGCTTCCTTCACAGACTCATCTCCTTCATACAGATTTTTCAACTTTTCCCATACCTTATTTACAGTTTCAAGATCCATAACTTTCATCAATATTGAGTCAGTTAATGAGCTTAGCAGAGCATCCTTTGCCTTGATATCTATCTCATATTATTTGATTTCATCTTCAGTCGTCAAACCATTTGGAGGTATGGTGTATTCTATTTCTGTAGCTTTCCAAACTTTGTAACCAAGAGAAAGAAGATGACTTTTCATCCGAGCCTTCTAGAGAATATAATTTGTTCCATCAAAATGTAGCGCTTCCTTCTTGTAAGACATTTTGGATCTTCCTCAAGCTATTAAACTTTCTTCAGAGGAACTTGGCTCTGATACCAATTGTTTATATGCACCAGACAACTGAGAGGGGGGGTGAATCAGTTGTCACAAAAACTTAAACTCTTTCTACAATTAAACATTCATCACTTATCCACAATTATTATGATTTAACAATTAGTGCATGAAATCAGAAACTTAACCACAGATACAACATCAAACACAAGAGACACCAGATTTACGTGAAAAACCCCAAGGTGGGGAAAAACCATGGAGAGGATTAACTCTCAATATATATTTCAATCTTGAAATAATGATGTTCAGGCTTGGTCACTCCATGGGCCTAAACATACTGGCTTACTGCCATGAAGAACAACTAGGTCTAGCAGGTTCACTGCCTCAACCCTAAACCTAGAAAGATTACAATAAGGGTTGTTAAACCCTGAGGGCTATTAAACCCTACTAGTGGCTTACTGCCAGACTCACTTCCATGATCAACACCTTTCTATATTTGTAACTGAAGTATAATAATTCCCCTGCTATGCTCTTTTTCTGCTCTTCTCTTCTTCTTCTTTCCTCTACCTCTTCTCTTCTCTACCTTTTTGGACCTTTCTTAATATCTTTCCATTTTCGCTCAAGGACACCTTTGCCACAACTCAACTACAAGTATTTATACACTACATCAACCTTGGAATGATCATCAAGGTCGGCATCACAATCATCAACCATTGGAATAATCTCCAAGGTCGGTATTACAAACATTTACAAAATAGGTCTTGACCTATTACAACATTGTGCACAGGAAATGAAATGTGGATCACACCATGCCTTATCTAGGACTCAAACATGATCTTGCATGCCACAACATGCTTTCACAATCTTCTAGGGATCTCCTCAATCATTAGGATTAACCAAGTCGGCCAAGATTGGTTACACGCTACATTATCTGGGAATAATCTTCAAACACCATCTCAATTTCTTAATGCAAACCAAAGTCTAGATATGAACATGATTAGGAGACATCCACAAGCACACTATAATCATCAGGAGCAACCGCACGAACCTTAACCACTTTATCCATAGGAATCTTCTCACTAGAACACATGAACTTCATTGTCTTCTACTGTCATAAAAGAAAGATAGCTTGTGGACCAACAAACCACGAACCATTGCAACTGTAGGCACGCATCATCATCCTAGACATCCCTCTAGAACCGTAGAGTAAAATAATTTATTGTGGAGGAATGCAGAGAAGAATACTTTCTTCCTGTCCCAACTAAACTTACAAAAAAAGCAGGTTTCACTCTGGTGAACACAACTCACTCCAATCTTCATGTGAAGGCTTCAAACCTGGAACGCAACATCCTTAGGCATACCTCTAACTTACTTCCAATTCACAAACCATGATCTTCAAGCAGAAGTAAATGCAGAGTAGTTTACCAGACTGTTTTTCAGCATACAACTCACTGTCTGTACTGCACTTCTCTGTAACTCACTTGATCCTTCCAGAAAGGCTAATTTTCTCAATATCCTCAACATACAAGTCTTCTAAACAAGCAATAGAATAAGATATAGTTGACACCAATGACAACAAGGATATGTTGGCATCAATGACAACACTGATTAGGCACATACTTGCAACACAACCAACATAAAAATAGTTTGAATCAATGTATGCCAACTATGGAGGACTCTCTAATAATCAACCTTGATGTCTAGGAATTTTGAAAGAATGGGTCTACCCTACATGTTAGAAGATTAATTTGTAAATTCCTTAGCATACACTTATCTCTCATAGACATGTACTTCCAGGTGTGAAAGAATCCGAAAATGAATGGAGATCATGAGTTGTGTGCTTGTGTTAGAGGGTATTTTATTGCTTAATTTGTTAATGAATCTAACAGGGATATGATCTTTGGTGGAGATCCCTATTTTTTAAAAATGTTGGTCTCTTCTTGAAGCATTGGCCTATGGGTTTCAAACCATTTGAGGAAATGACCACAATGGCACCTATGTGAATTCACATGTATGCCCTACTTGAAGATTTTTGGTTCTCGTTTGTTTTTGCAACGATTGCCAAATCTTTGGGGTTAGGTATTGACATCTCTAGACCATCTCATGGTAAATATATTTTAGTTTATACAAACTTTTTGTGGAGCTAGATCTCACCATGTTCTACTTCCAAAAAGTATTTCCTTGAAGGCTAGAGAGGTGGAGTGGATCTAAGATTTAGAAAGGAAATTAACCGATAGAGATAAACTAGAAAGGGGAGTGCCTAAGAATTTGTAAGGGTTAATATTCTTAAAGAAGCTTCTCCGATCAATATTCTTAGGGATAAATATCTATCCAAGTTAATACAGATAATCTTCATTTTTTTCTTTAATATCAACAATTGGGAACGAGATCTTCTCTATAGATGCATGTCTTTAAGGAGAGGATGTCTTCCAAATACCTATCTAGGTTTTCCTATGTTTATAGGGAGAAACAAAAAGTATCTTTGGTCTCCTATCTTGGAAATAATCAATCAAATTATGGATGGTTGGAAGGGGAGTTATCTCTCCTCTATAAGTAGGGTTGTGCACTCCTAAAAGCTATCTTCAAATCTATTCCCATCTAAAGATTATCCCTTATGATTTCTCCAAGAAGTATCATTACCAAAGTCACCTCTACCATGTAAAACTTCCTTTAGAGGGTACTAGGGATCAATTTAAATATCCCCTAGCATTGTGAGGTAATATTTGTAAAGGTAAGATTAGAGGTGGCCTTGGCATCAAGATCTCCAATCTCTTCAATCAAACTCTCCTAACTAAGTTAATTTAGATATTCGTTTATGTTGTTATATGGAGCCTAATCAGAATCCCAGGTTAAACACTTTTTATCAGTGCAATTTCCCCCCAAAATATCTAATGTGGTCAAGGGGTAGCACCCCTTGCGGGGGTTTGGGGGTAGTGCCACAAAGACAAGGTCAAGGAGTAGTGCCCCTAGCGTGCTCCCTGTCGCGATATAGGGCGAGGTAGAGGGGCAGTGCCCCTGAAACCTCAAACAGATTTTTAATATTTTACAAAGGCATTGGGAGTTATTTTTCTATTGGCTGACATAAAAAACCCCTATTTTTGTAACCGACATAAGGCTTTATAAAAGCAGCTAAGGGTTAGGGTTTTCGTAGATGTATTGTAGCATTTTGTAGCGGTATTGAGTTGCAAGGATTGATGATTGTAATCGGTTTGATTTAATCGATAATAATATTAGACTCTCTATTGGTGGATGTAGCTCAAGTTTGGGTGAACCACGTTAAAACTTGTCTCTTGTTATTATTTTTGTGTATTTTCATTGCTTTGTTTAATCTTTATTTGCATTTAATTGATATCTTCTGTCAGCTAACCCTAACAAGTGGTATCAGAGTAGGTTGTGTTCGATTATCGTCTGTAGGATGGTCTCACGGTTGAGTGGGAGTCTCACGGTTGAGTGGGAGCAATGGCAAACGAGGGTAAATTGAAGGTAGATAAATTCAATGGGTAGAACTATCAATTATGGAAGATGCAGATGGAGGATTATCTCTATTAGAAGGATTTATGGAGGCTGTTGGAAGGAATAGCTAAGATACCGGCAACAATGACTGATGAGGATTAGAATCTTCTGGATAGGAAGGCACTGGGAACCATTCGGTTGTGCCTGGAACCATCTATGGCATTCAATATAATAGAATCGATGACAACAAGTGAACTAATGAAAGTTTTGGCTAAATTGTATGAAAAACCCTCAGCCTCAAATAAGGTATTTCTCATGAAGCGTTTGTTTAATCTAAAAATGATTGAAGGTGGATCTGTGATAGATCATTTAAATGAGTTTAATATGATTACCAGTCAGTTAACTTCTATAAAAGTAAAATTTGATGAAGAGGTGAGGGCTCTCTTGATATTATGTTCTTTGCCAGAAAGATGGAATAGCTTGGTAATGGCTGTAAGTAACTCTGTCTCTGGTTCAATTACTTTGAAATTTGATGAAGTTGTTGGTGTTATCCTTAGAGAGGAAATGCGACAGAAAAGCTTAGGAGGGTCCACATCAGGTAGTGTTTTGAATGTAGAAAGTAGGGGCAGATCAAAGGAGAGAGGAAAAGGTTCTGGAGGTCATGAGAAGTCACGAGGAAAATCAAAGGACAAGAGATCCCAATCCAGAGGATAGAAGGATTGTTGGTATTGTGGGAAACTAGGTCATCTGAAGAAAGATTGCTTGTCTCAGAAGAATAAAGAAGGAGACAAACAAGAAGGTAATAAGGAAGTAAATGTGTTAAGTAATAAATCTGAAGATGATGTTTTGATTCTTTCCCTAGATAATGCTAATAATTCATGGGTTTTAGATTTAGGGGCCTCATTTCATGCTACGCCCCATAGAAGTTATTTTCTTGATTATGTCCAAGGGCATTTTGGGCTGATTTGTTTGGGAGACAATGAACCCTGTTAGATTGTTGGAAAGGGAAGAATCAAGATTAAGTTACAGAATGGGAATCATTGGCTACTACAAGAGGTAAGGCATGTTCCAAGGCTAAGTAGGAATTTAATTTCAGTAGGGTAGCTAGTTGATGAAGGCTGCATTGTTACATTTACTAATAAAAGTTGGAAGGTTTCAAGAGGTGCCTTAATAGTAGCAAAAGGTGTGAAAGTAGGCACCTCATATCTTTGTACAGGTCATACTATTCCTTCTACTTTAGTTGTTGCAGAGAAAAAACAAATAGGTTCAGGAATAGTTGTTGTAGGTTCGTAGGAAGAGACTGAAATAGTTGTTGTAGGTTCTGAGACAACACTGTGGCATAACAAACTATTGCAAATATGTGCCTAAGGGGTGTTGTCATTGATGTCAACATATTCTTGTTGTCATTGGTGTCAACTATGCCTTATTTTGTTGCCTATTCAAGAGACTGGAATGTTGAGGATAACGAGAAAATTAATGAAGACTCAATGCTCGCAGACCTTATGGCTATGTAGAGGATTGTCAGAGGTTGTTCTAGTCAAGAATTGAGAAGTCCGCATGAAGATTTGAAGAAGTTATGGTCATCTGAATAGAACTGGATCTTGCAGTATTCAGAAGAGACAGAGTGACAATAAGTTGGTCCGGATTGCTCCATAGTGAAATATTATGATCTGTGGATCTGAAGGCATGTTTGGGAAGTTAGTATGTAGCATCAACTCTAGTGGTTCATGGTTTGGAACTCCACAAACCATCCTTCTAGTTTGACAATCATGGCAGATAGTGTTCTTGAGGTTCCAGAGGAAGATACAAATGATTCTAGTAATTTGGTTTAGAGTGGATGTTATTGGTGAGTTCAATGTGCTTGTGGAAGTCTCTGGATCATGTGGCTACTATGTTGGAGGCTTGCATTTGAGTTTGAGCTTGTTATTAAAGATTTCCTTTTCAAAGTTGATGTTCTTCCCAGTCTTGGCCAATCGGATGTTCTAGTGTGTTGCGGATGATCTAAAGATCATTTTATGAAGCATGGTGTGTTAGTAGAGGAAGATTCAAGTCTCAGCTATGTTTGGCCGACAACGTAAAGATCTGCGTTAAGTTTGGTCGACCTTGTTGATCATTCCAAGGTTGATGAAGTGTATAAATACTTGTTGAAGAGTCGTTAAAAATCATCCTTGAGCAAAAAAAATTAACTCCGAATAAAGGATCAAAAGCATAGCAAAAAAGGAAAGGAGCGAGAGCAGTGTAGAGTGGAAAGTTAGTAAAGAAGAATCTGGGGCAAATAAAAGGTTTTGTGAGCATTCATTGAAACTAAAACCAGGAATGAAGTAAATTCTATTTCTTAGTTAATTCTTTCTATTCTAAATAAATTATGTAGGCAGTGAGCCTCTCTTTTGAGTAGTGAGCTCTAGGTAGTGCACTCGAAGGCATGTGTCTTCTATTTTTCTAAAGTACTTTTAACAGGGTACAAATCTTTGTGGGTTTAAAACCCCCACCGTGGTTTTTCCCTTAACCAGGTTTCCACATCAAAATCTTGGTGTCAAGTGTGTTGATTATGTTTCTACTCATATGTGGTTGATCTATGCTTTAATGTTTACATCATTAATCTGATAGTAAGTTAATAAAGAAGGTTAAAGGTAGAAAAAAATTATTTTGTGTGACAACTGATTCACCCCCCTCTCAGTTGTCTGGTCTAATTCCAACAATTGGTATCAGAGCCAGATCCTCTTATAAAAGCTTGACTGCTTGAGGAGATCCAGGATGTCGACCTACAAGAAGGATAGTCTGAGATTTGATGGAACAAATTATTTTGTTTGGAAGAATCGCATGGAGTGCCATTTGCAATGCATGGGTGATGCGTATTGGGCGATAACCAGTGTTGAGTATAAACCTCTGGAGAAAGGTCCTTCAACTCCAGATCAAATCAAAGATGCTAAAAATAACCTTCAATCTAAAGAAGCCTTGTTAAGTGCCCTGATTGATTCAGAAATGACAAATGTCTTTGGTCTAAAAACTACTTATGAAATCTGGAAAAAGTTGGAGAATCTGAATGAAGGCGATAAATTTGTCAAATGTGCCAAGCTGCAAAGTTTGAGAGGAAAATTTGAAACTCTGAGGATGAGTGAAGATGAAAACATCACAATCTACATGCAAAAGATAAATGAACTTGTGTATTGTATCAGGTGTGCTGGTGGAACTTTGGAAGAATCAAAGATTGTATCAAAAGTGCTCAGATATTTACCTGATTCATACAAACATAAAGTTACTGCTATAGAGGAGATAAGGAATGCCTCAGAAGTTACAAGAGATCAACTGGTTGGCAAAATCTCAGCTTTTGAATTAAGTGAGTTTGGTTTTGAAAACCTCTTCAGACATCTTGAGGAAAAATGACCAATCTTATTACTTTGTCCAAGAAGCTGGAGAAGAAAGAGTCACAAATGATGAATCTAATCATGGAGGTTCCTCTAAAAATGATTAGGTGTTCATTGCCATCAAAGAAGAAGATCCAGTGTCTACTGAATCTACTAGCTATGTAAATATGGAAAGTGCCTTGGCTACTTAGGTTGTTGAGAAAGATGAATGGGTGATTGATAGTGGATGTTCTCATCATATGACTGGAGACAAGAGTAAGTTTGTGAATTTTAAAAATTATGGAGGGCTTGTGAAATTTGGAGATAACTCAGCTGGTAGAATCCGTGGCAAAGGATCCATCTCTTTTGATGCTAAGAATAGCACCAATGATGTTCTGTATGTGGAAGGACTGAAACATAATCTTCTCAGTCTTGGACAGTTGGTTGATAAAGGTTATGATCTTCGATTCAAGGATGGAAAATGCAGAATCTTGGAGAGTTCCAAAATTGAAATTGCATTCGATAATCAAACTAGAGGTAACATTTTTCATTTAAGTAGTTCTAGAAAAAGTTGTTTGATTTCTCAGATAGATCAAAGTTGGTTATGGCATTGGAGGTTGTGTCATGTGAATTTTGATAACATTGTAAAAAAAAGTACCACTCAGGCTGTAAGAGATCTTCCAAAACTTGTGAAACTTAATAGCATGTGTAGAGAATGTCAATTGGGGAAACAAAGAAAAATTTCATTCAAAAGTAAGGAACAAGCTTCAAGTGGATGATTGGAACTGGTACATACACTGATCTTTGTGGTCCTACTATAATTAGGAGTGTACAAGGAGATAGATATTTCATGTTGTTGATTGATGATTACTCCAGGATGATGTGGGTAACTTTCCTAAAAGAAAAATTAGAAGCTCTCGACAAATTTAAGGTGTTCAAAGTGATGGTGGAAAATGAGATTGGTGAAAAATTGAAATGTCTGACATCTGACAGAGGTGGAGAATTTACTTCCCGTGAGTTTGGTGCTTTCTATGAAAAGCATGGCATAAGAAGACAATTATCTGCTCCTAGGACTCCCCAACAAAATGGAGTTGTGGAAAGAAAGAACCGGACCATTCAAGAAGCTACCAAGACCATGATGATGGAATCAAATGTTCCTCAAGTTTATTGGAGAGAAGCTGTAAGTACTGCTGTCTACACTCTTAACCAGGTGCAGATCAAAGGTAATTCTAGTAAGACCCCTTATGAACTATGGTTTGGTCATCCTCCTACTATGAGATATTTTAGAGTTTTTGGTAGTAAATGCTAATCAAAAGAGATGAGGATTTAGGCAAGTTTGATACAAGAAGTGATGAGGGAATATTTTTGGGGTACTCTACTCAAAGTAAGGATTATTGGTGCTTTAACAAGAGGTTGAAAAAGATTGTTGAAAGTGCTAATGTTAGAGTTGATGAGAGCAAGGAAGGACATTCCAGGTTCTGCGGATATGATTCAAATGATCAAGATGAAAGTCAAAGTCAAGGAAGGTTAGTTCAAACTCTGACTCAGATTCAGATTGATTCGAAAACTCTAGGAACTCCAGAAAATAATACAGATGTTGAGGAACAAGCTCAAGAAACATAAGTTCAAGCAATTCCCAAAACCCTCAGGTATGTAAGAATGAATCATCCTGAAGATCAAATCATAGGAGATAGAAATAAAGGTGTTTGAACTAGGAGAAGAGTTGTTGAAGATCAAGAAGAGATTTGTTTGATTTCAAGGATTGAACCTAAATCAGTAAGTGAAGCCTGCAATGATGAAAATTGGGAAAAAACAATGGAAGAAAAATTAATGCAAATTGAAAAGAACCACACTTGGGATCTTGTTCCTAGACATGAGGACAAAAATGTGATTGGAACCAAATCGGTCTTCCAGAATAAACTAAATGAAAATGGTGAAGTTGTAAGAAACAAAGCAAGGTTGGTATGCAAAGGCTATTCTCAAGCAGAAGGAATTGATTTTGAAGAAACTTTTGCTCCAGTGGCAAGAATAGAGGCAGTTAGATTGTTTCTTGCATTTGCTACTTTTAGAGATTTTAAAGTGTATCAAATGGATGTCAAATCAGCATTCCTGAATGGAGATTTGGAGGAAGAAGTCTACATTGAGCAACTGGAGGGATTTTAGTTGTCTGATCAGGGATATATGGTTTGTAGACTGAGAAAAGCCTTGTATGGACTCAAGCAAGCTCCAAGAGCCTGGTATGCAAGACTGGATAAATATTTGCTTAAGATAGGTTTTAGCAAAGGTACTGCTAATAGTAATCTTTACTTCAAGATTAATCATGAGGACATCCTGATTGTTGAGGTCTTTGTTGATGATATCATTTTTGGTAGAAATGAATGTATGTGCAAAACATTTGCTGATCAGATGAAAAGTGAATTTGAGATGTCAATGTTTGGAGAGATGAATTTCTTCCTAGGTTTTGCAAATTGTTCAGTTAGATAAAGGTATCTTTTTATCTCAGTCCAAGTATGTGAAAGAATTGCTGAAGAAGTTTGGAATGGAAGATTTAAAGCCAGTAGGTACACCTATGATAACTAGATGCAAGTTAAGTAAAGATGATGATTCCCCCAAGGCAAATTAGAAAAAGTATAGATCAATGATTGGAAGATTTCTCAATCTGACTCAGACCTGACCTGACATCATGAATGTCATTGGACTTGTTGGTAGATTTCAAGCTGATCCAAAAGAATCCCACATTGTGGCAGTTAAAAGAATTTTTAGATATTTCAAGGGGACAATTGATTATGGATTATGGTATCCAAAGGACAATGATTTCACTCTTCATGCATATACAGATGCTGATTGAGCAGGAGATGTGGATGATAGAAAAAGTACTAGTGGTAGTGCCTTTTTCTTGGGAAGAATATTAGTCTCTTGGATGAGCAAAAAGCAAGAGGCAATATCTCTATCTACTGCAGAAGCAAAATATATAGCAACAACAAATAATTGTACTCAAGTTTTGTGGATGAAGCAAATGTTGAAGGACATCATAGTTGTGTTTGAGGAGCTAGTCACAATCTTTTGTGATAATTCTAGTGCAATAAGCATCTCAAAGAATCTAGTGTTGCATTTAAAGACAAAGCATATATCTATCAAGTTTCATTTCTTGAGAGAGAAGGTAAATGAGAATGAAGTCAAGTTGGAATTTGTGTCTTCCAAACATCAAATTGCAGATATATTCACTAAGCCTCTTCCCAAGGATACCTTTGAGTATCTCAGATAGACATTAGGGGTTATTACCCCTCCAAATCAAAACTAAGATGCACTGAGGTGCATCAGTCTGGTGGAATTCTCAGTCATATCTTGAGATCCACATTGATGTTGACTAAATACTACTCTAAGGAGTAGTCAATATACAAACGTTGGAGATGAGTCTGAAACAAAAAGAAAGATTAAAGATTACAAATATGTGCCCTTTGCCATTGATGTCAAAGGAGGAGAGAAGACATGTGAAAAACTAATTGCTGATGTTAGGGGGAGCAATGAAGGAAGTGGTTGCAAAAGTCAAGAGGAGAAGTTTTTGTCATGATGGTTGAATCAGTTTTTCACAACATATGTTGCCATCAATGACAAAGGGGGAGATTGTTGTAAATATGTGCCTAAGCAGTGTTGTCATTGATTTCAACATATTCTTGTTGTCATTAGTGTCAATTGTGCCTTATTTTGTTGCTTGTTCAGGAGATTGGAATGTTGAGGATATTGAGAAAATTAATGAAGACTCAATGCTCGCAAACCTCATGGCTGTGTAGAGGATTGTTAGAGGTTGTTCCAGTCAAGAATTGAGAAGTTCACATGAAGATTTGAAGAAGTTATGGCCATTTGATTAGAATTGGATCTTACAGTATTCAGAAGAGACAGAGTGACAATAATTTGGTCTGGATTGCTCCACAGTGAAATATTATGATCTACGGATCTGAAGGCATGTTTGGGAAGTCAGTGTGTATCATCAACTCCAGTGGTTCGTGGTTTGGAGCTCCACAAGCCATCCTTCTAGTTTGATAATCATGGTAGACAGTGTTCTTGAGGTTCCAGAGGAAGATACAAATGATTCTGGTAATTTGGTTTAGAGTGGATGTTATTGGTGAGTTTAATGTGCTTGTGGAAGTCTCTGGATCATGTGGCTACTATGTTGGAGGTCTGCATTAGAGTTTGAGCTTGTTATTAAAGATTTCCTCTTTGAAGTTGATGTTCTTCCCAGTCTTGGCCGACTGGATGTTCCTAGCATGTTGCGAATGATCTAAAGATCATTTTATGAAGCGTGGCGTGTTAGTAGAGGAATATTCAAGTCTCAGCTATGTTTGACCGACAATGGAAAGATCTGTGTTAAGTTTGGCCGACCTTGTTGATTATTCCAAGGTTGATGAAGTGTATAAATACTTGTTGAAGAGTTGTTAAAAATCATCCTTGAGCAAAATAGATTAAATCTGAATAAAGGATCAGAAGTAGAGCAGAGAAGGAAAGGAGCAAGAGCTGTGTAGAGTGGAAAGTTAGTAAAGAAGAATCTAGGGCAAAGAAAAGGTTTTTTGAGCATTCATTGAAAATGAACCAGGCATGAAGTAGATGCTATTTCTCAGTTAATTCTCTCTATTCTAAATAAATTTTGTAGGTAGTGAGCCTCTCTTTTGAGCAGTGAGCTTTGGGCAGTGCGTCCGAAGGCATGTGCCTTCTATTTTTATAAAGTACTTTTAACAGGGTACAAATATTTTTGGGTTAACCCCCACCGTGGTTTTTCCCTTAACTAGGTTTCCATGTCAAAATCTTGGTGTCAAGTGTGCTGATTATGTTTCTGCTCATATGTGGTTGATCTATGCTTTAATGTTTACATTATTAATCTGATAGTAAGTTATTAAAGAAGGTTAAAAGCAGAAAAAGTTTATTTTGTGTGACAACTGATTCATCCCCCCCTCTCAGTTGTTTGGTCTAATTCCAACACAGACTTGGGCATATGAGTGAAAAAGGTATGAAGGTAATTCATTCTAAGAAAGTTTTACCAGTTCTGAAATGTATTAATATGAATTTCTGTGAAATTTGTATGGAAAACAAAAGGGAGTCAATTTTTTCAAGGATGGGAAGCAAAAGAAAGATGAAAAGTTAGAGCTTGTGCATATAAATGTATGGGGACCAGCTCAGGTATCTTCTCTCAGTGGTTCTCGATATTATGTTACATTCGTATATGATGCAACTAGGAAGGTTTGGATTTATTTCCTTAGGTAGAAATCTGATATATTTGAAACATTTAAGAAATGGAGAAGTTTGGTTGAGAATGAGACAAGTAAAGATTAAAATGTCTCAGATCTGATAATGGTGGTGAGTATTGCAACAAAGAATTTGAGGATTATTATTCCTTTATGGAATTCGTAGGCAGAAAATGGTTCCAGAGACTCCACAGGAAAATGGAGTGGCTGAATGCATGAATAGGACAATAATGGAGTGTGCAAGGACCATGAGATTGCATGTTGGGCTGCCTTTAAACATTTGGGTAGAGGCTGTCAATACCGATGTATATTTAATTAATAGAGGTTCTTTAGTTCCTTTGGGTTGTGGTATTCCAGAGGAAGCATGGATAGGTAAGAAGGTGAGTTATTCTTTTCTCAAAACCTTCGGATGTGAAGCATTTGCACATGTAGATTCTGAAAATAGAACCAAGTTGGATGTAAAATCTAAAAAGTGTACCTTCATTGGATATGACATTGATGAATTTGGTTATAGGCTTTGGGATTTTGAAAATCAGAAAATTGTGAGAAGCAGGGATGTTGTATTCAATGAGAAGGTGTTGTACAAAGATCAGTTGCAGCAACATGAGAAGAAAGAAAATGATTATGTGGGGTTGGATGATACTCCAGATAGTGATGTTCCAGTGGTTCGTCATACTCTGTAACAACAATAAGAAATACCACAAACTCCAGTGAATGTTAGATGGTTAACAAGGCTAAGTAGACCTCCTAAAAAGTATTCTCCCTCTTTGTATTCTATTTTGTTAATAAATGCTGGGGAACTAGAAGGGTATGATGAAACTATGCATGTGGATACAAAGGTTCAGTGGGAGCTTGCAATAAAAAGAAGAAATGGACTCCTTGTTAAAAAACCAAACTTGGGAATTATGTAAATTGCCTACATATAAAAAGGCTTTACCAAACAAATGGGTTTATAGGCTGAAAGAGGAAGATGGAGGTAAAAAAATATTTAAAGCCAGGTTAGTTGTAAAAGGATTTGCACAGAAAAAGGGCATTGATTTTGATGAAATTTTTTCTCCAGTTGTTAAGATGACTTCTTTCGTACTGTTTTAAGTATTGTGGCTACTGAAGATTTGCATTTAGAATAACTAGATGTGAAAACTGTCTTTCTCCATGGTGATTTGGAGGAGGAGATATATATGGGACAGCCCCAAGGATTTGTGGTCAACGGTAAGGAGAAACTGGTGTGCAGATTGAAGAAGAGTTTATATGGCCGGAAACAAGCACCTCGGCAATGGTATTTAAAATTTAGTCAGTGCAATTCAGACCATTGTATTTATTTTAAGAGGTTAGATAATGATAGCTACACTATTTTATGTTTATATGTTGATGACATACTTATAGCAGGGTCTAACATGGATCACATAAGAGAGTTAAAACAATAGTTAGCACAATCATTTTCTATGAAGGATTTGGGGGCAACAAAATAAATCCTTAATATAAAAATTTGCAGAGCGAGGAAGAACATAAAATTGACTCTATCTTAGGTTGATTATGTTGAAAAGGTGCTGTAGAGATTCCATATGGAGAATGCAAAAACTATTAGCACACCTTTCCCTAGTCATTTGAAATTGACTAAGGAGATGTGTCCTAAGACATAAGAGGAGGAAGAAAAAATATCCAAGGTACCATATGCTTCAGCTATAGGAAGTTTAATGTATGCCATGGTATGCACGAGACTAGATATTGCACATGCTGTAGGAGTCATAAGCAGGTATATGAGTCATCCCGGATTGGAGCATTGGAATGCAGTAAAATAGATTCTCATATATTTGAGAGGTACATCCAATAAACACTTATGTTTTGGGAGCTCTACTATTAATTTAGTAGGTTATGTAGACTCAGATTTGGCAGGGGATATTGATACCAAGTGGAATACTATAGGTTATGCCTTTACTGTAGGTGAGACAACGGTGAGTTGGATCTCCAGGTTGCAAAAGGTGGTTGCTTTATCCACCACGAAGGTAGAGTATGTAGCTGCAATAGAGGCAAGCAAGGAGATGATATGGCTGCAATCTTTCATGGAAGAATTGGGCTAACAACAAGATAACAGTTCTTTGTATATAGACAGTCAAAGTGTCATACATCTTGCAAAGAATTCTGCCTTGCATTCAAAGACCAAACACATACAGTTGAGGTATCACTTCATTCGATCGGTGTTGGATAATGGACAATTAAGGCTAAAAAAGATACATACAAATGAAAATATAGTGGATATGTTTACAAAGGCAGTGACAAGGGAGAAGTTGAGCTCCTCTTCAGCTTCGGTTGGTCTTCAAGACTGAAAATAAAAAATCAGAACAACAGAGTCCAGGGTGCTTATTTCCAGTGGGAGCTACAAGGTCAGCGGTGTTATGATCAGTCTCCAAGTGGGAGATGATATGGTGTGGAGTTTAATCAGTCTCCAAGTGGGAGATTGTTGTTATATAGAGCCTAATCAGACTTAGAGGTTAAATTTTCCCCACTTTTATCAGAATGGTTTCCCCCCAAATTATCTAATGGGGTCAAGGGGTAGCACCCCTTGCGGGGTTTAGGGGCAGCGCCCCTGGTGCGCTCCCTGTCGTCATACAGGGTGGGGTCGAGGGGCAGCGCCCCCGCAAGGGCTCAGGGGCAGTGCCCCTAAAACCTCAAATAGTTTTTTATTATTTTATAAAGGCATCGGGAGTTATTTTTCTATTGGCTGACATAAAAAAACCCTATTTTTGTAACGACATATGGCTTGATAAAAGTGGCTAAGGGTTAGGGTTTCCGTAGATGTATTGTAGCATTTTGTAGCGGTATTGAGTTGCAAGGATTGTTGGTTGTAATCAGTTTGATTTACTGGATAATAATATTAGACTCTTTGTTGGTGGATGTGGCTCGAGTTTGGGTGAATCATGTTAAAACTTGTCTCTCGCTGTTATTATTTTTGTGTATTTTCATTCCTTTGTCTAATCTTTATTTGCATTTAATTGATATCTTCTGCCAGCTAACCCTAACAGTTTCCAGCAAAGAAACTTCTACGATCAATATTCTCAAGGACAAATATCTATCTGGTGACTACTCTCTTTGCTTCCTTTATAGGGATGATTTTCCTAAAAGATTGACTATTTGGGAAGGAATAAAGGAGGTCAAGTATTTGATTAGTCAATTTGGCTTCAAGATTATTTAGAATGGCAAAATTACTTCCTTTTGGGATGATAAGTGGATCTCTAACAAACCCCTCAAAGAGTTCTAGTATCTTCACCCTTTGATGAATATCCTTAAGAATTTATGGGGCATTAAGGTTAGTGAATATTGGGAGGAGGAAAGGGAGGAGACGGATCTATCAAGATAGTAGAAATATATTTATAAGTTTCCTGATATTCTAGAAGATTCTAAGACTCAACTTATAGCTTTTCTTCAAAACTTCATGCCATTTTAGAGTAGAGATGACAATCTTTTTGATTGGAATCAAGAAGAGATAGGATTCTACATTATCAAGGATGCCTATTGTAAGCTTCTTCCCACAAGGAATCCTTCTTTTTTTTGGGATGAGATTTGTCATTCTAAGGCTTGGCCAAAAGCAAACATTTTTGGGATTTTTCTTTGGCTATCATGCCATTCTTGAATCCTCACTTTGGACCATCTCCAAAAAGGGGGATATTCTAGTCCCAATTGATGTTCTCTCTACCTAACTCACAAGGAAGTTTTCTTTCACTTAACTTTTGTTAGGGTTCAATCAGATCAGAGCAACAAACACTAACAATTATATGCAAATTAAATAACCCAAATATAATAATGAAGGATAACTCAAAAGAGATCAACACAGAAATTTAACGTGGTTCACCCAAAATGGGCTACATCCATATAAACTCAGTCATCCAATGATTTTATTATCCAGTGCAAAACATATTACAATCTCGCGAATTCCACACCCACAACATACATCCCAGCTGCTTATAACAAGCTTTTTGGAAGCTTCTAGAATTAGGGTTTTACAATGTTTTTCTTTTGTCCGTTAACAAAAATTAATAACCGACTCCGAACGGGCAAAAAAGAGGGAATTTTTTTTTCATGGGCTACGCTCCCAAACCCCTACTTCTCGGGGGCTATCGCCCTCAAACCCCAGCAAGGATATGTTACGAGTGTACAATACTTGCATGATCAGTTGCCACATACCAACAATCTCCCATTTGGAGACTGATCAGGCTCCACACCAAACAATCTCCCACTTGGAGACTAATCTTGGACGACACCGCTGCACTTGTAGCTCCCATTGGATTACAGGCATAGCTAGTTTCTTATGTCCACCATTTTCAATCATGAAGGCCAACAGAAACTGATGAGGAAATTAGTTTCTCCCATGTAACTACCTTTGTGAACATATCTGCAGGATTATCACTTGTGAGAATTTTCTCCAACTTCAACTGTCCATCCTCCAAAACTGACCAGATGAAGTGGTATCTGAGATGTATATACTTAGTTTTTGAATGCATAGCTAAATTCTTAACAAGATGAATGTCACTCTGGCTATTAGTGTACAAAGGGCTATCTTCTTGTCGTTGCCCCAATTCCTCTAGAAAATGTTGTAACCAAATCATCTCCTTGTTGGCTTCTGTAGTAGCAACATACTCAGCTTCAGTGGTTGAAAATGTAACAACCTTTTGCAACCTTGAAATCCAACTGACTACAGTACCTCCTATAATAAAAACATACCTTGTAGTACTCCTGCTATCAATATCACCTGCTAGATCAGAGTCAACATATCCTTTCAGAGCAGAATTTGTTCCTCCAAAACATAGTTTCTTTGAAGTAGTACCTCTCAAATATTGGAGAATCTATTTTACCACATTCCAATGTTCCATTCCTAGATTGCTCATATATCTGCTTGCAACTCCCACTGCATGTGCAATATCTGGCCTTTTGAATACCATTGCATACATCAAGCTACCAACTGTTGATGCATATGGTATCTTAGACATTTTGTCAGTCCTCCTCTTGTGTCTTTGGACACATCTCCTTAGTCAACTTAAATTGACTAGGCAAAGGTGTACTAACTGCTTTTGCATTCTACATGTTAAACCTTTTCAACACCTCTACATACTCACTTTGAGACAAAAATTTTTTTTGTTTGTCCTATCCCGTGTGATCCTCATACCAAGGATTTGTTTTGCTGCACCCAAATCCTTCATAGCAAATGAATTTTCTAATTTTTGCTTAAGTTCATTAATATGCTGCATGTTAGGCCTGGAAACAAGCATGTCGTCAACATAAAGCAACAGGATAATATACCTACCATTACCCAATTTCTTAAAATAAACACAATAATCAGAATGGCATCTTTTGTAACCTTGTTCAACCATAAAACTATCAAATTTCAAATACCATTGCCGAGGTGCTTGCTTCATGCCATACAAACTCTTCTTTAACCTGCATACAAAATACTCCTTACCCTTGACCTCATATCCCTATGGTTGCTGCATGTATATTTCCTCTTCCAAATCCCCATGGAGAAAAGTTGTTTTCACATCTAGCTGTTCAAGATGCAAGTCTCCCGTAGCCACAAGACTTAGAATAGTTTTAATAAAAGTCAACTTTACAACCGGAGAAAATATTTCATTAAAATCTATACCTTTTTTCTATGCAAAACCTTTTACCACGAGTCTGGCCTTGTATCTTTTCTTGCCTCCATCTTCTTCCTTCAACCTGTAAACCCATTTATTTGGCAATGCTCTTTTTCCTGTAGGCAAATTAACTAAGTCCCAAGTCTGATTCTGCAGCAAGGACTCCATTTTCTCTTTCATGCCTAGCTCCCACTACTTTTTGGTATCTACCTACATTGCTTCTTCATAACCTTTAGGTTCACTAGAATTAGTTAATAATATAGTAAATAATGATGGAGAAAATCTTTCTGGAGGTCTAGTTATCCTTGTAGAAGGTCTAACACTTGCAAGAGTCTGTGGGTTAACTTGTTGTTGCTGAGCATCAAATACCACTAGCATTTTATTTTCTAGAATCTCATCTAGTACTGCATATTCCTTTTTGGCCTATTCATGCTTCTTTTCTTGTAGCTGATCCTTATACATGACCTTCTCATTGAATATAACATCTCTGCTCCTAATAATTTTATGATTTTCATAATCTTATAACTGATAACCAAATTCATCTACTCCATATCCAATGAAGGTACATTTTTTAAACTTAGCCTCAAGCTTGGTTCTATTTTCAATATCAACATGGACAAAAGCTTTACAACCAAAGGTTTTCAGAAATAAATAGTTTACCTTTTTACCCATCCATGCCTCCTCTGGAATGCCACCATCCAAAGGATTGGAAGGTCTCCTATTTATTAAATAAACAACGGTATGTAGAGCATCTTCCCAAAAGTGTAAGGGTAGTCCAACATGCAATCTCATGCTCCTTGCATGCTCCGTAATGGTCCTATTCATCCTCTCAGACACACCATTTTCTTGTGGGGTTCCAGGAACTATTTTCTACCTACGAATTCCATTATATGGACAGTAATTCTCAAATTCTCTATTGTAATACTTGCCTTCATTATTAGATATGAGACACTTCAACTTGTTTCCTATCTCATTCTCAACCAAAGATTTCCACTTTTTAAAAGTTTCAAATACTTCTGATTTGTGTTTTAGGAAATACACCCATGTTTTCCTAGTTGCATCATCAATAAATGTAACATAATAGAAAGAACCACCAAGAGAAGATACCTGAGCTGGTCCCCATACATCTAAATGCACAAGCTCTAATTTCTCACTCTTCTTCTCTTTCCCAACTTTGAGAAATCAGACTCTTCTCTATTTTCCATAAACACAATTTTCACAGAACTCCAAGTCAATCTTCTTCAGACCTGGTAGCAACTTTCTAGAGTGAAGGATCTTCATCCCTTTCTCACTCATGTGCCCAAGTCTATGGTGCCACAATTTTGTTTCTGTTCTTGTAGCAAGTGCTATAACTATCTCAACAACAACTGTTTTTGTAGTAGCTAAGGTAGAATAAGTATTACCAGTACATAAATACAATGTGTCTACCTTTTCACCTTTAGATACTACTAATGCACCTTTAGTGACATTCTAGACTTTGTCTAAAAAGGTAACTATGCAACCTTCACTACCCAGTTGTCCTACAGAGATTAAATTCCTTCTCAAATTTGAAACATACCTTACCTCCTATAGCAACCATTCATTTCCATTCTGCAACTTGATTTTTATCTTTCCTTTTCCAACAATCTGACAGGGTTCATCATCACCCAAATATACCTGTCCAAAATCACCTTGAACATAATCTACAAAATATTTCCTATGGGGTGTGGCATGAAATGAAGCCCCTGAAGTTATTACCTAGGAATTATTAGCATTATCTAACCACAAAATTAAAGCATCCTGTAATTTATTACTTGCAACATTAGCTTCCTTACTATCATCATGTTGTCCATCTCCTTGTTTGCCCTTTCGAGACCAACAATCCTTCTTCAAGTGTCCTGGCTTTCCACAATGCCAACAATCCATTCTTCCTTTGGATTTAGATCTGCCTTTCTTCAACTTCCCTTGTGACTTCCCATGATTTGTTGGGCTTTTTCCTCTGTCCTTTGTTCTTCCCCTATTCTCTACAGTCAAAGCATTACCCGATGTTGAACTCTCACTTGTGCTTTTCTGTCACATTTCCTCACTAAGGATAACACCAACAACATCATCAAATTTCAAAGTATTTGAACCAGAGACAGAGTTACTTACAACCATTACCAAGCTATTCCATCTTTCTGGCAAAGAACATAAAACCAAGAGAGCCCTCACCTCTTCATCAAATTCCACTTTTACAGAAGTTAGCTGACTGGTAATCATATTAAACTCATTTAAATGATCTGACACAGATCCACCTCTAATCATTTTTAGATTAAACAAAATCTTCATGAGAAATACCTTATTAGAGGCTAAGGGTTTCTCATACAATTTAGCCAAAGCTTTCATCAGTTCATCTGTTGTCTTCTCTTCTATTATATTGAATGCCATAGATGGTGCCAAGCACAACTGAATGATTCCCAGTGCCTTTCTATCCAAAAGTTCCCAATCCTCATCAGTCATTGCTGCCAGTTTCTTGGCTTTTCCTTCCAACGGCCTCCATAAATCCTTCTGATAGAGATTCCTCCATCTGCATCTTCCATAACTGATAGTTCTACCCATTGAATTTCTCCACCTTCAATTTACCCTCTTCTGCCATTGCTCCCACTTAACTATGAGACTCCCACTCAACTGTGAGACCTTCCTATAGACGATAATCAAACATAACCTGCTCTGATACTAGTTGTTAGGGTTCAAGCAGATTGGAGCAATGAACACTAATAATTATATGCAGATTAAATAGCCCAAATATAACAATGAAGGATAACTCAAAAGAGATCAACAAAGAAATTTAACATGGTTCACCCAAAATGGGCTACATCCACAGAAACTTAGCCATCCAATGATTTTATTATCCAGTGCAAAACATATTATAATCTCGTGAATTCCACACCCGCAACATACATCCCAGCCGCTTATAACAAGCTTTTTGGAAGCTTCTAGAATTAGGGTTTTACAATGTTGTTTTTCTTTTGTCAGTTAACAAAAATTAACAATTGACTTCGAAGGAGCAAAAAAGAGGAAAACTTTTTTTTCGGGGGCTGTCACCCCTGAACCCCCACTCGGGGCCTGGCCTGACCCCGAACCCTGGCGAGGATACGTTACGAGTGTATAGTATTTGCATGATCAGTCTCCACATACCAACAACTTTGCACTATGATTTTATGAAGGGTATTTAGAATAGATTTCTAGATAGTTTTAATCTCAAGTGGGTGTTCCAAAACCCCTTTAAGGATAATTTGGAAGCATGGAGATCTCTAGTGGATCTTAATATTCTTCAAGAGTTATGGACATGGATCCAAGCTTCATAGTCTACAAAGTGTAACTAGAAAAGAATAAAAGAATTATTAATGCTAAGGAGAAGACTCAAGACAAAATCTAGGAGGAGATCATGGAGGCATGCTCTTGAAACATTACTTCACTTAACATCTCTAAATCAAAAGAAGCTAATCCCTCTAAGGTTTATATTTTGATGAACTGGCCCAAGATTGGGAATTTTTTTACTACTCTTCCCAAAGTATGGAAAAATAATTCTTCTAAGCATTGGTGTCATGCAATTATTGTGTGGGTTAAACTAAACTTTGATAAGGCTTCCAAGAATAATTTAGGATTGTCTAGGAGTAGTGCTTTCGTTAAAAATCATGAAGGTATGGTAATGACATTAGGTACTCAATTTATATGTATTAATTTAAATAACATAGTTAAATCCAAAGGTCTTACCTTGGGCCTTAGGCTAAGGATTCAATTGGGAGCTCAAAATCTTATCATCAAAGGTGATTTTAACCTTATTATTAAGGTCTAAATAATGGAAAAATCACTCATTAGTGGATATGAAGCTCATCAAGGAAGCTAAAAGATTAATGAATTAATTTGATTGTCTTTTATTAAAGCATGTGAGGAGATAATGTAATAAAGTCACTAACTAGTTGGCCAATCTGAGCTTATAAGAATGTTATCACTACTTTGTGCTTGTTAGCAATGCCTTTCCTAAAGATGAATGTATCTCTCCTTTTTGGGTTATTGTTCATGATGAAAAAAATCCTTCATAGTGGATGTACTAGCTATTTTTAGCCATGATGTTGGTTGTTATGGATATTTCTAAGCTACTCTCAATTTATTGGTTAAGGTATGATGAGAACAACTTTCCTTTTTTTTTTGTCTTTTCTTATTGGGTTGGCCTCTCCTCTAGAAACTCTCTTCTGTCCCAGTTTGTGCTTTGTTGGCTACATTTTCTCTTCCTTGCTCTTTCCATCCTAGTTGATTGATGCTTTTTAGCTTTCTGGAGCTTTATATCTTTCCCTCTCTTTGCTAGTTTGGTAGCCTTTTTGTTGGGAAAAAGGTGTGTTGTACACCTTGCATAATGCTTATAATGTAATATTTAATTGTGGTACATCTAGGGAATTTAGGATGCATGCATCACATGGGTTAGACATTCTTGGAGACACTTTGAATGTTGTATGTAACATTGGGATAAAAATATAATGTGGGTTTCACATTGAGAAAACACTTAATATTGGGAAAAACTAATACCAAAAAGCAAATGAGGGGGGCATGGTTTTGTAAGCTTGTGGTTTAGAGGCACATGGTTTATGTAATACCATTTGGTGGTTTTGTGCAAGCTTATTTCTATAAAAGCAAGCACATGAATATTTGTTGAGGTTGGCTTGCATAACCTTTGGCTTGTTGGCTAAGGTTGGATTGTGCATCTTTTGTAAGTCGCATATATGTGAGGAGAGGAAGCATGGATTGGGCTGTGTGGTTACATGATTCTTATTTTCTTATTCACATGGAGTGCACTTAGGGAGCTTTATGCTTTAGAATCCTTGCATGGAGACTTTGCAAGTGTATTGTAATATTTTTTCATGAGATAATACATTTAGTGTGTGAGTGCTTTTGGAGGTTAGGTTTTTCCCTCATTAGAGTTTTCCTAGGGTACATATGGTGTCATTTTGATGGTATGTTTGTCTATTCTTTTACATTGTGGATTCTAAATAATTGTTTACATATTATTCTCTCTTGGGGTTATGTGGAAATGATTATTATTTTTGCAATTTTTCTTTTCATTTAATATCAGAGCCTAGTTGTTAGGTTGTGGGAGCAAATCGCCCTAGTATTTGTAACCCTTGGTACCTAAGTGGAATCTTGTGCACAATTTAATAGATGGCCTTGCAGGAAAACAATGAAGGCATTTTCAAGGTTACAAGTGTGTTTGTAGACTTGGGTTGTTGTATATTCAAGGTTTGATGAAGATTTGGCAAGTGGGTTTTTTGTTTGGGCTATATTTGTGAGGGTTTTGGGGGTAAGATTTTTTGGATATCTCTTGAATAAAAACAAACCTCACCATTGAGTCTAGAAGGCCCAAAAACTTATGAATCCATATATAACACGACTACATTTGCAGAAAAAAATCAACATTTTTGGGGGCAAGGTGGAATCTTTAGTGGTTGTAGTCTTTACAAGAGTATGGAATCCATGTGATCACACGATCCATACAGGTAAGGTACAATTGGTAAATCTATAGACATCAATGGAATATTTTGCAACATATTCTAGTTACTGGTGTTGTTCTATCCAAGTCATATGACAGTCAATAGAAATTAAATAATTTAAAAAGTTTAGAGGTACAATCATTGGTGTAGGTAGTGATATCATTAATTTGTAGGTTAAAGAGGGTCATTGGTTGCAAGCCCAATCATATCTAGGCATTAGCCTCTGGTGCAGACTAGCCTTAGGGGACTGAGTCCCAATAGGTTGAGCTCCACCCAACCACCATCGACTACCTACCAAAGTATTACTCCACCCCACTAGGTGACATCACCACATCTAGTCACTTGTGCTCTACCGTCTTCGGCCAGCCACCGACACCACTGCCAATGGTTGATCCAACAACCATCAATTATGTTTTGTGATTCCTAATAGAGCATTTTTTGGGAGGCATAAATTTCACCCAGGGAGTTAGATTCTCATGTTCTTATAGTCAATAGAAAGCTATTTTCAAGTATTGTGTTGTGATATCAACGTTTTTTCCATATTTTTTTTAAATTTTTGATAGAAAATTCTAGTTGGTGTCCAATTTGACTCTCATTGATTTGTTAGGTCATATCTTATGCCCATAGTGTCTAATTTTAGACTTCTTATAGGTGATGAAGAGCATTTTCTGAGCACTTCATAGTGGATTAGGTTTAGATATGTTGATATGTGATTTGTTCAATTGCATTTAGATATTTGAGATGTTTGTTGGTTGCTTTGAATGTGGTACTTTGTGAGTTAGTGGTAAATTGAATCCAGAGGTAATTTGGTGTTTGAGTCATGGAAACTTACATGTTTATATTTAGTTGTCTATGTTTGACATGGCTACTAATGTGATGTTGAATTTGTATATTGCATTATGAGATCTATGAGTTGTTTAACTTTTTGTAGGTTGTCTATACTTACGATTGCATAGATAACTTGGATGTGGGTCATCTATACCCATATATTTTTCAGTGTGGGTCTAGATTCTATTTGGTTGGCCTGGTTTGCTCACCTAGTTCATTGGTTTGGTTGTCATTGTGAGGAAGAGAGATGGTGTTACCTAATATAACTATGTTGTGGGACCTATGGTTGTTGACTATATGGTGTAAACATGTGAGACTCAACAAAAGTTTGATGCAAGTACATTAAGTGGTGATCATGGTGTCATGGAGGTTTCTTATACACTTGGAGCTTTGGCACGATATGGTTGTTTATGCAAATGCACTATTGGTAGTGTTGGATTGATTCTGGATTGTAGGTGGTGGTTTATCTTCTTGGTTTGGAGATCTTGGTTCTACTTTATCCTCTAGAGCTATTGGTGCTGCAGTTGAGTGTGTGGACCATGGCTAATCTTCATTTAGGATATGGTTATCACAATTCCATGTATAGCTTGGTATCATGGTTTAGTGGGAGCTTTGGCAGTAATGTGGATTCATCACTTGGTGATGGATGATCTTCTACAATGGTTATTGGTATCATGAAGGAGCTCTTGGATTCTATTTCTAATATGCAGTGAGAGTTCTTTGACATCTTGAGTTCTATTGATAGGAGATGCTTATCTTCATGTGATTTGGAGATGCTGACATCTTGTGATCATGGAGGACTCTTGGAGTCTTGGTTGAGGTGTCAAGTATGATTTGCTAATTTGACATATGATCCTTGGTTTAGAAGATGGATGTTATTGTTCCATGGTTAGATCTTGATCATACATTAGAGTTTTGGCATGATACAAGTGCTCTTGGGAGAAAATATGTTCATTAGAGATATATAATCTTGTTTTGAGGAGATGTAGATCATGATGTAGTGGTGAGTTCTTGATTATGTATTTGGAACTTTAGCATAGATTTGTGATAATCTAGTAGATGAGTGGCGTGATCATTTTTCTTATGAGCTTTTGGTTATTACATGTTTCATTGGAGCTCAAGGTTAGTGTTAGATAATCAATTATATACCTTATAGCAGATTTGGGTGAGTCTAGTGATCTCTTGTTCTTGGAGATCATGTGTTTAGATTGTTACTCTTTGATGAGGTTTTAGCAGGAAGACTAAGGAGCCTACACTTGGGTTGGATGTGAGTTCAACACATACCTATTGAGGAGTTTTTTCATGGAAAGAGTCATTGTAGCTTGGTATATCCTAGGAAGAGAAATCTCATTACCCAATCTTTATCCTCTCGGTGGTGAATCATTTGATAGGTATTTCCCACCTTTTTTTAGATGCATTTTGTTTTGATGCTTTGTTTTCTCATGGGAATGTGTCTTTAGCTATGGATGTTAGTTCTGGAGGGCTTATTTGAGGAGTACTTGGCATGGTATGTTTTCCCATTGTCTCCTTATGCATATGATCTTATTATGAAGATAATTGTAAGGAGTGTAAGAGGATGGGTTTGGGCATATTCCATGGTTTTGGGAATGGATGTTTTGGTTTGACCTTCCTTCATTTTGAGAGGCTTACAACATAGTCTATTGATCATATGATATGTTTGATCTTTATGTTGAATGATTAGATGTTGTGAAGGCTTTTCTATTTTGGGTTTTGTGAAGGAGATCTTACTTGTCACAACTTGAGCATTTAGAGGTGCTGATGGATGAACATGCTACATGTTTTAATGTGTAGGTTCTCTCTTGATGGTCTTGTGTTTATTCCTAGATATTGGTGTTCACATCGCATTGGAGTTGAGGTTTGTGTGGAGCCATTGTGATTACTATGTTTGTGGTCATTTGTTGTTATTGTACTTCATTGTTTACCTTTGGCTAATAGTATGGAGACCCTTTGGTCTCTTTCTTCTATTGTGTGGAAAAATTGGGAGAGCTATGGAGACTAGTGGTGAGAGTTATGTTGTAGCAATTTAGTTTGTAGGTTTTCATATCATTGTGGATGTTCCTTGGTATTAGATGGTGTTGATGATGTTTGCTACACCTTCTATGTGAGTGATATTAGTGGATCTTTGGATGCCTTGATCATTTTTAGATGTGATATTACGCATGCAATGGGAGTTCCAGGTTGTATATGTGTCATTTGTTGGATGTTCCCATTATATTATGTCATTGAGGGTCTTCAGGACTTCTTTATGTAGGATAGTGTATATACATGAACTTGTGATCATTGTGGATTGGATTGTATATATTGATGGCATAAGGTCTACTTGTTATGATGAGTATACCTTAAATTGGAGGTATGTTTATTTGGATGTACTATCAACTAGATGTGGTTGCTATTCCAACTATGGTGATTAATTCTTGACAACTACTTAGGCCTATTTGTTACCATTGGACTTAGTGTTTGTGTTTGGATATTAGTTTGAAGTAGGATTTATGCTTCTATTGTGACAATTTAGTGTGACATCTCTTTTGGATTAGATCTTATCTTTGGTGGATTGACATGATGGAGGATGGGAAGGTTCATGTTTGAGATGGTGATCATCTTGGTTATTGTTGCAAGTATCTTGATGGAGCACATGGAGTACTTGGATGTCTTGATAGTACATGTTGGCTTTAGGGATTGTTCCTTGTATGAGTTTACTTTTGACCCTTATGCATGTTTACTCACCTATCTGATAAGTGAATACTTGCAATAATGAATAGAACTTACAATGCATACCAGACAAAGGAGTAAAAGTATATCTTTATTAGCACATGTGAGTATTACATAAGTAGACCAGAGATGGTTGACCAAGGATCAGAGTTGATTCGACTACATCATACCACGTCCCTTGATAATACAAAGACTTATTTAAAAGACTCGACAGTTGCCAAAAGGAACACAACCATCAACTAATTAACTTAGACAAACTGACTCTTACAACCACTCGAGAGCCAATAAAGAATTAATACATAGTCGGATAACCCAAATTATAAAATATAATAATCGACATTTTACATTAACTACAATGCAATGTATACAACAAGTGGGAGAATGTTGGGAAAAGGTGTGTTATACACCTTGGATAATGCTTATAATGTAATATTTAATTGTGGTACATCTAGGGAATCTAGAGATGCATGCATCACATGGGTTAGACATTCTTAGAGACACTTTGTATGTTGTTGGTGCAGGAGCACCTTGGCAAATCAAAGTTGTCCTAGACAAATCTTTAATTTTTGGTTAAATTTGTAATGATTTAATATTGTATTGAGGTCCGTCAAGTCATCTTTCATGTGTTAAGATCCTAGGAGGGGTCTAATGTTTAAGTCTTATGACAAGTTGTCATACAAAATGGAAAATCCCTAAAAATGTATCTTTCAAAAATGTAAAATGAGGAAGGTGAAGGGTCACCTTGTTCCAATTCGTTGGAAGGAAGTGGAAACTGAAGAGACAAATGAGGAATGCCTTTATTAAGGCCTTGTAACATCCAAATAAGGTGTGGGTGGTTGATTAGTAGGTTTTGATCAATAGAGAAAACACTGTTTTCATGTATTTCAACAGAAATTGATTGTTTCCTATAGTTGTACGGACCTATACGGATAAGGACTGGTGCCAAATTGGTTGTAAGTGATAGTCCTATCAATCACCCTCCATTTCCTTTTGGTTGCATGCATTTTAGTTTCGTTTTGTGAAAGATATTGCATTTTTAGTAAAAACTGTCAAACCCTGATTTAGAGTAACCAGTTTTGGGAAAAACGCCATAACTTTTGTTTCCACCGTTGGATCTTTATGTAACTTGGGAAAATGTCTGTAACTATGTTATCTACAATCTGACTGAAGCGATCGACCTCATTTTGGGTTGTGTGGAAGTTATGCATGACTGTTCATGGCATTTCACAGTGACATTTCTGAGTATGAACCCTTGTAGCAGAATTACCAGTCCGTTTTTAGAGCACATTTTCCAAAGTAACCTATACCCATCTTAGAGTATGCTGTGGGGAGGCATAATGGGTATCCAATTCATGTCTAAGATTATGATGTTTATACAGAAAGTTATTGGGACTGTTCTCCGTTTGTAGGTTACTAGTCCGTCTTGGGATTTATGAAGGAAGAGTTGCCTCAAAGAGTGATAAACTTGTAAAGTGAGTTGATTGAAACCCTTTGATATGAAATATGCTATAAGGAGTTGTGTTATTCTTTATCCTCTGCATCAGTTGTACATAACATTGGGATAAACATTTAATGTGGGTTGTACATTGGGAAAATTTTTCATATTGGGAAAAAGTTCATGGTTTAGAGGCACATGGTTTATGCAATACCACTTGGTGGTTTTGTGCAAGCTTGTTTCTATAAAATAAAGTGCATGATTAGTTGTTGAGGTTGGCTTGTTGGCTAAAGTTGGATTGAGCATCTCTTGTAGGTTGCATATGTGAGGAGAGGAAGCATGGATTTGGATGTGCATAGTTAAATGATTATCATTTTCTTGTTCATGTGGAGTACAATTAGGAATATTGATGCTTCAAAATCCTTACATGGATATTCTACAAGTGTATTGTAATATTTATTCATTATATATACATTGAGTGTGTGAGTACTTTTGGAGGCTGGGTTTTTCCATGAGTACATCTAGTGTCATCTTGATGGTATGGTTTTCTATTCTTTTGCATTGTGGATTTTTAATACTTGTTTGCATATTATTCTCTCTTGGCGTTATGTGGAAATGGTTCTTATTGTTGCAAATTTTCCTTTTATTTTTGTCATGTTATTTATTTTCCTTTGATTTTTTGGCCTATCCTCCTCCTTCTTACACTTTATCTAGTTGGCTAGTAGTTTTTTCCTCTCCTTGGCCAATGTTTTTATCTGGATAGTCGACCTATCTATCCTCCTCACTTTTCTACCATTGTTTTCCCCCTATGCTTTCCATTTTATGAATGCTTGTCTTTTCCCTTATACGGGTGGCATCCTTTTTCCACCTTGGCACCTCTATGCATGCATTCACATAGCCATTTCTTGTTTCCTTTGTAGTTTACTTTATCTTTCTCTATGTGAAGGAGTGGTGTTCTAAAAGTTATTATGGTACCTATATGGTTATTGAGATCAATTTTATTCTTTTGTTGGGTAGTCTTTCTAGTGGTGGGTAGAAGAATATGAAATTTCATTAGATCCTACATGCACCTCTTGGGCCTTCTTTCTTTTCTCATTGTGCTCTTCTTCTTGTTGGGTTGAAGAAGTTTACATCACGGAATTAAAGTTCAACAAATTGTTATGGGTGTTGTTGATCCCTTCAATTTCCTTTTGAATATCAAGCCTATAATTAATGTTGATATTCCTTCCACTTATGATGCTCATATCACCAAAGAGGAAGAGTTTAAGCAAAATGCTACTCACCATATAGGCTTTGAAAATCTATTGAGGATAAATATAGAGGCCATGGAGACTAAGTCCCAATCTCTTTCCAAAGGAAAACATAAAATGACTTTCGATGACCCTTTATTGTGTAATAAAGCCCACTGCTCGAATGGTTCATCACATGTCAATACTCACAACATTAATTATATTTCTGCCTAAGTTATTCTAGCAACATATAGTTTGGTTCACTAGCTGATATCGACCCTACTTTACAAAATTTATTAGCTATGGGAAATAATTATGTCCAAGAAACATAGATTGAGTGTATGAACCTGCTAGATTTAACTATCACTATCAAAGACTTATTGGCAAAATCTGATAATTATCTCTTTATGATGAGAATAGAAGGTCATCATAGAAGAAAAATCACGGATGATCAAGAAGAGATGTTGAATGCTAACATGGGCGATCTCGATAACATCCATCATAGCTTAAGATCTCTTGTGTAGGATATGAGGAACCTGGTTTGCTAAGTGCACCTTTGGCTTTACCATGAGGGTCAATGATAGAAAAACATTGATTCTAATCTAAATGTAAAGCCTAATAATCATGATCTCCAAGCTATTTTGCTTTATGTAGTTCTATATTGGATTTTTCCCTCTTACATCTTTGTGTTTTGCCTTTGGCCCTATTAATCTTTGAATTTTTTTTTAAATTCATCAAAAAAATAGTTAATATTTCTATAGACAATAATACTAAGAGGGAAAAAATTTCAAAGCAGAAGAGTGATAGACAAGTAAATACACATAATATAAGCTAACACAATATATACTAACTAAGACAAGATAATAAATCCAACAATTTTTTTGCTAATTCAAGTGAGGGGTACGGGTTCTCTCCCATTCTATTAATATTTAAAAGATTTAGAAACAATTCAAGCCTTGAGTATGAATAGATAGATACAAAATTTTCCTTAATACAAAATGGTCTAATGAGCAAGTCAGGAAGACTTCATATAAAATGGTTGCATGGGTAGGCCTCAACAATAATAGACTATAGATGCTAGTAGTAGGACTATAGACACTAACCTATTTGAACTTATATTATATGCCTATAGAAATTTTGTATTAGAGCATGCATATCAAACATCACATAATGTTAACATCAATGAAATTGGAGCTCTAAATTCCATCTTCTTGTTTTATAAAATCAACCCTTCATTGCAAGAATTTGATTGCTTTAGCTGCCTTGGAGGGGTTGAAGTGCTCCTAGAGTGAGTAGATCTTTATTGGTGTGTAAAGGTCTAAATCATTAATGGTGGGGTTATAAAATCCCACTATTCCCTTTAGATAGCCTTAAATGTTTTCCACTTCCTTTGTGAGTACCAATGACCTTGATTCAATAGCCCAAATTGTACCAATTATTGTTATTCCTTAAAACTTAAAACTAGTAACTAGAAGGGATGGAATGGCAATTGTTGCTACTTAATTCACTACTTCTTCTAGGCCCATCCAATTTTCCCCCAAATGTAGTGTGTCCCTAGAGCTTTGTGAGTTCTTTGTCAGTAGTAATAACATATATGTTTGATACAAACATGGATGAAATCTTATATAATCATGTGGCATACTATCCATTTGACAAAATCCTAGTTGAGCACTTCCTAAATGGCTTCAAGAATATCACCTCCTTAAAAAACAACACCTTCCTCATTCTAGCCTCCTTGAATTACCCTAGGAAGGCCATTTGTCTTAGCTCACCTCCCCACACTTGCATTGTTCCATGTGTCCTCCTCCTTGTGATAAAAAAATTACATAGGAAAATGATGTGAATGAATTCAATTATCATGGAAAAGAGAGGGTAGAGCATTCTATGGTATATAACACAATCAAGAATAATCTTGGGTATGTGAAAATGAATGTAGAGTAACCTCCACCTTGTGAGCATTTATGTCACGTGATATTTGCACCTTGTATTTGAATGATTAGTGTGCTCCCACATGAATTCTCATCTTTGGGTTTGACATGGGTTTAGTCCCAAATTTTTCTTAAGTTAAACCAACCATTTATATCACAAAAAGAAAAGCACAAGAAAGCATTCCATCTAAAAGAATGCTTCATGGGTAGGCAACTTTTCTTGGGTCCCCTATGGAGTCTGGCTTGATGTTATTCAAAACCTCACTAAAGAGTTTTTCCTATTTCACTTTACAAGAGCTAATGATGATGATGACATTCTTAAGCACAAAATTTGGTATGTCTGAAGCTCCTTTTTGGTTTTTCCTCATTGAGCTTGGGACTTTGTTTTATCCAAGCAATGAGCCATTAGGGTTCTAGTTTGGATTAAGTTCCCTAGTCTACCTTTGGTTTGTTGGCCTTTTCTAAGTTGTATTGCAACATATTTAGGTAATTTTATAATTTGTGTTGAGCCAGATAAATTTTATTCAATCTCAAAAACATGTATATGTTGAGGTTGACATTTCAAAATACGTCATGGATTCCATTGATATTCAAATTGGTGAATTATGCCATACCAAGAAAGTTCTTTATATTAATATATAGTAAACACTTATCATAGATGACAATATTTTGATCACAAGATTAAAGATTGTCGTTTAGTTACACCGAGAGTGAATCCTACTCTCAAGCCTATTAATGATTTGCCTCCTCATGTAAATGTGAAACATTTTGACTACAATAAAAATCTGTAAGAATAAATGTAGTAATTGGATAAAAGGTCCATATGGTAATGTTGTCCAAATGTTTTAAAACCTATTGACAAGCTAAAAGAGAAAGAGGTTATTATTTCAGAACCATCTAAGGACTCCTCCAAGGAGGTGAATAAACCTCTCTATAGTAGAAAATTTCTTTCTACTGATGTTTTGTCTTCTCAAATAGAGTGTTTTCCCTCCTATTCTACCCCTAGAGGGAGATAAAGCACCACATAGACACATAAACAAATACATTTAATCAAATGTCCTTCGTTATAATATGACCTTAAATCAAAGGTCATGTGACATCATCATCATATATAAAGTTGTTTCTTAAAAAACACTTTCTATTAAAGATCATCTTCTATTGAAGGACCTTTATTTGAAGGTGTTCCAATTTTTCACCCTTGCAAAACTCATTTTTAAAATGACCCACAAGTGAGACAGGGTTTTATGCTTCCACCTAGTTGTTTCTCTTTGCTACCAGATTTTGTTCTTTCTAACCACTTTCCAATCTCATTTTGTATTGAGTGGTAGTTGGTCAAACACAAGGTGGAGATAAGTATTTTTTTTTCTCAACATGACATGTTTGATTCATGATCCAACCCTTGTGCACATCCAACATGTTTATAATCTAGAGCCCTGTCCTTGACAGATTATTGGTTGGATAAAGTGGTGGAATGATTATATCAAGTACATCTCCCACATTTTATGCATATTTAGGCATCAACTAATGTTTTTCTACTACTATTTGTTGCAAGTATGTGCAGTCAGAGTTGTCATTGATGTCAAAAATTTTGTGTTGTCATTGGTGTCAACTATGTCTACTGGGCGAGCAGAGATGAGGATGTTGTAATTACATGAGTTGTCATTGATGTCAACTAGTCTGTGTTGTCATTGGTGTCAACTATGTCTACTGGGTGAGCAGAGATGAGGATGTTGTAAGTGTATGAGCTTTTTGGTTGAGTTGCCTTATTGATGATGATTTGGTTGCTTTGAAGAGGTGTTGAAGATGTTAAGAATATGGTTCTGTTTCTAAGTGCTTTTGAGAAAATTTGATTAATAAAGGAAACTATGTGTTGAAGTAGCATTTTGGTTTATAGAGTAGTGTTCTAGTTTTTCTCTGCATTTCCTCTATGTTGAAGATCTATCTTTGTAGTTTGGATATGTTGCTCAGAGGTGTTAAGAGTTGTTATATTCCAAATTTGGTGCTCCAGTTCATTGTGCAGAGAAATTTATGTTCAGCAGTGTGTGGACTATGTTTCTGAGTTGTGCATAGGTGTCCAGGAGAAACTATCTTGCTCTGCATTTCTCTATAGATTTGTTTCAAGCTTTGTAGTTCTGGATTTATGCTTATAATGCTTATATACTACTTCAGTTCAAGTTGTTAGTGGTTTGGTGCTCCGCAAGTTGATTTCTTGAGTTATAGTGTTTGACAGAGTTATTTGAATGCTCTGGTGTGAACTTCAGTCAGGTGAAAGGTGTTGCGGAGGAATTTGTTGGATATCTGGATGTTCGTGGAATACTCTAGATTGTGTTGAAGCCTTGCATGTGGCTCGCAAGTCATCTTTAGTTTTGAGGAAGTGTGTACTTAAAAGTTTATTGTGTTAACACAGGTTCGGCTAACCTTGGGTGTTTACACTAATTGCAGAGTTGCTTTGGTGATTGTGAAAGTGTGGAGTAGCATGCTTGGATGAATTTAGGTCCAAGCAAAGATGTGTTATAGTCTGCCTTCATTCCTTTCCACTGTGGGAATGTTTAGGTCTAGATCGAAGTTGAATCTTCCATGTTAAGGTGTAATGCTGACCTTGGAGAATGTTCTCAAGGTTGAAGATAGTATAAATAAGTGTCAAGGTATCATGATTGTGGGTGTGTATGATATGAATGTGATGTAGGTAACATTGTGAATGAATGTGTGATGCGACAAGTGTTTGTGGAAGCAAATTGAATGAATGTAAAGCAGTAGAGTCTAGTATTTTAGAACAATGTGACAAATAATGTTTCAGTACTTTGAACTTCATTGGAATTATAATCCATGCATATGTTAGATGCAACTATAATAGTTCAACTCTGGCAGTGAGCCACCTCTTCTATCTCTTTCTTTTAGGACAGTGAGTCCTTAGGCAGTGAGCCCTTTGGTAGTGAGCCTTTCTTTAGGGTAGTGAGCCCTCTGGGCAGTGAGCCCTTTGATAGTGAGGCCTTTGGTAGTGAGCCTTTTGTAATTTGGTGTTGATACTACTTTATATTGTGAGCTAATCCTCACCGTGGGTTTTCCCTTCTTGGGTTTTTCACGAAAATCTAGTGTTCATGTATTATGAGTTGTGGTTGTTTGCTCTATGCTTAATTTTACTTACTACAATTAAATATGTTGAATGGATTAAATGTTTGATATGTAAATGGTTTAACAGAATACTGATTCACCCCCCTCTTAGTATTCTAGGTGTTCAACACTATTCATATGAGCTTACCACCTTGGAGCTTTGTTGCATCATCACTAAATTAAAAGCATATTTGTTTGCACCTACTCTACAACTATGAGTAGCCAAACTTCAACAATTGAAGTAAATGCCTAATAACCACTCTTCCAAAAGGGCTCAAATCAAAGCCTACCTTCATTAGCTTAAGATTGGGGATATAGATTGCAAGAATTATTTAAGTCCTTGAGAGCTTGTCACACTTTTTAGTAAAATAAACACATCAAAGAAGGCAAGCAACTCTTCATAGAGGTTCTAGACATTCTTCAAGCTTTTGTGCACCATTATAGATAGTTTTTTAAAGCCCAAGATCCTTTTCCTCAATAAGGTCATGCTCTTCAACAATGCATTAGTGTTGTCCCTTGTCAACTCTGCACTTCACAAAGAACAATGTGTGAACAACTTCTAATTCAAGAATACCTTCATGAGGTAGTACTTGGTATGGCACATGACAAAGTCCCTAGATGTCATGCTTTCCCCTATGAATTTTATAAATCTTGCAAGTATGTGCCTAACCAGTGTTGTCATTGATGTCAACATATCTGTGTTGTCATTGGTGCCAACTATGCTCTTGTTTTGATGCTTTCTTGTAATGAGTAAAGTATTGAAGATAATAAGTATTTTTGATAGAACAGAATAGTCCAGTAAATTGCTCTACATTTCTTGTAGAATGAATATATTTGTCTATGGATTGCAATTTATTTAGATACATGTCTGAGGATGCTATATTCCAAGTTTGAGCCTCTAGTATGAAGATTTGAGTAAGTTATGTTCACCAGAGTGAAAACTGCTTTTTCTGTATATTTGGTGATGACAAGGAGAATGTATTATGCTCTGCATTTCTTTGCATTTAAGTATTTTAGTCCGTGGTTCTAGAATTAAGTTTGTAATGATGATTAGTGCCTTCAATTCCAATGGTTCATGATTTGGCGATCCACAAGCTATCTTTTCTTTACGATAGTAGTTGACAGTGTTGTTTTTGTGCTTTGGTTTGAAGAATCTTCTTGACAAAGTGGTTAGAAATTATGTGGTTGTTCCTGGTGATTACAATATGCTTATGGATGTCTCCTGATTGTTTTCCTACCTTTGGATTAGTCTGCAAAGAGAAATTTGGATCGTGGATGAAGATTGTTCTTAGAATACTTAATGTTAACACCAGTCTTGGCCGACTTGGTTTCTTTCACTACTTGCAGAGATACATCGAAGATTGTGGAAGCATGTCGTGATGTGGAAGATTGCATGAGTCCCAACTAAGGCATAGCATGATCCGCATACATCTTTCCCTTAGCTAATTTTGTTTAGGTCCAGACCTATTTCTATGTATGTTTGTAATGCTGACCTTGAAGATTGTTCCAATGGTTGAGGAATGTAATGCCAACCTTGATGTACATTCCAAGGTTGAAGTGTATAAAAACATGTAATGTAGTTGCGAAAAAAGATGTCCTTGATTCGAAATGAAAAGATAAGTGCGGAGATGTAAGAAGAGCAGAGCAGAGGAGTTATACTAAGCTCAATGGAATTGAACCCAGGCATGGAGTAGATGCTATCAAATCAATGCACCAACCCTTGGCAGTGAGCCACCCCTTGGCAGTGAGCATTTTGGGCAGTGAGCCTTTGTTTTTCAATATTGCTATAACATATTTATATCTATGGGCTAACACCCACCATGGTTTTTCCCTTATAGGGTTTTCCACATAAAATCCTGTTGTCTCATGTGTTGAATGTGTTATTGTGTTGAGCTTCTTGTTTCATGTTTTCATGGTTAAATATAATAACAGTAATTGAGCATCTGATTTGTTGATAAGTGATTAAAGTTTTAGAGACAACTGATTCACCCCCCTGTCAGTTGTCTTATGCATTTCAACAATTGGTATCAGAGCAATTCCTTAGAAGTAAGCCTAACAACTTGAGGTTGATCCGGGATGTCTTTTAAGAAGGAAGCTCCATAGTTTGATGGGACACATTATGCTTTATGGAAGGTATGAATGAAAAGACATCTCCCTTGTCTTGGTTATAGAGTATTGAAAGCGATAGGGACAAAGTATACCATACCTTAGAATGGTCTAACAACTGAAGATGAAATCAAAGAATATGAGTTAAATATAAAAGCTAGAGATGCTCTGTTAAGTGCCTTGTCTGACACTAAGTTGGTAAAGGTCATGGATCTAGATTCTACTAATGAAGTCTAGGAAAATCTAAAAAATTTGTATGAAGGAGATGAATCTGTGAAAAGAGCCAAATTGCAGGGCCTAAAAGTGAAATATGAGGGTTTAAAGATAAGCGAAGATGAAAACATAACAGCCTACATGCAAAAGGTTGATGAACTTGTCAATGGAATAAAAAGTATAGGAGGAACTATTGATGAGAAGGAAGTTGTGATGAAAATTCTTAGGTCATTACCTAAGTCCTATAGTCACAAGGTAGATGCAATTGAAGAAGTAATGACTATAAAAGAAGTTGATAAGGATTAGTTGCTTTGAAAGCTTACAGCGTTTGAGATGAGAGAGTTTGGTGATGCTTTGCCAAAGGTTGAGACTACTTTCAAAGCTAGTACTTCAGAAAAGATTTCTAGAGGTGAGAAGTACAAGGTGGAACCTAATGATGAGCTTAATGAAATTGAAGCCAACTTTGTTGATAGACTACAAAGAGGTTATGGTAAGTTTAAGGGCAAATTACCTTTCAGATGTTTTACATGTGGTAAGGTTGGTCACTATGCTTCTAGATGTCTTGAGAGAATTGAAAGGAATAGAAAAATATTTGAGAATAGAACTAGGGTTCCAAAGAAATGCTACTATGTTAGAGATCTTGATGATGAAGGTGTGATAGATGATGAATCTGATGATGCTAATACTAGTGCAAATGAATGCTTGTTTATTGCAATTAAAGAAGACCTTGTGTCTACTAATCTTGCTAGCTGTGTGAAGGAAGAAAAACCCGTGGAAGAAAGTGCTTTGGCTATTCAAGTTGAGAAAGATAAGGATGAATGGATTATTGATAGTGGATGCTCACATCAGATGACTGGTAACAAAAGTAAGTTTGTGAGTTTGGAAAAGTATGATGGAGGACTAGTTAGGTTTGGAGATAATGCAGTTGGTAAGATTTGTGGAAAAGGATCTATTTCTTTCGATGGAGAGCACAACACTGATAATGTCCTATATGTGAAGGGTTTAAAGCATAATCTCTTGAGCGTTGGTCAGATGTGTGACAAAGGTTATGATTTGAGATTCAAAGATAATGGGTGTAAGATCATGAAAAACTCTGGAGCATTGATTGCTACTGGAAAGAAGACCAGAGGTAACATTTAGCAATTAAAAGGAACTAATGATTACTATTTATTTGGCTCAGACAAATGAGAGTTAGCTGTGGCATAAAAGGATGTGTCATATCAATTTTGACAATTTGGTGAAGATAAGCTCTGCACAGGCTATAAGAGATCTGCCTAAACTTGTGAACCCTGCCAATACCATTTGCAAGGATTGTCAATTTGGGAAACAAACAAGAACAAGCTTCAAAAGAAAAGAACAATTTTCTACTGGATTGCTGGAACTAGTACATACAGATTTGTGTGGTCCTACAAGAACAAGAAGTTTGCAAGGTGACAGGTATTTTATGTTACTTATTGATGATTATTCTAGAATGACTTGGGTCACTTTTCTAAAAGAAAAATCTGAAGCCCTAGACAAGTTCAAAGTTTTCAAGGCAAAGGTTGAGAATGAGTTAGAATTGAGGATCAAATGCTTGAGGTCTAATAGAGGAGGGGAGTTCACATCAAATGAATTCAATATTTTCTGTGAAGAACAAGGGATAAAGAGATAGTTGTCTACACCTAGAACTCCTCAGTAGAATGGAGTTGTTGAAAGAAAGAATAGGACAGTTCAAGAGGTTGCCAGGACTATGTTAAAGGAAGCTAACCTACTGGAAATATACTGGAGAGAAGCCATAAATACTCCTGTGTACATCCTAAACAGAGTTTAAGTCAAAGGTAACATCTCTAAAACTCCTTTTGAATTATGGTATGGAAGAGTTCCTATAGTGAAGTATTTCAAAGTTTTTGGTAGCAAATGTTATATTATACGAGAAGAGGAACTAGGCAAGTTTGATGCTAGATGTGATGAAGGGATTTTTATTAGTTACTCTACCAAGAGTAAGGCCTACCGATGCTACAACAAGAGATTGAAAAAGATCATTAAAAGTGCTAATGTGAAGGTGGATGAAGACAAGGAAATAATATCATATCTAAGTGGCTATGAATCAGATGTACCTGTGGCTATAGTGAATGAAGAAAAAGTTGAACAAGAAGATAGTCAAGATGAAGAAGAGGCTCCGGGAAGTGTTGTTAAGACTCCTAGGTATGTAAGGATTAATCATTCTAAAGATTAGATTATAGGTGACAAAAGCAAAGGTGCACTGACAAGGAAAAGAGTTACAGAAGAACAAGTGAATTACTGCTTGCTTTCAAAGGTTGAACCAAAAACTATAAATGAAGCTTGCAATGATGAAAATTGGGTAAAAGCCAAGGAAGAAGAGCTGATGTAGATAGAGAAGAATCAAACTTGGGAATTGGTTCCTAGACCTACTGATAAGAATGTCATTGGAACCAAATGGGTTTTCAAGAACAAGCTGAATGAAAATGGAGAAGTTGTAAGAAACAAAGCAAGGCTCATGTGCAAAGGATATTCTCAAATTGAAGGAATAGATTTTGAAGAGACTTTTGCTCCAGTGGCTAGGATTGAAGCAATCAGAATATTTTTGGCATTTGCAGCTCACAAAGATTTCAAAGTGTATCAGATGGATGTGAAGTGTGCATTCTTGAATGGTGAGTTGGAAGAGGAAGTTTACATTGAGTAGCCAGAAGGGTTTCAGTTATCAAACCAAAGTGATATGGTGTGCAGATTGAAGAAGGCATTGTATGGACTGAAGCAAGCCCCAAAATCCTGGTATGCAAGGTTAGACAAATATTTGTTGCAATTAGGGTTTAGTAAAGGCACTGCTAACATCAATCTCTATTTTAAAACCAATGATAATAAAATCTTGATTGTTGTAGTTTTTGTTGATGACATTATCTTTGGAGGAAATGAAGGTATGTGCATGAAGTTTGCAAGAGAAATGCAAAATGAATTTGAGATGTCTATGTTTGGTGAAATTAATTTCTTTCTGGGTCCGTAAATAACTCAATCAGATAAAGGAATCTTCATTTCTCAGTCTAAGTATGTAAAAGAGTTATTGAAGAAGTTTGAGATGGAGGACTCCAAACTAGTATGTACTCCCATGGTGATTGGCTACAAATTAAGAAAAACTAATGAATCACCTAAGACTGGTCAGAAAAGGTACAAATTGGAGGATTACTTTATCTAACTCAAACTAGACCTGATATAATGCATGCAGTATGTCTTGTGGCAAGATTTCAAGAAGATCCTAGAGAATCACATGTGATGGCAGTCAAGAGAATCTTGAGGTATTTGAAAGGCACATTAGATCATGGCTTATGGTATCCAAAGGATAATGATTTCAATCTTAGTGCTTACATAGATGCAAATTGGGCCAGAAATGTTGATGATAGAAAAAGTACAAGTGGAGGTGCTTTCTTCTTGGGTAAAAGATTAGTTTCATGGCTAAGCAAGAAGCAAGATTCAATCTCCTTATCTACTATAAAAGCAGAGTCTATTGCAGCAGCATGTTGTTGCACTCAAGTGTTATGGATGAAGCAAACTTTGAAATACATAAGAGTTGTGTATGAAGATCCAAAATTGCAATCTTTTGTGACAATACAAGTGCCATAAACATTTCAAAGAATCCAGTGATGCACTCAAGAACAAAGCATATATCAATAAGGTATCACTTTTTGAGAGAAAAGGTGACAGAGAATGAAATAAAGATGGAACATGTGTCCACAAAGGATCAGATTGCAGATATTTTCACTAAGCCTCTACCTAAGGATACCTTTGAGTTTCTCAGAGAAAAATTAGGGGTTATTACCCCTCCTACTTTGAACTAAGATGCATAAGAATGCATCAATCCAGTGGTTGTCCAAAGCCTCATTCTTTGATCTAGATTTATATTTTCAGAGCTACCTCTCAGGGGGAGTAGCAAGTGTTTCTTATATGTGTTCCTGACAAAGAGGAGTAAGTGTTACAGTATTGATGAAAGAGCAATTTGATCAGAGTGGCAAAGTGCAAGTATGTGCCCTTTGCCATTGATGTCAAAGGGGGAGAGAAATCATGTGAAAAACTCAAGGGGGAGAAAGAGTGCAGATGTATAAAAAGAAAGGGGGAGTATCTTGTCTTGATGATCTTTACAGTTTTGCACATCATATGTTGCCATCAATGACAAAGGGGGAGATTGTTGCAAGTATGTGCCTGATCGGTGTTGTCATTGATGTCAACATATCTATGTTGTCATTGGTGCCAACTGTGCTCTTGTTTTGATGCTTGCTTCTAATGAGTTAAGTATTGAAGATAATAAGTATTCTTGATACAACAGAACAATCCAGTAAATTGCTCCTCATTTCTTGTAGAATGAATATCTTTGTCTGCGGATTGGAAGTTATTTAGATACATGTTTGAGGATGCTATATTCCAAGTTTGAGCCTCCGGTATGAAGATTTGAGTAAGTTATGTTCACCAGAGTGAAAACTACTTTTTCTATATATTTGGTGATGACAAGGAGAATGTATTATGCTCTGCATTCCTCTGCATTTAAGTATTTTAGTTTGCAGTTCTAGAATTAAGTTTGTGATGATGATTAGTGCCTTCAACTCCAATGGTTCATGATTTGGTGGTCCGCAAGCTATCTTTTCTATATGACAGTAGATGATAGTGTTGTTTTTGTGCTCGGGTTTGAAGAATCTTCTTGACAGAGTGGTTAGAGATTGTGCAGTTGTTCCTGGTGATTATAATGTGCTCATGGATGTCTGCTAATTATGTTCCTACCTTTGGATTGGTCCACAAAAAGAAATTTGGATTGTGGATGAAGACTATTCTTAGAAGACTTAATGTTAACACCAGTCTTGGCCGACTTGGTTGATTTCACCACTTGCGGAGATACATCAAAGATTGTGGAAGCATGTCGTGGCATGAAAGATTGCATTTGAGTCCTAGCTAAGGCATAACATGATCCACATACATCTTTCCCTTAGCTAATTTTGTTTAGGTCCAGACCTATTTCTATGTATGTTTGTAATGCCGACCTTGGAGATTGTTCTAATGTTTGAGCAATGTAATGCTAACCTTGATGTACATTCCAAGGTTGATGAAGTGTATATAAACATGTAATGTAGTTACGAAAAAGATGTCCTTGAACAAAAATGAAAAGATAAGTGCGAAGTGTTGGTAGGTAGCGACTGATTAGGAAAGTACTGTACACTAGCCATGTATCCTCGCCAGAGTTCGGGGGCGTAGCCCCTGAATTTTTTTTTGGAACAATATAAAAAAAACCTATTTTGTAACCGACATAAGGCTTGATAAAAGCAGCTAAGGGTTAGGGTTTTTTGATATATTGTATTGTAGCATTTGCAACGGTATTGAGTTGCAGGGATTGTTGGTTGTAATCAGTTTGATTTACTGGATAATAATATTGGACTCTTTGTTGGTGGATGTAGCCCGAGTTTGGGTGAACCACGTTAAAACTTGTCTCTCGCTATTATTATTTCTGTGTATTTTTCATTCCTCTATTTAATCTTTATTTGCATTTAATTGATATCTTCTGTCGGCTAACCCTAACATGAAGATATAAGAAGAGAAGAGCAGAGGAGTTATACTAAGCTTCAATGGAACTGAACCCAAGCATGGAGTAGATGCTATCAAATTAGTTCACCAACCCTTGTGAGCCACCCCTTGGCAGTGAGCCCCAACATTTGCAGTGAGTATTTTGGGTAGTGAGCCCTAAGCCAATAAGCCTCTATTTTTTGGTATTGCTATAACATATTTATATCTGTGGGCTAACACCCACCGTGGTTTTTCCCTTATAGGGGTTTCCACGTAAAAATCTAGTGTCTCATGTGTTATTGTGTTGAGCTTCTTGTTTCATGTTTTCATGGTTAAATCTAATAATAGTAATTGAGCATTTGATATGTTGATAAGTGATTAAAGTTTTAGAGACAACTGATTCACCCCCCCTCTCAGTTGTCTCGTGCATTTCAACAATAAAGCCTTTCAAGAAACTGTTGTCAATGATCTTTTTCATGTCTACTTGGAAGCTTATCATTCAAATTATTTAGGTGATGATATCAACAAAGGAAATATTAAGTTTTTTGGGTTAGGTGATATATGATGAGGAAAAATTTGGTCTCGTCATATTTTTCCCAAAGTAGCCCCTCTTTCCCTCTTTTTTCCATTGATTCATTCTAATTATGTTTTATTCATGAAGGTATTCTTGAGTTAGAAGTTGTTCACACATTGCTCTTTGTGAAGTGGAGAGTTGACAAGGGACAACACTAATGCATTGTTAAAAAGCATGACCTTATTGAGGCAAATGATCTAGGGATTTAAAAACCTATTGATAATGGTGCACAAAAGCTTGAAGAATTTCTAGAAGCTCTATGACAAGTTACTTGCCTTCTTTGATGTGTTTAATTTGCTAAAAAGTGTGACAAGCTCTCAAGGACTATAAGAATTCTCACAATTTGTATCCCCAATCTTAAGCCAATGAAAGTAGGCTTTGATTTGAGCCCTTTGGGACGAGTGGTTTTTAGACATTTACTTTAGTTGATGAAGTTTGACCACTCATAGTTGTAGAGTAGGTGCAAACACCTATGCTTCTAATTTAGCGATGATGCAACAAAGCTCCAAGGTGGTAAGCTTGTATGAATAGTAGTAGAAAAACATTAGTTGGTGCCTATAGATGCATGAAAATTGGGAGATGCACTTGATAGAATCATTCCACCACTTTATCCAACCAATAGCATGTTGAGGACGGGGCTCTAGATTCTAAGTAGAAAAAAATTACATATGTATGGTTTATTTTTTAAACATTTAATTAATCATGATGAACATTAACAAATTGTGTGCAAAAGATTTATTATGCCTTAATCAAAAAAGGAAATATTAAGTTTGTTGGGACTAGGTGATATATGATGAGGCAAAATTTGGCCCCATCATATTTTTCCCAAAGTACCCCTTCTTGCCCTCTTTCTGTCATTTATTCATGCTAATAATGTTTGATGGAGAAATTAATTATTAAGAGTAGAAAAATATTGCATATGTATGGTTTATTTTTTTAGATTAATCATGATGACCATTGAGAAATTATGTGCAAAAGATTTATTTTAGCTTTAGTAGGATGCCTTAGCTACTTTTTGAAGAAGCAAAGTTGAACTTTGGAAAGAATTAGGCAATTATGGACTCCTCTAGAGATCTCCTCACCAACTCTAGAGACATCACGCTCCAGAGAAGGTGGAGGAACTTTGGAAAGACAAGACAAACATATTATAGAGGAGATAATACCAATTCCAATCGAGAACTCCAGAGGGATACAACCTCAGCCACCAAAGACCCATTGTGTTCATGCTAATGTAGTAATGAAGATGTTAGTGTGAACAAGGTATATTTTCAAACTAGTTCATTTCCTAGCTAGTTCTCCACATGGTCCTTTTCACACTAGGTTAAGTTTACTTAGGGACTTTTTACACATTATCCCACATTGGTTGTGGTTTTAGTCTCCTAGGTGGTATATCCTGTATATACCCATCTATAATTCATTTGTAAACACACAATATGAATTGCTTTGCATTCTTGATTGAATAGAATATAGTTTATTCTTTCAATTCTAGATTTTTGCTCTTGCTTTATTTTAGTCATTTGATTCTGGGTGGATTTACAACCAAATATTACATGGTATCTGAGCTAGTTGTGAGTTGTGGGTTATCATTTTATGAAAGTTGGAAATGTAGAGTTATTTATTTCTTGAAGCATTGCATATGCTCTTCTTTTGCATCCTCTAATGATTTGAAGAATCAACAAGGTGTGATAGAAATTTTAGTTTCTTGGGGGCTTCTTTTCTCTTTAATATCACTAGTTGCATGCACATTTTGGAGCTTCTTGGAGATATTCTAAGCTCACCATCGAGTTTAGAGTAGTCGAGAAAGTTATAATTACCTAAAATTTTATCCTAGTTGGACACTAGAGGTGAGATCTATGAGTGTTCAAAGATAGAGGTTTTTTGTGAAGATCTAGTAGGCTACTAAAAATCAAGGCATTCTGAGGTCAAATGGACCCTGTCATTGCTTCCAAAAGGACCAAAAACCCATTTTTTCATATAAACCTTGTCAAATTTCAATGATTTTTCCCTAGAGGCAATTTTTTCTTGGCCCCCTGAGCTATACGACCCTATTAACGTTCTATTGTATAGCCATTTTTTCAAAAAAAAAATAAGGGCCTAAGCGGCCTAATCTAGACATGCAAGTCCCCTTTTAGGGACTGGACCAACTCAGTTGGCCCACTTTTGGGCCCAAATTGCCTCGATTTGGGTCATGTAGATAGTTTCGTGGACACATAGTCCACTCCTCAACCTTGCCATCCTCTAGCAGGCCACCATCAACCCTCCTCCGTAATGCCACTCTGCGGCCACCCATTCACCGCTAGTACCGATGCATAGCCCTATGACCACTGAAGCAGAGCCACTAGAGTGGTCGTGCCATTGGGCTCGCACCCTTCTCCACCACTAATAGGAATATTACAAGGAAAAGAGCTATTTTCTATAAAGTTTTGCGCCACTATTTCGATGGTTGTGACTTCAAATAGGCAGTTTCAATATTTTAAGCAATTTTTGACAAAATTGAAAGCGATTTTGGAATCTTTGACAACATCAGAGAATATTTTGGTACCTGCAAAACTTTTTGTTGAGTGAAATCATCATGATGACATATTGACATGATGATGTTAACATCCTCTTTGAAAATTTTGGCCCTCCTCTCCATTAGCATTTTAAAATTTGCAGTTCAACTTTAGAAGGCCATAACTCAAGCGTACAACCTCCTTTTTTAGCATAATTCTTTTTTAATTTGGGGTATAATTTGACACTCTCCATAACAATGTGATCAGTTTTTCTTAAGTGATCCTATTTTTTCTCAAAATTAGCTTTCTCATCAAATTTGGTAGACAATTGCAATTTTTTAAACTTTAAAGGCTTGTAACTCTTGCATATGAACTCAGATTGAGGTGATTTTTTTTGAAAGTGGATATTTTTTGAGAACTATTTATTGGTGGTAATTTGAAGTTTTGATTCTAAACTGAAACTATATTTCCAGTATTTGGTCCATTTGTAGACATTGTAAAACTCTGGAAACAACTCTAACTTTGTAAACACATTGATCTATAAAGTGCCAAATCATAATTTTCTGGAGGGGATTCTTTGATTGAGTGAATTCAGGGGGTCTCTTGGTGTGTTTTTTGTGATTGTACATATCTTCTCTATTTTCTTGTGCTTTTTTTTCCTTTAGCATGGGTCACTTTAAGTTTCCATTTCTAACTCCATACAACTACTCAACATGGCATAAAAATGCATGGAACGACTTAATGGAACAAGGGTATACACCATATGTTGAACAAAAGGTAGATGAACCCTCAGATCATAAAGAAAGGATACAATGGATGCTTGAACCTAAAAAAGCACTTGGATGTCTTCATAGTTTCATTTCTATTGATCCATTGTTTTAGATTGAATCTTTTACAAATTCTCATGATGCTTGGGAAAAACTAAAAGCTTTGTATTGTAAAATAGATAAAGTTTGAGGCTACCAGATTGACACAAAATTGATGAGCCTTGATCCAAAATTCTTTGACAACATCTAGGACTACATCAAAAAGGTCAATGACCTTAGATCATAATGTAAAGCATGTGGCATCAAGAAAAAAGACTTTAAGCTTGTATTCAATACACTGAACAAACTTGGTCCTGAATATTCAACTTTTGTTTCTAGCATTCATACTCATAGGTTGACTATGGGCATTGCATACACTATGCCATCATTTGCATCTTTATCTAAGATGTTAATGTATGAATAGGGAAAGTTACTTACCATGGGTCTCTTAAAGCCATCACAGTCTTAGGCTTTATTAGATGGTTAGCCAAAGGGACAAAAAGAGTCAGGTCAATCTGGCAAGAAACAAAAGAAGTTTAAGTCATAGAAAGATTAGGAACAATCCTTGTCTGCCTCTAAAGTAGACTCCAAATCCTCTTTATCCAAGGGGAATTCACAAAAGAAGGAAAGGCCAACTTGCAGCTACTATAAGAAGGTTGGTCATGATGAACATTCATGTCATCAGAAGCATATCGATGAGCTAAAATATATTCTGAAAAAGAACACAACATTAATCTACCCTCCTCTGTTTCTCAACAATCCACCAATCCTTCAAAATCAGGTAAAGGGAAAGCAACTACACTTGTTGATTTTATAGATTCTTCTGATAAGTGGATTCTAGACTTAGGTGCTTTGCACCATATGGGGTTTGACAAAGAATAATTTTCTTTGTTGGAGCCTTGTTCCTTGCCTCATATTCTCATTGGTGATGATTATATAGTAGATGTTATTGGGAAAGGATCTATCAATGTTGGCACTAGTATATTTGAGTATGTTCTTTGTGTGCCTCACTTGTTAGCCAACTCTCTCTATCTACCAGATCACCTAGAATGGCAGGAAGGTCAAATTCACTCTATATTTCATCACCATTAGGGATCTTAAAGATAATGCACTCCTTGCAGTTGGTAAGGCCAAAAATCAGTCTCAAATCTATGTTTTCTTTCATTTTGTACCTAATTCACATTGTACTACTTTGCTCACTCACTTAGATTCTATGAGAAAACTATAGCATGAGTAATCTTGCCATCAAAAATACTGCTACCTTTAGCATCTTAGCACACAAGACATGGTCACAGGCCTTCCTTGAATCAATTGTTTAGATGGTGTTTATTCAATTTGTGCCGTGGGAAAGCATCTCGAGGACAAGTTTGACAAAGGGAAGGCTTGGAGGACTTCAAATTCCTTAAGATGGTTCATAGTGACTTAGTGGGTCCATTTCCATCCTTGTCTTTCAACAAGGCTTGCTATTTGCTCACCTTTATTGATGACTATTCTAGATACACATGGGTATTCTTCCTTTGACTAAAAGCTGAAGTTTTTTTATAGATTTCTGGAGTTTAAGGCTTGTGCACAAAAATAATATAGAAAGGTTGTCAAGATTCTCTACACTAGAAATGATAGAGAATATGTGAACCATTGCTTCAAACAATTCTATACTCTTGAAGGAATTGGTCTTCAACATTCATTTGCCTACACACCTCAGCATAATACCATGTTGTAGAGAGGAAAAATAGATCCCTAAAAGATATGGCTAGTTGCATGATCCATGCTTGTCCTCTACCACCTGAATATTGGGTAGAAGCTATCAACTATGCTACTCGCATCCAAAATAGGGTTCCACATAAGGCATTGAAGGGCATCAGTCCCTTTGAAGTTTGGTGTGGGAGAGAACCTATTGTGTGACATTTTAGAGTTTTTTGATCTCTTGCATGGGAAAATGTTCCTTTAGAGAAGCATAGGTCCTTGGAACCTCAAATTTAGCCCCGTATCTTTATTGGATACCCAGATGGTGTCAAGGGATATAAGATTTTGGATCCCAAGACACATGAGCACTTCATTGAGCGAAGTGTGCATTCTGAGGAAATCTCTCTTAGCTCATCCTCACATCTTCCTTCCTCCATAGCAGATTTAGACGGTAGTGACTTAGAGGATTTTCTTCAAGCTTCCTCTACTCACAAGGCTGCTCATGAGGCTCCAACTCACCCTTCACAGAGTTCAGATTCAGAGGTTGAGGACTCTCCTCCATCCCCTTCTATGCCTCGTTTGGATTGATATACTCTTCAATCTATAAGCACTCTTTTTGGAGATCCTTTAGATACTCAAAAGATTTGGGCACAACACCAAGACATTCTACAATCCTATATTTCCACAACTTCAGATCCATAGTCCTTTTCGGAAGCATCATGTATTGTTGAGTGGGATTCAACAATGGAGGAAGAGTATAACTCTTTAATTCAAAACAACACATGGGATCTTGTTGCACTTCCTAAGAGAAGAAAATTGGTTTGGTGTAAATGGATCTATTGAACCAAATTTGTAGAGGATGGTTTAGTTGACAAGTACAAACCACAACTTGTGTCCAAAGGTTTCTTGTAGGTTCCTTATGTTGACTAAACTGAGACCTTTGCCTCTGTCACCAAGATGAACTCCATTCACCTAATTCTTGTTATTATTGTAGCTCATGGTTGGGTTGTACATCATATGGATTCAAAGAGTGCATTTCTTCATGGGGATCTACAGGAGGATATTTACATGGAACACCCATAGGGATTCGTTCAAGACTCTTCATTGGATTGTCAATTGAGGAAGTCTCTCTATGGACTCAATAGGCCCTATGGGCTAAGTATGTCAAGATGGACTCCTTTCTTCTCTTAGATTGGTTCTCCAAATGCCACTAAGATCCAAATGTCTACATCCTTGGATAGGAGGACGCTATTCTCTTCTTGGTTCAATATGTTGATGATTTGATTGTCAAAGGGAGCACCTCATCCATCATTGTAAGCATCAAGACTGCTTTGCATAATAGATTTACCATGACTAACTTGGGTCTCTTGTACTACTTTCTTGTGATCAAGATCACTTAGTCCTCTTCTACGATCACTCTTTCACAATGCAAGTACACTCTTGATCTTCTATCTTTTTTTTTGCAATGTTGATTTTAAGCCTGCACCAACTCCCTTTCTATCTAGAGTCAAACTTGAGGTGAAGTGATCCACTCCACTTGTTGATGCCACTTTGTATCATCAACTTGTTGCTAGCCTTATCTATTTGACTCACCTAAACATTTCATTTGTAGTTGGCATAGTTTCATGCTTCATGATAGAGCCACATGAGCTTCATTGGAAGGTTGCCAAATGCATTCTGCACTACATTCAGAGCGCTCACAAAAACGTGATTCATTATCTAGTAGACATAAGTTTAGATCTGATTGGATACACAGACTTTGATTGGGCTAGTGATCTTGATGACTATGTTGAAAAACAAAGAATCACTGAGAGGGGGGGGGGGTGAATAAGTGATTCAGTAAACTAGTTCATTCATCATCTTGTAAAAACAATTTCTAACATCATCATGACAAAGACATCAACAAATTATAGAATCACACAAATGAAGCCATAACACAAGATGTAAAGTGGAAAAACCTAAACAGGGAAAAACCACTATCCAATCTCACCAAAACTTTATTAGGTCTCACTGACCAAAACCTCACTGATTACATTCAGAAGGAACACCAATTCCCCACACAAGAAGCAACAACTTCAAGTCCATCAGGAGCACCAACTCCAACAACTTTTAGGAGCATCAACTCCACAATCAACCCTAATACAAATAAGGATAAAATTACAGAGTATGTCATGTCCCCATTTCCAGAGTGACTTCATATGGAGTTGACTATTAGCCTATCATACATTCCCGTAGGCTAATGTATTGGTAAGGGAATGATTTGCTAGTTTGAGTTTATTTCTACACATGGATAACTGGTAAGTTGGTATGTGTCTATACATGGAAAACCAGAAAGTTAGCTCAACTAGTATGTTATTTGGAAAATGCAATATTGAAATTGTATTTTCAATTATTTTGATTTGATGTGTTAGATGGAATAAAGAGAAAATGAAATCTTTAATTGCATTTTCTCTAAGTTATTATTATGGAGTTTGTGTGGAATAAGGAGGTTCTCCCCATAAGGAAATAGGTCCAAGCTATTTCCAATGGTCATCATATGGATTGATTGGTATTACAAATAAAATCATTAAGCATATTGAGTTGGTGACCTTGGATCATGTGCCAAGGAATAGGATCGACGCTATGAGGAGAGTCATTCGCCCAAGGATGGAGCCAACGGTTGGAGCATTCGCCAAGACAAAAGCATTTAAAAACAATTTTAAGGAAATTCAATGCAATCGCCTATGCCAAGGATCGACGACTAAGGTAAAGAAGAATCATTTTAAATGCAAAATCAAATATTAATTGCCCAACGTCATCATTCAATGCATTCTCCATGAGGTAGTTATGAGCGATGGGTTTAGAAGAAGGAAAATAAATGATTTGCTTTAGCCGTCCAAGAGAAGATTTTAAATGTTGTCAAAGCAAAATTCAATGCAAGCATTCAATTGCCCAAGCTAGAGGATTGATCCATATGAAATAGATATCTTTCATTTAAAACAATTAAAGATTGATTTTAAATGGGTATGCTCTAGATGTAATTCATTTAATTTTGTTCAAGTTCATTGTTCATCATTGGTGGAACTCAAGCTACATTCCAAATATGCCAAAGAAGAGGGATGTCCATGCTTGGAGAGTTTAAATAGAGGACTTGAACTTCAATTTGCAACTATTGATGCATTGGTATGTTTTCTTATTCTTTTGTTTTGGCTGAAGATTCTGATTTTCATGTCATTTTGCAAGGTGATGACCCCTTGTGTTTGTATGGAGATGACCCCATACTCTTTGTGAGGTGATATTGTGCGAATATTCACCATTGAGCTTGAATTTGCAGGTTTAGAGGAGTTTTGAAAGCATATTTGATATCATATTGAAGCCCTTGATCCATTGGAAGAACTATCAAGGTAGTTTTAGGGCCTATGATGTCATTGGAGTGAAGTTTATATGATTTGCAGGGTTCTGATTTTTATGACAGCGAGGTATTGATATTGTTTCAGGGCTTTTTGAGCATATTGGACAAGTCTACAAAGTTTCTAAGAGTTGCAAGTTGGATAAGGAATCCATCGCTTGGCTTAGGAGTGGATTATTGTGACATTTGAAGACCTTTTGCATAAGCTAATTGAAATATACACCTACAACAGTCATGGCAGCCAACTGAATTTTTATATCAATCAACTCTATTTGTACTTCCAGGGCTATTTTGATCACTCTTAGACTTGAGGACAATTTACTATTGTTTGTTGATGATCATATATGTTGTATAAGGTATTTGGTCCATTATTTGTTCACATTTTCATAATCATATCAGGTATGATATGATTGATACAGTGACTGAAATCTTATATCAACAGTGTATTTTGTGATACAATTCCATGTTGAATCAATATGAATGCAAGAGGATTGATGGCTTCCATATTTTGTGATTTGTGTTGATGTTTGGTGTTGATTTGTGCAAGAAATCTTATCTAAAATTGATTTAATTTCTAGTAATATATAATAGGGTCTCTTACAGAGTACTACTCTGTTTACAATGATTACAAGGATTATAGATGAATTCTATAACTCTTACTCAATCACTTTATCTCTCCTAATCAACATCTCAATGATATCTCTCTTTTACATAACAAGACTCTTTGAACAATCTATCATACAGACAATCCAAGGGAACATTACTTTGACATCATAGAACAATACTTAACAAACAACCTATCAACAACCAATCCTACATACATGAATGATCATTAGTCTACTATATATGTGGACAAATGAGTCATTGACTCTCTGCACTTGGATGATCAAAATAATAATATAGAATAATGACTTCATGCTGCATAGACAACTGCAGTCAGATGAACCTCTTCACATATGAAGCATATGCACACCGTCCCTTACAAACTTCAAGAATCAATGTTCTTAATCAAATCACACTTTTGTTTAACACTAAAAACATACTCCATTCATAGTGATATAAAAGCATTATATTGCCATTCAACTTTCCCTCATTGTGCATAATCATATCAAACCCAACACTTCAAATGCATAGTCAAACAAAAACTATTCATCCTCTCATCACTGTTAGGGTAAAATGTGGATTAATCAACTTAACAATAATAAACCCAAACATCAATAGAATAATGAAATCAAGAAAGATTGAATGAAATGAAGCAATGAATAATACAGTGCAAACTTTCCTTGAATCAAAGCTTCTATTGTTTGCCTATTAAAACTGTCCTTGTTGATATGAAGTAGGCCCTCAGTGAGTGCACTCTTTTAGCTGTGTGGTAGGATGTCAGTAGTAAATGGCTATATTGATAAATAATGCTGTGAAGAGAGGTTTCAAAGCAAATGGTGATCTCAAGTAGATTGTATTGGGGGTGCTAAAGGCGCACTGGTGAATTTCTGTAGAGTAACAATACAAATAACCTGGATGATTAGAATGGGAGGATGAGGCTTCTTTTATAGACTCAGAAGAATGAGAATCAACGGTTGAGGAGAAGTATGATGATCAATGGCTGAGAATGGTTAAGGAATGTGCAACTAGTAGAAATATGACAAGTGTCCCACCTTCATCATGAAAGAGGGGATTTGACAACATTGATTGGAGAGTTAACTCCTTTAACTGATCAGTTAACAAACTTGATTAGTCAGTTGGAAGAATGGATTATGGAATTGACTGAATTGATTGAGGAATTAACTCAATAGACTAGTTAGTTAACACTTTTGATTGATTAGTTAACTAACTTTGATTAGAGAAGAAATAGGACATGTGGGTGAGGGAAAACTAGATAATTAAATATTTAATATATTTAATTACATGTGCAACAGGGTGAGGTGGACAAGGTGAGGTGTACGGGTGAGGTGAATTTTTGAAATTAGAGCTTAGGATAGGGGGATTTAGATTAATTAAATAATTTAGGATTATTTAATTATGTGAGATATTAAAGAATTTAGGGAATTTAATTAAATAAATTGATTTTATTTAATTACGGAATAGTGAACTGATTAAATAAATTTAGAATATTTATTTAATTGATAGAAGAATGGCATAAATATTTAGAATATTTATTTAGAATGAATCGTGTCATTTTTAGGCATATACATTTTGCCCCTCTTTGATGCAATGCAGTTTACAGCGTTGCTTCAAAGAATAAATAGTCTAATAGTGATACATGCCCTAGTTTGCCCCTGGTACAAGTTTAATGACGATAGGATGCCCCCTCGAGAGATTGGATAGGAAACGGGTAGAAGGCGTGAGACGGACAATCTCACGACGACGAAGGGGTATAGGTGAGGTTTGAAGAAAAGGGACGCGTTTCAGAGAAACGAGAAGAAAACTAGAAGAAAAACAGGTGTGGGAAGTAGTCACAGTCTTCACCTAGCTAGATTTAGGGTTTTCAAGCTATAAATAGGAGCTGGGTCCACAAGATAATTCATTTACACACTTGGTTGATCTAGATTTGAGTTGGAGAGCTTATAGCAAACTTGGAGCAGCATGGCAGCCAGAGCAGTAGACATTCCATGCGAGGAGCATCGATTCGAGCGAGTCTGTCGATTCAAGCGGCCAGCAGAGGCAGGACCCCTGGTATGTGCTTCAAAATTTTTTCCCTAGGGTCGAATTAGGGTGTCATAAATGCTAGCAAAAAATAGGGTAAACAGATGCACCGAACTGTAGAACGGTGCATATGTAGTGCGAAGCGGCGTATTTGTCGTTCTGCGGCGCATATGCATGTTTTGATGGCACATATGTTAGAGCTGCGCATATGCTTAATTTAGCAGTGCTTTCGTGATTTGGCGGCGCATATGCTGAGTGTTGCGGCACATGCACTAGAACTGCGCATCTATGAATTGTAACGGTGCATCCGTGATTTGGCGGCGCATATGCTGATTGTAGCGGCGCATACACCAGAAGCAGCGCATTTGTCAAAAAATGGTGCTTTTACCACCTGTAGTGGCGCATTTGCTTTAGATAGCAAATTACTTAGCAAAATTGATTTGATTAGCATCCTGTTTGATGCAGAAATCGATGAGCTATCTCCAAGATTGCATGAATCTAGTTAAGAGATGTAGTGTGCTGTTTTGATCAATGTGAAATGCTAAGTTTAGTTGATATAGTTCAATAGATATATTGAGTATGGTATTTGCAGCTTTAGATTGACACCTTGCTTTGCGTGCTTGTAGGAGGAGATATGAGACACATTGCAGTCTAGGGAGACATTCCCCATGCCCCTATTGTAGAGATACATGCTGACGGAGATTGACAGAGAGGCACTTGGTGCCATGGGTTTAGACTATGTATGCTTCATGCCCGAGGTGCGGGTGAACCGTGGACTGTTGACTGTTGCGGTGGAGAGATTCCATAGTGAGGATGGGACCTTCCACTCTCCCATAGGAGAGATACTGTGACCTTAGAGGACGTATACAGGATACTGCACTTGCCTATTTAGGGTGAGTTGGTGGAGTATGACGTACAGCGAGATGCGGGACTCGCCGAGTGTAGGCGAGTATTTGATGACCCTAAGCTAGTTGGATAGGTCATCCCCTGGCATGATATTTACGACTGCTATGACTACTTCCCTGGGATTGTGGTAGGATTGATCGGAGGCGTTGTATGCCCCGATAGGAGATTACACAGGTTCCCCATTGGATGGGGCAGGATCATGGAGTGGATGGTGACAGAGGGCACCCGATATGCATGGGGTGTCTATGTATTGTCTCAACTATATCATGACATGCATCATGTAGTGTACCATCACAGCACGAGTCTATCAGTTGGGGTACTACTGTTACAGTTTTGGCTGTGGGAGCACATAGCGGTGACTAGGCCAATATGTGTGTTTGCAAGATAGCGAGGGGAGCCATACAGTTATGGCTATGCAGGGGTGATTTCCCGCACAGGCCGGGGAAGCTAGAGTATTGGAGACATACTTTGGATGGTGTAGATGTGGTCGTCTGGTGACCATATCTAGATTGTGAGCCCTGGGATGATGAGGGAGACGAGCTGCCCTACTGCTTTCAGACAAGGTGGCTGATAGGGCGAACGCGACACATACTAGAGAGGCAGATGGTAGGCCGGGTACTGAGGCAGTTTGGCAGGAGGTAGGGTATGCTGTAGGGACAGGCATTATTCACGCGGACTCACGTAGAGAGGGTCCGATGGGGGCCGATGGCTTCCTATGAGGAGGCCCTGGCAGAGTTTTGGCAGACGCCATATGTGGCTTGGGACATGAGGATAGAGATAGCCGACGCAGGGATTACACAGGATTATGAGGATTGGATGACGACACATCCTTTCCCGAGGTACTCAGGGCCTGGTATGTTGGTGCCTCATATTGACGAGGCAGATTCAGAGGAGGAGGGCCAGGTTGGCTGGGGGTGGAGGAGAGGTAGAGGAGTACGGGGTCGAGGAGGACAGGGTGGTGGCCGAGATGGGGGAGATGATGATGGAGAGAGGCTGAGGCAGTGGAGGAGGGTAGCTTAGGCTAAGTAAGCAGTGCCAGTATAGGCTGCACAACAGTAGATATCGTAGCAGGCGTAGATGCCGCCACCCCAGCAGTTGGCACAGTAGCAGGTGCAGATGCCGCCACCTCAGCAGGTGGCACAACAGTAGGTGCCCCAGCCACAGGGGTCAGGATAGGCAGAGGCATCATAGGGGCCGGTGTAGGTAGAGGTTTATGAGAGGGCCATAGCCAGCCTGAGGGGATAGGTGTGAGAGTTGCGGGCATAGCTGAGGAGGGCCGACGGCCGACGAGAAATAGACGCAGCGATCATCGCAGGGTTGACCTGCGAGAGAGATATGGTAGACGCGCAGGTACGCATGATCCATGTAGAGCAGGACATTGCAGTGGCAGCTATGGAGACAGATGCAGCCATCACCTTTTTGGTTGGGTAGGTGCAGCAGGCACAGGCATAAGCAGGCCAGTTGCAGACACAGTTAGCATAGGTGCAAGCAGAGCTTGCTAGAGCATAGGCACAGGTGCAGTGTTACTAGGGCCTATACCATGGGGCAGTGCCAGCGAGCCAGAGGGCTTTGAGCTTTAGGAGTTAGTCTGGGGCTTCTCAGAGAGTAGGTCCATCACAGTTAGGGCTTCCGTGATGGGTCCCCAGCAGTCTAGGGTTGGCAACGGTGGTCCATAGCAGCAGGGGTAGACTTGTATCAGACTGTGTACTTTTTTGAGACATGTATCACCATCCTTTTGGATGCATTTTGTATATGACACTGATTCAGAGACAGAAATTATGATATTGTACATTTGGACCTCTTATTTTATGATTTGTATATATGATGATGTAGCCTTATGATTCGTGCTATATGTTTATGAAACTATGATGATTCAGTTCTATTATATGATGCGATGTATGTGCAGACTTAGATGTTCTATCTGATGCTATATGAGATGGTTATCTATTGTAGCTTTTGATATGATGCGATGTGATGCCTATATGATCTAATACCTATGTGATATGAGTGTTTGATCTGATATGTTTCGAATGTATGCAAATGCAACATGATTTCTATATGATTATACAACTTTTTTGTGTGATGTACTTAGCTATGTTTTTGATTTCTTTGTTGTTTGATACTATATGATGATGATAAATGGATGTCCTAATGCATTTTATTATGTATGCAACTGATTTAATCATGGTTGTGACTATCTCAAATGTGATATGATATGCATCTATATGCTTTGTTTTTGTGATGTCCAAATGTATGCTATCGACACAAAAATGACAGGATGATGATAGAAGAATTTACGTGATGTAGAAATATTGAGAAGCTTCATTTGATATTGTTACTCTGCATAGTTCAAGTACTATTTATTGTATGGAATACGGATGCACGAATGTGTGTACGGATATAGGATGGATGCTTTGCTTTTGGAGTGCTTTATTTCATCATTGGGCGATTTATTTTTGGTACTTTTTCTGAAATGTTGTAAGTTAATACAAGCATCTAGGTATGATTGAACCGAGATGACCTGAGTACTACTTACATGGGTTTTGACTTAGCAAGTTAATACAAGCATCTAGTCAAAATTGAATCTAGATGACTTGAGTATTTCTTGCCTTTCAACAAACAAGGATTGCTCTCGTTCATGTTAGACCTTTGATGTTCTCGATGATCTTTTGCCGATCATGTCCTTAGACAAGGTGTTACATTACTAAAGTGGAATCCACAGATAGCAAACAAAGAAAATGATCATGCCCCCATCATAGCATCTCTAGCATTTGGCATCCTTGAGTAGCATAGAAAGACATGATAAGAAAAATCAAGACTCTGTAACTTAACCATGATTTCAAGTCACAAAACATTCGTGCATTTAGATGTGTTTATTTCTTGCTATAATTCAAGTAAAATTATTTAGAAGACCTTGGGTATTTCGTTTTGCATTTGAATAGGTTAAATTGCATGGAGTCGAGATTCTTGCTTGGAGCGTGGGTTCTGCTTGCACTTGCTTGCTTGGTGAGGAGATTTTTACAATCTTTATTGGTGAGATGGACCCTAAGGGACTGACCTAGTGCCTCGGGGGCGCATTGCTAAATGGCCTTGCCTACGTGACGATGCAGAGGCAACGTAGTTCGGGGTAAACCCTAACGGACCTAAGACCTAGGCGAGAGAAAGCAGAGATGGACTCAGCTGGATAGAAGGACGAGATATGGAATGGATGGGACAATGGAAGGGGGCCTCGGGGGCGCATTAGAATAATGGCCTTGCCTACGTGACGATGCAGAGGCAACGTAGTTCGTGGACTCAGACCACGAAAGACTGACGAGAAACACTATGTTAGGCTCATATTAAGGAGACGGTATGGGATAGAACCTTGGTTGACAAGGCCACAAAGAGGGAGAGTTATCAAGCCATGATAGGTAACTGGCAGGTGTTTTTATTATGGGATAGATATGGGTCGAATGGGATGCGATTGAAGAAAGACTAGACTCAAAGTGACTGAATTCCCAGAGATGGAGAAGGCAGTTTTATCACAAGTAACGCCTGTTTACTAGGTTTTCATCACTTGCTTTTATTTGCACGAGAAGCTAGAAAGTAAACATGTTTGCCAGGTTTTCATCATGATACCTACCCAAGGCGCCTGTTTGCCAGGTTTTCACCAAAGGATGATTTTTTTGTATGTTTTCTATTTTTTTGATTTTTTTTGTATTTTCTCTTTTTCAACTTTTTTTTTGATTTTTTTTTTTGTATTCTTGCGCCCCCTTGCTTTGGGGTTCTCCTAGGTATAGAACCGGTGAAGGTGCATGCTATTGATTGGATCATTGAATAACTCACCCTCCGATGTTGCCAACTGATATGCCCCCGATCTGTAAGCTGCTACAATCACATAGGGCCCAAGTCAGTTAGGTTCAAACTTGCCTTTCTTTTCTCTGTCTTGTTGATTGTGAGGATTCTCTTTGAGAACGAGGTCCCCAACCTTAAAGCATCTTGGGCGAACTTTGTGGTTATAGCTTCTTGACATCATCTATTGATATGCTTTGAGATGATCGAAGGCTTTCTGTCGCCTTTCTTCTAGTAACTCTAGTTCTTGTAACCTGGAGACCCTGTATTCTTCATCTGATATGAGACCCTTTAGCGACACCCTGAGGGACGGTAATTCAACTTCAATGGGAAGGATGGCTTTTGAACCATAGACAAGGGTGTATGGTGTAGCACCTGTGGGAGTGCGTATACTGGTTTTGTAGGCCCACAGAGCAGGATTGAGTTGGACATGCCAATCACGACTAGCATCATTGACTGTCTTCTTGAGAAATTTCAAGATAGTCTTGTTGGATGCTTCAGCAGGATTGAGTTGGACATGCCAATCATGGCCAGCATCATTAACCTTTGGAACCCTTGTGAAACTTAATGTATTCTCTAATTTAAGCACAGATTGGACTCCTGGATGAAGCCCACACTTTAGAAATAATCTCAGCTGATAGTTTCACAGCCTCAAAATTGCATAACCAATGAGAGTTTTCATTCCCAATGGCTGGAAATGACAGAAACCCTAGCTAGCTTCCTCACCAAACAACAAGATCAAAGCAAATATCAATTCCTAGATGATAATGAAACTTGGCTTGATCTTCTTTTATACCTTTTCAATCCATCTCCAAGAAGCTTCTAGTAAAATAATAATATTATTTTATTTTAGTGACTTTATGTTATAATATTTTATTTAAGTCACTTTATTAAATTAATTAAATATAAGGTCACTTTATAATATTTATTTATTTAATAACCTTGCAAATAATTAATTTAATCATTATCTCCCTTAATTTTCTAATCCAACTGAATCTAGGAAACCAACCACCGATCAGGTAACTACCTCAAGAAGATCCCCTAACCATGCACATTAGCCTACGAAGGTCAGGAATAGGCTAAACCATCCACAAACAACATTAGGCTAAAAAGGGGACATTACACAATTTTAACATAAGCAGAGGGCCGTTAGAGTTTGAATAAAATTTAAATAAGGACCATTGATTCTTTGTTTCACACCCCGAAGACATTAAACACATACCGTTGATATCAAAATTCTTGCCAAGTTGAAAGAATTTCACTAAAGGCTTCGGTGCTGCTGGGAGAAGGGGCAGGTCATTAGATGACTTAACAACCCTTTAACAAGTCACTTTAGTTATATTGGCTGGTGACTCTAAGTCACTTTCAAAATATAACAAAAAGTAAAACCATCACTTGCCTTTAGACCTTTTAGGGTTTTAGGCAGGGTTTGGACTTTTAGAACTTAGAAACCCTTAGGAATTTAGATCCTCAAACTATTTGCATACTTCAACATTGACAAACCATAATTTTTATCGGTCACTGTCATTGATTCTATGCTACCTCTGTTAAGGAAAATATAATGAACCTTCAAAACCCTGACATAACTAAAAAAATCTTAACATAAATATACTCCTTTTGCTTGTTAAAGACTTTTGGTCACTCCAAATCCAACTGTGATCATTCAACCGTCATGAAGATCATTAAGGTCTCCTGCTCCTGACATCCAACCATCACAGTTACATCTGACAGCCAAGCTAAACACCTTCAAGAGAACTCTTCACTTGATCTTTGACATGACAATATAGTGCCACAAACCAAATGCTACAAACCACAACATCATGGCATCATGGTCAACACATTAGCATCAACTCCTTCAATGATCAACACATAAACTCCTTAAGCATGACCATACCATATGCATGACAAGCCTCCTATAACATGATCATATGACATGAAGCATGAACACCAATAATCAAGGCAAGAACATCATATAAACTCCATCATCAAGGATGATCAACATTGGAGCATGATCCTAATATAATCAACACTGAAGCATGAATCTGTCAACACTGTGCCTTTGAGAATAGCACCATGTAAACAAGCCTACATCAAATGAGATGATCAACACATACCAATCACCAAAATGCATTCCCTCTTAGGAACTCAAACAATCACTGATAATACACACCTCCTCATTGCATGGAACAAATCACAGACCTCCTGATGATGTAACATGCCAAAACCTTTCCTCCTGATGGTGAAGACCAATAAGATGAAGACCAATGAGACAACTCCATAACTCTATCCAATTACATACTTCAATCAACAAACACCGATGCAACTCTTTGCAGACTTCAATATCTTTATGATGTGATGAAGACCAATCAATACCACAACATTAACTCAACTAAAACAACATGACAACCTCTAACTTTTGACATCAATGACAAACACATCAACAAATTGCAAGTCCACATTTGGCTACAGTTTTCACCTTGGTTCCAGTCCTATTTGTTGGCAAAGAAAGAAGCAACATGCCTTTGCTTTTTCATCAACTGAGGCTAAATATAGGGAGTTGTCAATGATGCTAGTGGCACTTGCCTAGGTTTAGGGTTTTGAGTCAGAAATTGCAAGTTTTTATTCCTATAAGCCTTTAAACCTAAGTTCATTGGTTTGCCATTTGCTTTATCTTATAATCTTCTATTGACCGCTTGTAGTGAGTTCCCAGTTGTTTAAGTTAGAACTTGAAGCTTTTAAGATTGTGAGATGACTGGCCCTTGGTCCTAGCTTTACCCTTTGTTGCTCGTGAAAATCTTAAGTTTTAAATCCTAAGTCTTTGTTAAGGTTATAAAGTGCCGTGTGGTAGTATTTTGCAGTGTCGCAGATCATTTAAGATGACATCATCATCCCTCTGTGGGGCTGCGACATGAAGACATCTGTCAAGGAATCTGGGCTTACAACCCCTTAATTGAAGATTCTAAATCAATGAACCTTGTATTGCCAGGTGTCAAGGTAAGAAGTGATCTGCAGGAGAGTTCATATATGACGGTAGCGCAAGCGCACAGTGGAATCCTGTCAAAGGTAAAGATCCACTGTGTGCTTGCAATATGGTGACATGTGGCATCCTCTTATGAAAGGAATAAAGGTATATTCAAAGGACACATGGAGACTTTAATGTGCTCACATAGAGTAAGTTGGTGGTGGGCCATTTTCAGCTACAACGCTATGAAATGGTGCCACGTGTCCACATCAGACAAAAGGTGAAGTCATCAGTAGAGGAGGTATGTCTGACATGGCTTGTTTCTATTGGATAAAGACTTTTCAACGAAGAAGACTAGGATTTTCAAATCTGGTAGGTGAATGATGGTCGTGGATTTCACGAAGGATAAATTAAATCAACGATCCAAGTTTAATTTTTTTATGGTGAACATTGTAGGTGCCCTGTGACACGAATTTGAGTTAAGGCCAAAGCTACATCCATTAATGCCTCAAAGCCTAGGCTATGAAGTTTCTTAAAGGGCAAAATTAGGGCTTTCTACATCATTTTCACATGCATGAATAGAGTCCCGACATGTAGCAAGCTTTCAGATGAACGAGAGAAGGAATTTAAGGCTTTTGCAGGCATTAAAACTAGTAAGTTTACTTTGTTCGATCACGGTCATTTGAATTCTAAGTTGATTGCTTGTCTGGAGGGTAGAGTATTGTTGAAAAAGGAAACCCTAGTTTGATAGAAGCTATTATGAAGAAATGAGTCAAGCCAGTAAGCCCTCCACATCAAAACAAAGTTTGGATGAGGACCTCATGGTCCAATTCTCAGGGTCTATAAGATGTCCTGTGACAGGACACGGTCTCGCGGGGCTGAATGACAAAATTCTTGACATGTGCTAAAATTGTAGAGATGCCATACTTCCTGTGTCAGGTTGGGTTCTTTTCAAATACTGGTATGATAGAATAGACTTCAAGGTCCCAGTTTGTAACACTTGGTGGCTAGACCTAGCTAAGTTGCTTTGCCCTAATGTGTTTCCTAGTCCAGACCTAGTAAGGGCAATTGCATAGAGATATGACCCACAAACAAGATCAGTCGTAGTAGGGAATGGCACAGTGGTCACAAAACTCACCAAAGAATATATCTCAAGTGTATTTAACTTGAACCTTGCTGCCACAAAGAAAATTGACCTGAATGCCTTGAAGGAGGGATATAAAAGTGTTAGATATGGATATAGAACCTTCAATCTGCCCAAGCACATACTGAAAGGGGTAGATGGCAAACTGATAAAGATATCCGACAGGGAGGAGGATCCCTTTGAATGCTCCCTATTTATGCACTATTTTGTAAGAACTTACCATAGTCTTTGTTAGGTACTTGAAAGAGATGCTTCAGACAAGATGCCTGTATCTTTGATGATGATGGTAGTGAACATTCAAGACCCATCCACCAAACAGCCATATGACTATGCCTCCTACATAGCAGATAAAATGCATAAGCAGATGATTGGGGTCAAGAACAAATTATATATTGTGGATGCTCATGTGGATTTTACATGGTACTCATTAATGTGCCATATGATTCTATTTTCTGTATTGGGCATGTGGCACCCAAATTTACATGTTAAAGAGACTGATGTAGAGGGAAACATGTTGACAGTTCATATGTGGACCTGCATGTTGGACATGCATTGTATTGACTCTGACTATGTAATCTTTGAGGAGAACTTTGTAAGAAGAATAATTGGATTTTTAGAGCCAGAGGGGGAAAGGTTACATGCAGATGTTCTGGATTTCTTAAGGCCTCTGGACAGGACCCCTGAATTGGGGATAAACCACAACTGGGGTGATTGGTTCCTACAAACCCACATAACCTGCATTAGAATTTATGGATGCAAGGTTCCTTCATATGTTTTGCCTAAATATGTGCCCAAGAGGATTGCCTTCTTCGAGATAATCAAGCAATTGAATGAGTCTAACAAAGAACACTTGAGGAAGCATAGGAAAGGCTCATTCTTTCCCACTTCCATCAAATTCAATGACTTCATAACAGTTAACAAGGATGGTTTGGATCAGATTTATTCAATTCTTCAGGGTTATAGAATGAATGTAGAAAATCCCAGGATATTTGACCCTGAGGCATTTATTGACAAAGTGAGGTAAGTGTGAAAAGACCACAATACATTCATAAGGTCTTTTTTGATGAGGACACAGTTAGAAACTATTTTACTATGAATGATGTCCATAACTTAAGGAACTAGTGGGAAGCAATCATGGCAGGAGAGAGAATGAGAAAGAATCTGAATGCTGCTTACCCAGGTGCCTTTGTAGAGATAAAGGCCCCAATAATGAGAATTCAAATGGTTTTTTACCATGTAGACGAGCTAATTAGTAGTGCTCCAGCAGGTGAGGAAAGGCCAACCTACCAACCCAACAACTCAAGAGGAGGATATGTTGTAAAAAGGGAATTACATGATTTCCCCCTTGCCAAGAGAGCAAAAATAATTGATTTGGAAAATGAAGAAGAAATTGAAGTAGTGGACTTGGAGGAAGCAGAAGAACAAAAACAAGTGGCTGTCCATCAGGGGAATTCACCTAATAGAATAAGACCTTACTCTTCCCCAGATAATAGATTGGCAAGAACAATAATAGGTCAACATGTGGATATAGAGGATGTCAGGGTATTGGCTTGTGCCCAATTCATGGAAGATGATGAGTTTGTCAATACTCCTGAATTCATGATTTATGTATTGAAAGTCAAAAGTGAAGAATTCCAAAAGAGGATTGAGGAGGCCAAAAGTGGGGCAGATCCCTCACAGTATGAGGCCATCACTCAAAAGGTATTACAAGAGGTAAATTAGGACATCAGTGGGATGAGCCCAGAAGAAGGGAGGGCTCTAGTTGCCAAAAGCAATGTGTTGCTTCTTCCACATTGGACCTTGTCATATGCCATTGCATTTGACACAATAACCATAGAGGATTCAGAGGTAATGGATGAACAAGTGGAAAAGGCACTCTCTGGTGTAGATTTCAATCCTAGGTTTGAGACCTTAGCAATATGGGCATTGGCCCCAAATAACAATAAGCCTAGGATTGGATTGGGGGAATTAATAGGGGATGTAATAATCAAAAGAGTATCAAGTACCCCTGCTCCCCAAGTTGCTAGCCTAAATGTGCAGACAACAAAATTTGCAGAAGCATTAACAAACAAGCTACAAAAAGACCATGATGAGCTGTTAATGAAGTATGGACAAGTTGTTGTAGAGCTAAGCAGGTATAAGGAGTAGCTATTGTTAGGGCCTGGCACTTCAAGTACTCCAGCTGTGATATAGATTGTAGAAGCATTTCTAGCTGATACATAGCCATTGCTAGCAGCAATAAGAGCATTGAAGGAAGAGGTGAAAAGACGAAAAGAAGAGAAGAAGAATTCAGTTAGAGATATGGTCACAAATTTGATAAATCATAGAGTGACCAAGGTTCTAGCAAGGGTAGATGAAAAATGGAAACCATATTCAAGTTTGAGGACCGCCCTTGACAAGCATGAGCATGATAAAGAAAACCTCAAGGTTATGAACATAGCATGGTTGCCAAGAACTGGAGAGATGAGGGACCTTCACAAATGTTCAAGGTTTGATGCAGATGCACCCCCTGAAATAAGGTTGATCCTTGACATGCTGCTGATACTTGAGGAGGTTGTATCTTTTCAATTAAAGTTGGATAAGGTATTGGGTGAGAAAAGATAGTTTATTGAAAGAATAGATACAAAAATAATGCTAAGCATATTGGAAGGTGATGGACAGGTAAAGGGCCTTGACAAGTGGAAGGCTGACTTTGAAGGCATTTTCGGCTAATTAATATCTACCTGTTGTACTAATGGAGATCTGAGCATGAAGATTTTGAGCTCAACTTTGGACAAATTGCATGTGCTTGAAATAAATTTTGAGCTGTTTTGTAAGGAGGTGAAGATTTTGATGGATGTAAGGTACACATGGCATAATGAGAAAATATCAAAGTTGATTTCTTTTCAATGGCCATTAGAGAAGTCATATGCAACTTGGATAGAGAAGTATGGGTAAATGTGCCTGAGATGAATGAACAACTAACATTTTCTCTTCATTTATGTGGCTGAGCTTCTCCAGTCAGTTGTACTCCTAAGAAATTATTTTCTGTCTTTTCTCTATGCATTATGTAATTAATGTCCCAATGCCTATAAGTGGTGGCTTGCAATGTAATATTCATCTAACTGACATAGGATATTGAATTCTAGGTACCACGTTCTTGTGTCTATAAAGGAACTGGTAGACTCACTTTGTAATGTTGTTGAAAGATTGGGATTTTGAAGAGTGAATGCAATACAAATTTTGACCGGTCACCCTATTTATGGTGTTGTAAGTTTCATGTTTAACGTGTTGAATGTGTTTTTCATAAGTTATTTATCAGTTTCAGGTTGAATTATGTGAATAATGTTGTAAGCATGTGTTTCTATTAACTATTTCTATTGTTATTTGCAATCTTCTTTTGAACTGAGTAGCCAAGGGTTGTCTAAGTTCTTGAATGCACACTTGCCACATTACATATTTGGTTTCTTGCTTCTATTTGAGGAACAGACTAAACTACTTTAGATCAAATATGGGGAGGTATGTTTGATAACAGGGATATTCATAAGTAGAGTTAATAGAAATACTCAATATTTGGAGTTGTCTTCAAGGCAAGAACTAAATAGACCCTCTAAAATCTGTATATTTGCTTGGCTTGTGGAAAATCATTTGCATGTTTAAAGTTTGACTCCATACCCTAAGATAGGCACTGATCAAAGGCTTGGATTAATTTTATGAACTAAACCCTTATCTGGCACCCAGATATATAAAATCAAATCAATTCAGAATCTTAAACTTTAGGATTTTAGGAGTAGTATTTTAGGTTTTAAAGTCCTCTGACACACAACAAATGAACTAGGTGCCCAAAGCTAGCCACTTTGCTTTTATCATACAATTTTGGTCTGCATAAAAGAGGATTTATCTACTTTTGTTTCAATACCTGGTTGAAGCCAAGGTTTATCATATGGGTATTGAATCAGGGAAAACCTCCCTAAGTCCTGCAGAGCCTAAAGTGCAGAGGAGATAGAGTCAGTCTCCTATTCCTTGGTCACTGACCTAAGGATCATGTGGATGAAAGATGGCTACTTTTTAGGGAAACTCAAATAATCAGTTGGGAACACCAATAGCTACCACTAAGGCTATCCGGATTTAGAATATCCTCACTAAGCTTGGAATAACTTTTGAGAAGCCATTAGTCATCTACTACGACAACTAGAGTGCTATCCAAATCTCAAATAATCCAGTTCATCATTAGTAGACCAAACACATTGAGATCTATATGCACTTTCTTTGGGAGTTGATACAAGAGCAAATCATTGATTTGTGCTATTATCCTATAGTAGAGCAAGTTGTAGACATCTATAATCTTCATCAAACCCTTCACTAAGAGAAAGTGCATCCATATTCGGTCTCTCTTGGGGGTGTGGGACATTTCTTTAGGGGGGTCACTTAGCCCTTCTTGCTTCATCCTCTCATGGGGGAGTTTTTTCCCATTAGGTTTTCTCCTTCTTTTTTGAGCAGATATTTTGTACATAGGTACCTTATTAGGCCTTGTAGCTGGGACCCATATTTCCTTTTTTGCCTAAGTTATACTTAAGGGGGTGTTAGTGTAAATGGGGTATATTACCTAACTACTTCATTTCCTAGCTAGTTCTCCACTTAGGTCCTTTTCACACTAGGTTAAGTTTACTTAGGGACTTTTTACACATTATCCCACATTGGTTGTGTTTTTAGTCTCCTGGGTGGTATATCCTATATATACTCATCCATAGTTCATTTGTAAACACACATTCTGAATTGTTTTGCATTCTTGATTGAATAGAATACAATTTATTCTTTCAATTCTAGATTTCTGCTTTTGCTTTCCTTTAGTCATTTTATTTTGGGTGGCTTTATATCCAAATCTTACAGAAGCCAACTCTTCCAGTTCATTAAATGCAGATGAAGATAGATTCTTGTTAGGAGAGTTATAATCACAAACATTTCCTTAATGCATGCTTAAAGACATATTTTTCATTAATTTGTAACAAAATTATTTTTTCCTTGTTGTTAAGACTCCTCATATAATTTGGCTAGCACGTGCATGGATGGCACATAGCTAGATTTTAGGAATCTTTTATAGATCTATAGTTAAATAGTGATAGTGGGAGTTGTTATTAGTTAGTTGTTATTTTCTTTTCTATCATCTTTACAAGCTGAAGATACATATGTTTAATTTTTATCTTCTAGTTGAAAAAAATTGTTGACTTGAGGAATATTATTCTAAATTAATGAGTACAATATTGTGTTTTATTTTCTGCTACCTTTAAGTTGAGCATGATAAATTGAGAATAATCCAATTCCTCTAGAGAGCTAGCCACTCATTAGAGAAAGTTGACCCGTATTATGTAGCTAAGTATTTTATGATTTATTTTGCATGAATATGTGAAGTGAGCTCTATTGTGATTACATCGTGCTAACCTACAAGTTTCATGTGTTTGTAATCATTGTTAATGTAATTGTTATTATTTTTGCTTGTGTATGGAATTTGTGTATGTATATTTATCTTAAAAAGGAAACTCTAGAAAAATAGAAAAACATTAAGGACTTATTTTCATTTCTCATTTATATTACAAAAAGTATTAAAAAGAGACTTGTAGTTTGTAGTAATTTCATCTTATTTTTTAGTAGTTATAATTTACTTTCCAAACATAAGCATCTTTTAATTCAATTTCAGCATTTCAATTTCATAGTTAACTGTTAAAATTCTAGTTAAGTAGGTTACGTGTGTGTATTTCCTTTTAGAATAGGATAGGTCAACTACTAGGTAAGGACTTCCAATCACCCTATTGTAGAAAGCCTTAGACATCCCCCGATTTGACAAAGTTATTAACTACTAAAGGATGAGGTTCAACAACACTCCATTACTTTTTGGCACTATTATTGGGGACTTTGCATAGGTGTCACTAGGGTCAAGATTAGGTAGTCTCAGCTAGTAGCCTTAGATATAGATAGTTATTTTACCTACATGGTTAGAAAAAGAGATCCAAATGGCATGTTTATAATAAAAAAACCCCAAAACCAAGAAGTACCAACTGAAAATCAGGGGAGAGAAGTTTTAGAGGAAGAACTTTGTAGAGAACTTTTAGAACAAGAGAAACTTGAAAATCCTTGTTGAGCCCCAAAAAATAAATAGCCAAGAGAAGATATTCCAATAGAAAACATGGAAAACCATAATCGACATGAAGAGAGAAAAGAAGAAAGGACATTCACCTACCCAATCAACTTGAATCATGATGAAGATGCTCCTATGAAAAACATTTATTTGTCTATCTTACCGACCTTTTAGGGAATGGTAACAAAGGGCCCAAACCAATTTCTGTTTGAATTTAAAGTCGTGCAAAACCTATTACTAAAAGTCAAATAAATAGAAACTAAAGTTGTTCCCTTCAACCTTGAAAGACTTAGCCATGTGGTGGTTCATGGGACTATATGTTGGGTCCATTAATTCATGGGAAGAAATGGAAATAGTGTTTTTGGACAAATATTAGGACTATTATCAGGTAAGGGATAGGAATTAAGAACTCTTCTACTTGAAATAGAAAGAGGATGAAAGCTTGGAAGACTACTTAGACTAACTTCTCTGTGTTTTAATGCACTGTGGTGATGTGATGAACCTCGAATTGGTGAAAATAATATTTATGTGAGTGTTGGAAAAATAACCTAGGGGTGCCCTTAACCTTATGGGAAAAGGGGATGTTACCAAGTTGAGCCTCCCAAACATTTCAGAGTTATGTAGAAACTAATCACATACATGAGGAATTAGGAAGTCCAGCCTTGTAAAAGGGAAAAAAATAGGACAACTTATGGAAGAGCTTTCCAATTTGAAAACTAACATCTTAGTCCAACTAAACACTACACTAGATGGAATGAAACCTAAGAAAAAAACATTGAAACCCTATCTATCTATTATCCTAGGTGCCAGAATAAGCATCTCTTGAGAGAATGCCCTCTAGAAAAAATAGATATTTGCTAGGTTTGTGATAAAATCATCCCACGAACTAGTGCAAACTTTTGCAATCCATTAAAAATTTGAAAAAAAAGGCTTCATTGGTTGGAGAGGAGTTAAATTAAATGGGACAACATTAGGGTGGAATTTTTTTGTATAACCAATCCTCTAGGCACCCACAAAAGAATTGGAATAATCATCCTTAGTCAACACCATGGCCCAATCATCAAATGCCATAATAATGGGGACCCTATCTGTGGAGACTTCAGGAGTGGCCTAGTTAGCCATGACTGAATGCTTAGTAGCCTAATCAGCCACAACAAACACAGTATCCCTCAAATTCAACACTAAATTGGAACCTATCTTAAAATCAATACTATCAAGGTTTGTGGTGCATGCAAAATCAATAGCAAACCTTGTTGCCTCCTCCATAGAATACATAGGATCAATCACAAATAGAGATAATCACACAGCCTTAAATCCTATCATAGCCTATTGCAAATCATAAAAATAATAGACCTCCCACTCCTGTGTACTTCACAAAATTAGAAAACATGGCTGGCATTAATGCTATACATTATGGGTGTATTCAACTCAGGTTAGGAAAACACTTCCTAAATGTTCATATCCCACCATAGTAAAAATAATTGATAATGAGGAAGCTACATTTCCTAAAAATAGGATGGAATCTAGTGATTTCAAACCTAAGAAGTTTTCAAGAGATTTATTGAAGATACCTTACAGATTTATCCCAGGACACTCCTTCAGAAACCCACCAGGACCAATCTCTAAAGGTACCTTGAAACACCTTTTTAGAGAACCCTTAAAGTTGTCTTTTGGTGCTCTTCTGAGTCTTCCTCTGAGACTCATCAAAACTAGCTCTAGAAGTTCCTCCTCACTACTTATCCAGAGAAACTTCAAAATCATCTCTTGGTGCTCCTAAAGTATATCCCTTTAGAGACCTTTTGAAGTCTTCTTCTAGGGTCATTATGAAAAGATTCATCAGGAATAACATCAAAACATCAACATGAGCTTCTCCAAAACTAAACCCTGGGATAAACAATAATATGACAAGTCCAGTTATTCCAAAGCCACATTTTAAACCTATTCCAAAACATGCTCCTTTTCCTGAAAGATTTAGAACAACTCAAAAAGTCTCTTTGGAGCCAACACCTCTATCTAATACAAGACTCATCTAGGAAATAAAAAGGTTGAACATCAAGATTCCATTACTATAAGATATTAAAAAAATTGTAGAGCTAAATCAATTGGTTAAACAACTTTAGATTAAAACCCCTAGTAGGAAGAAGAAACAAACTAATACCATCCAAGTGGACAGTCACTTGGTAGACCTTCTTTCTAGGAAGCTTCTTCCACCAAAATATGGTGATCTAGGTAGCATTGTGATCACTGTGTCAATTGGGGGTGTAGACATTCCTAATGCATTAGTTGACCTCAGAGTTGCCATCAGTGTTATGACTATGGAAGTTATGGAAACTCTATCTTTGACTGGATTGCAACCTACAAGCACTATTTTGTAGATGGTTGATCAATTATTTTCCATCCTAAAGGGGTTATGGAAAACATTTCGGTGATGATATATTCTTGGGAGCATTCTGTAGATTTATTAATACTTCAGTCACAAACCCTATAAGAAAGCTACACGCTAGTCTTGGGAAGGACATGGCTAGAAACCGTGGTGACCCTCATTGACTGCAAGATTGAGGGAATGAAAATATCTAATGGAATTAACATTAAAAATTTGTCTTTGTACCCTCCTATAAGACCTTCAACAATAAATACATGTGTATGGATATGCCAACCAGATCAAATCAGTAAACAAGAAAACATAGCTTCCCTGGACATAGTCACACTAAAACAACATGCAAACGAATTTAAGGATGATCCTATCTTCCATGATGCCCTAGATTTAAATAACAAAATGGATTATGAAGAGGAAAAATACCTTCAATGCCTTCTACAGAGAAGCATAGTGGAATTTATTCAAAATTATAGAAGGGACTTCCTTAAGGCTTTTCACTACCCCTTAGCAAATGCAATTCCAAGAGGGGAAAACTTCTTAAAAGATATAATCACCTTCCATATGATGTAACCTCATTATTGTCCTCTTAATACACTAATGAGTGAAACTAATACCATCTCCTCTAGTCATCCTGGTACAAAGCAAATCATGGTCTTACCTGGGAAAACTTTGAACATCAATAGCTAGCTAATAGACCAACAAGAATTTAAACTATTTGATGTGCTTGTCAACCATACTGAAGATTTTGCATGGGACTATAATTATATGAGGTGAATACACCTGAAGATTTGCATTCATGATATCTATTTTGAAGATGTGAGTCCAATGAGAACCACGTCGTAGACTTAATCTTGCATTAAGGGAGATAGTCAAAACTAATAGGGAATTGGAGAATATCTTGACAAAAATAGTTTCATTTGGAAAAAAGGATTAGACAAGGAAAATACATGAAACAATCTCAGCCTATAACACCACATGGAAATTAACTAAAATGTTCACACCTTATGAGTTGGTTTTTGGTAAAAAAGTAATTTTGTCTATTAAATTTTAACTACAAGTACTCCAAACAACCATGGATGTAGGACTTGATCTCAATCGAGCATAGTAGGAAAGGATATTGCAAGTCAATGAATTGGATGAGCTAAGGTTGGAAGTTGTTCAATGGATTGAGTTGGTGTAGAAATAGAGAAAGTCTTGGCAAGACCACCAAATCAAGAAGAAAGAATTCTAGAATGGAGATTGGACACTATTGTTTGACTCCATGTACAAGGATCTCAAAAGAAAACCATAACTAATGTTTAGGCCCTTGTGAAATAGAAGAAAATTTTGACAATGGAGCTATGAGATTGGTTCCCATCGATGGAGACACTAGAATTTTGCTAGTGAATGGTATTATATTACATTTGTATCAAAAACCTACCAGTAAAGAGGAGTTCATCAAAACAATAAAGTCTTAGTTAGATATTTGTTGTGTAAAGGGGCCTTTCCCTCTCACAACATACTTATAGGAAGGATAACAAATTTAAAAAAAAATGCCAACTCTAAAAACCATTTTTGGAGCTATGTACTTCAGAAACTCAGAAATGGTCCTTGAATAAATCAATCCAGTTTTCTTTAGAACATCCTTTCAATGATGTTTTTGGAATTGTTCATGTTCTCTTTTCTCTAGATCATCCTTTCAACAATGTCTCTGAAGCCACTCATATAATTCTTTTTCAAAGCATCCTTTCAAAGCTATCTCCAAAACTTCCAATGTTGTCTTCAAAATTGTTCTTATTTTCCATTCCTTTTTGAGCCATCCTTTCAATGATGTCTATGGAACTATTCATGTTATTAAGTTCTCTAAAAGAATTCTTTCAATGATGACTCTAACCTTATTTATGTGTTTAATCTCTTCTAGAGTATCCTTCCAATGATGTCTTTGGTGTTGGTTATTACATCTTTAGTTTAGTATATAGGTTAGTTTAGATAATAAATAAATAAATAATGTTAGTAGTTTTTATATTATGTTTATTAGGTTAGTTTGTTTTGGGAAGTTATATTCCCATAGGATTGGTTAGTTACTTGTATAGGAAAAGAATGGCTTTATAAAGCCAAATGTATTGAAATCCAAAATATCAATATAATATCATATATTTTCTGTGTTATTTTATTTGTAATAATGGTTTGGTATTTTTAGTATTCTCTATGCTCACCATTTTAATATGGTATCAGAGCAGGTTTTGATCAAATCTAGAGGATGATGATGGAAGATTGGATTTACTACAAAGAAGCGTTGAACTTAATTTTTAATTAATGAATGATGCTAAAAAGATGAAAAATGATGTGCTCTAAGAGACAATATTGAAGGTTGGTGTTAAAATATGTTAAAATTGGTAGCTGCATCCTTTTGCTGGGCACAATAACTACTTGTTTGGTGCTTAATATGGTTGATTAAAACTTCTTTAGTCAATAGAAAGTGAACATTTTTTATCAAATTCCTTGAGGCGATTTGTGTTGAGTGTGAAGGGATAAGGTGAGTTTGAAAACATCATTCTATGGCATCATATCTTTTCCTAACTGCTCCAAACCATTCAATATAATATTTCCAACCATGTAAGGTGTAGTTTCATTCAAGGTGGAAGGGAGGCATCCAATTTGGAGAGGGAAGAAGGCATTTGCAATAAGAAGGTCATGTATGTTCATGATGGGCAAATAATCTCCTATGCTGGACGTTTTTATTAGTGCTGAACAATATAAAACCTATTTGGGGTGAGTTAAATCTTTTTGGGAATTATATTTTGAATACTTTTGCAACTTTTATATGTTGTGCCTCTTTTTCTTGATGCTACGTTGAAATTTTAGTGGTTGTAGATGTTGTTGAAAGGCATTTTGAAGATCTGAGACAATCAAAGAAGCCATAGTTGTTCAGAAGGGATCAATTTGGATTAAAAGAAGCTATCTCATGTTAGTTTCAAGGCATAAGGATATATTTGTTGTTACTTTTGTTTGTTGTTGCTTCTGTCTTCTTTTTTACAAATTTCGCTAAGCGTGTGGATATATATCAAACATAGAATGGGTCATGATCTCTAAATATTAACTGCCATTTACAAGTAATAACTTAGGTCAAGCAATGATACTACTTGGATAAATGTTAAAAGTATTTGATTTGGAATTGGACATGAGCATAGCTAGCCAAGAAGGATCTGTACCACTTTTTCCTGATATTGTTATTAATTTGATGATAAAATTAGGTTAGTTTGTTCCCTTTTACGCCAAATATTGAAATAAGTTTGATGCATTGAAGGGTTGGTTTAAGGTTTCAAATTTTATAAGTACATAAGATTTTTGTTTTGTAAATGGTGAAATAAGGAGTTGATTTGGAGAAATAGGGAGGACATTGTAAAAAGGACATTGTTTAGTTTCATTATGTCATCAAATGTTTGTGTTCCTGATGCCATCCATGTTATATATGAGAGGGCCTTAGGAGGTTTGAATGCTACATCTGGCAGTTACCATGTAACATGATCGAATTGGAGGCAAGAGGTACCAGAGGTAGGAGGTCCATTGTCATATCAAGTCAGCTTCTCACTCAGAGATGATACCTTGCATGAGAAGCACTAGTTTCAATTTGTGTCCCTTCATGGAGCAAGGGGGGGCTTGGAAATTCTT